>CM035285.1:60972524-60984658 GCA_020226075.1 Hydropotes inermis | reverse complement strand
GGCTGCAATCACCATCTGCAGTGATTGCAGCCATGAAATTAAAAGACGCTTACTCCTTGGAAGGAAAGTTATGACCAACCAAATAGCATATTAAAAAGCAGAGACATTACTTTGCCAACAAAGGTCCATCTAGGCAAGGCTATGGTTTTTCCAGTGGTCATGTATGAATGTGAGAGTTGGACTGTGAAGAAAGCTGAGCACCGAAAAATTGATGCTTTTGAACTGTGGTGTTGGAGAAGACTCTTGAGAGTCCCTTGGACTGCAAGGAGATCCAGCCACTCAATCCTAAAGGACATCAGTCCTGGGTGTTTATTGGAAGGACTGATGCTGAAGCTGAAACTCCAATACTTTGGCCTCCTCATGCGAAGAGTTGACTCATTGGAAAAGACCTTGATACTGGGAGGTATTAGGGGCAGGAGAAGGGGATGACAAAGGATGAGATGGCTGATGGCATCACTGACTCGATGGACATGAGTTTGAATAAACTCCAGAAGTTGGTGATGGACAGGGAGGCCTGGCGTGCTGCGATTCATGGGGTCGCAAAGAGTCGGACATGACTGAGCGACTGAACTGAACTGAACTGAATAGCTAATGATTGGAGTGTCTTTTCACATGCGAATTTGACAGTATCTGTTCGTATATTTTTGCCTGCTTTTTAACTGGATAGTTTGTTTTATCATTATTTTCTTGTTCCTGAGTTTCTTATTATATCATTTATATATTCTGGATACAAGTCCTTTATCATATACATGGTTTGTAAATTTTTTCTCTTTGTGGATTATCTTTTGTTATCGCTGTGCAAAGTCACTTCAGTCTTGTCTCTTTGCGACCCTCTGGACTGTAGCCCACCAGACTTCTCTGTCCATGAAATTCTCCAGACAAGGATACTGGAGTGGATTATCTTTTAATTCTCCCAAAAATGACAGCTGAAGTCTTTAATTCTCATGAAGTTAAATGTTTCAGCGTTCTTTGGATCACGCTTTTAACAGCAAACTTAGGGAAATCTTGCCTAACCTAAGCTCACAACGATGTTCCCCTATGTCTTCTTCCACACATATCTGTTACAGTTTTGTGTTATGGGTTTAGACCTATGATCTGTTGTGAGTCTGTCGGTTTATTTGGTGTCGAGTCTTAGCTGTGGCACGCGGGATCGCTCATTGCAGGGCATGGACTCTCTCGTTGTGATGCACGATTTTAGTTGCTCCACAGTATGTGGGATCTTAGTTCCTGGACCACGGATCACACCTGCATCCCCTGCATTGCAGGGTGGATTCTTGACCACTGGACCACCAGGAAAGTGAGTTAATGTTTTTATATGGTGTTAGGTTTAAATTGAAGTTTTTTTTTCTCTCTCTCTCTTCCTGCACACATGGATGTCCAGCACTGTTTGTTGAAAAAGTTATCCTTTCTCCACTAAATTTCCTGTATAACTGTCAAAAATTGGTTGTCCATAGATATGTGGTCTGCTTCTGGACTCTCTTCTGTCCCACTAGTCTGTCTCTTTGCCAGTCCTCCACTGTTTCAACTTCTGACACTTAATGACACATCCTGGAGAAGATCACGTCAGCTCTTCACCTTTGATCTGCTTCACCGTGTTTTGGCCATTCTGGGCTCTTTGCATTTCCATAGGAATTTTAGACTCAGCTTGTCCATTTCTATCAGACAACCTGCTGGGGTTTGAATTGCGATTGTTTTGTGCCTATACATCAATTTGAGGAGAATCTACATCTTTCAGGCTGAGTCTTCTAGCTCATGACCAAGTATCTCTCTCCATTAACCAGGTCTTCTTTAATTTCTCTGAAATTAAATGTAGTTTTCGGTGTACAGATCTTGCACATGTTTTGTTAAATTTATTCATAACTGCTTTGTATTTCTATCATAACATAAATGAGTATCTTAACTTCAGTTTCTGCTGGTTCCATTCCTGGTGTATAGAAATACAGTTGATTTTGGTATATTGATCGCATACTATGCAACCTTCCTAAACTTGTTTATTAATTCTAGTAGGTTTGTTGTAAATTCTATCAGATTTTCTATATAGGCTATAGTGGTGTTTGCGAATAAAGACAGTTTTACTTCTCCTTTCCAAACTAGATGCCTACTGTTTCTTTTTCCTGCCATATTGCCTTCAATAAAACATTGAGTGTTAACAGAAGTGATAAGAGCAGACACCTTGTTCCTGATCTTAAGAAGATGTTGTCTTTCATGATTAAGTATGATGTTAGCTATGGTTTTTCATCATCTTTTTAAAGTTGAGAAATTTCTGTTCTATTTCTAGTATACTGTGGATTTTTATCAGAATGTTAGATTTTGTAAACTGCCTTGTCTGTGTCTGTAGAGATGATTATATAGTTTTCTAAAATATGATGAATTACACAGTTGGTTTTCAAATGTTAAAGAACGCCACTTCATCATGATGTATTATCCTTTGTATATACAGTTTGATTTGATTTGCTATGATTTTACTTAGTTTCCGTACATTTTAAACATTCCTAGTACACTGATTATTTGGATTCCCAATCTGTTAGATTTCATTTCTGTGCACTAAACTCCAGTTAAGCTTAGCCACAGCTAACTTAATGGTGAGGAGTAACAATGTTTTTCTCCCTTTTAAATATTTGTATGACTTTGGCCGAGGATCATTGGAAAATCAAGGAGACACATACACACACACACATGCATACAGTCTCTATCATCTCACACCGAGTCCTGATAGAGGTTTTTCAGGAGAATAGTGGGAGACAGAGGAGACGGGCCAAGGGGCTTTTCAGCCCTCTGAATAGCGTTGATATAAGACTCGGACGGCTCAGCAAGCTTCAGTGAGGCCTGGGGAAGGCAGATGCAGCAGTGGAGCCGTGAGCTCAGCCGCGGTGCCTTTGGGAAGCTCTGTAGCACTGTCCCTTTTGTTAGTTATGAGTCAGCCTCACACGAGCTCTCCTGCTGTCTGTGCCTGAGATAGAGTCTCTGCCCCAAGACACATGTGATGGGGAGGCAGGGTTTAGGAAAATGTGTAAAGCCACCTTCTTCGAGAGAGCTGCCCTCTGGCCATCTTCATCACCAAAGACCAGTATTTTCAGCTCCCTCTGACTGGAACTAGGAGCCCTGGGCTCCAGTCTGGTAGATTTTAAGTCAAAGGGCTGAGTGATGATGGGACACCTTCACAACAGTAGACATTGCTGGGTAAAGCACGGAGTCAAGAATGAGAGGAAACCAGTGGTTTCCAGGGTTGTATGTGTCAACTCAGATAACGTCAGTAGTGGCTGGGGCTGAGAGACCATCAGGGTTATCCGACCCAGTGCACAGATGACAAAACCAAGATGAGACAGTTAAGTCGTTCACCCGAGAACAGACTGTCCTCTCTCACCCCTGCCCCCACCTCTCAGTCTGACGCTGATTTGTTCCTGAGAGAGCAGGCCTTATAGTGGTGGACACAGGGGCGCTTGCTCACCTGGCACGCTCACCCCCTCCTCACTCCACATGGTCTAATGAGCACTCACCCTGGGGGCTCCGCCCGCTCCTGGAATCAGCAATCCTGCTGTAAACTCCGGGAACCAGCTGACTTGTGGAAAAGAAAATACCTCTGCCAGTGACTTATGATCATCTCAGCCTGTTAACAGTCAGCCTGAAGCACCCAGAGAGGGTACCAGGCCCACCTAACCTTGGACCATCCATCTATGTCCACTTTTCTCCCTTTCAGATGGACTTGTGGTGCCAGGGGGAGGACTCAAACCGCCAGTCCAGAGAGCTCTTCCTTCCTCTGATCTCTTTCATGTTTTTTCTCTAAAAAAGTCTTTAAATGCTCCGGTCTCTGTTTTTTTGCAATAGTCAGTCAGTCTCTTCTTTGTAAGTCTGAGCCCTGGGGAGCATGAGAGGCTGGACACTGTTGAGCACATGTGTGTCGCCTGGCCGTCTCCGAAAGGACGCCCTCATCTCTGCGGGAGCGATCCAGGTTCTTACGATGCTACGGGCTAGGGCAGAGAGATGGAGCGCCTGTGTAAGCCTGGATCCAGTGTGTGTGGCCTTTATGGGAACTTGACTGTAAGTCTGAAGAAGCAGAGTAGGGGCGTAAGTGTGCATCTGCACCTGTGGCCATAACTGGAACTGAGCCTCTGCTGAATCCTCTCAGGGCGGCAGAGGCTCAGTAGACTTTTGCACCATAAACCTTCCATGGTGCTGATCTGTCCTGAATGCCTCAGAAATTCCAGCTCATTTATTCCTCTCTCACTGTAAGGAAGATGCAGCTATTGTTTTCATTTCACAGATGAGAAAAGTGCACACAGAGAGACTGAACCACTTGTGTGTGTTGTTAAAGGCAGGAGCCAGCCCTCGACCCAGGCAGACTGGCTCTTGCTAAGAGTATATTGACAGTGAATTTTTAATCATTAATGTTATCGATGCTTATGAGATTGTGCTACAACTCCACAAGGAAAACGGGGATTCCATGAGGGCTTCATTGATCTAAATGAGTTAAGCACCAGACATCAAGACTGTATCTCCTCCTCCTCCTGATTACCTGCCGCTGATGGACCCCATGTTAGTTGAGCCGTAGGAATTGTGTATTTATTGCAGTGTATCCCTCACCCCAGGTTGCCTTTTGGGTTAAAAGAGCAGCATTACTCTTCTTACTATATAGAAATAAAAGAATCCTATCACCCTTTTGTTGTTCGGTTTTTGTATGATGCATTTGTTGTTGTTCAGGCACTCAGTTCAGTTCAGTTCAGCAACTCAGTCGTGTCCGATTCTTTGTGACTCCATGGACTGCAGCACGCCAGGCCTCCCTGTCCATCACCAACTCCAGGAGCTTGCTCAAACTCATGTCCATTGAGTCAGTGATGCCATCCAACCATCTCATCCTCTGTTGTCCCCTTTTCCCCCTGCCTTCTATTTTTTTCAGCATCAGGGTCTTTTCCAGTGAGTCAGTTCTTTGCATCAGGTGGCCAAAGTATTGAAGCTTCAGCTTCAGCATCAGTCCTTCCAATGAATATTCAGGGTTGATTTCCTTTAGGATTGACTGGTTTGATCTCCTTGCAGTCCAAGGGACCCTCAAGAGTCTTCTCCAACACCACAGTTCAGAAGCATCATTTCTTTGGCGCTCAGCTTTCTTTATAGCCCAACTCTCACATCTATACATGACTACTGGAAAAACCATAGCTTTAACTATACGGACCTTTGTCAGCAGAGTAACGTCTCTGCTTTTTAATACACTGTCTAGGTTTGTCTAGGTTTGTATAATACGTTACAAACCTGAAATCACTCTTTTTTTTTAACTGTTCATTTCACACTCTCCCATTCAAAAGATGTTGGGAAAGAAACATTCTCTCCTCTTGGTGGTGGAATGTTGCCTAGTCTTGCAGCTTAGAAATTACGCTCATTTTCAGCATCTGATACGCCGCCCCCTGTCATCTACCTCACTGATTCTGGGTAACCGTGAGCACACACTATGAGTTCTGTGACTTTGGTGTTGAAGGCACCACACAGACTCCTGCCACCCTGTCCTGTTCTATGTTTCCTACCCACGTACCGGAGCCTCCAACTGTGTGTACGTCCTTAGTCACTGCTGGACTGCAGACGCTCCCTGTGATGTCCTAGTGTGATGACTGGACTCTGAGATCCGTTCCCGGTCGTCAGCCCTGTGTCACTTTCTCTTCGATGTCTTTGATGACTCTTTAGTGCGGTGTGAGTTCTGCCCTGCCTCCTTATCTCCTCTAATGTCCTGTGGATTCTGAGCGTGGTTCTGCACGTCAGGCAGCCCAGGCCTGCCCTCCCCCCCGACGTGGAGCAGGGCCCTCTCGGGCACACCGTGTCCCCAGCTCCGGGGGTTGGCGCACTGACCTGAAGCTGAGGTCCAGGCTGGCACCATCTTGCCCTCTGAAGACCTCACCCCAACGCTCCTGTTTCTCCCTCCCCTTATGGAGCACTCACTAGGTGAGTATCCTACTGCTTCTTGCTGAGACTCACATCACTGCCATACTGTTATCTGCGCTCTCATTCTGGGGTCCCCCACATGTGCTCAGGGGTCTCCCCTCCTCCTGCATGCCTTCCCTCCTGGCCATGGACAGCGCAGGGGCCAACTGTGAGACTCGTCCACAGGCCAGGGCCACAGACTGCAAGACCTGCACACACGTGTGCATGTGTGTGCACGTATGTGATATATGTTGCTTCGAAAAGAGCCATTGGACAAGACTGTGTATTTGAAAACATTAAAAAATTTCAGTGTCGACATAATGAAACTTACCCAGAAGAGAGGGCCAGCGACCTGCTGGCTCGTTTTCGGCTTTTGTGATGACTAATTTCCTGGATGTGGGTTCCTGGTGGTGTGGATGCTAGTCCCTGGGGCCTCTCCTGTCTCCAGTGTGGAGTGAAAATTAGAAGGTTCCCCGACGGTGGCTCCGTAAGTGCCTGGCTTGTGCTTGCTGAGGGTGCGAGACCGAGAAAGGGTGTGAACTCTGCTCCACCCTGTGGCTGGTGTCGTCTCCCGGGGGAGGGCAGGGAGGGCCCCGGGCCCCGGCAGAGCTGTGTGCAGGGGAAGGGGGCCCCAGAGCCGGGGGCCCAGGAGGGCTGGCCCAGCGCTCCAGGGACACAAGGGCAGGGAGCCAGGAGCGCTGCCTGGGCTCGGAGGGGCCTGAGCCGGCTGTCGGCAGGCAGCAGACACCCCTCCCCAGCTCCCGAGGATGGTTAGGGTCACACGTCCTGGGAGGTCTGGGAACAGAGCAGGTTCCGGGGAGCAGAATGAGCAATGAGGGCTAGGACAGGCAGCTGTGATTCCCAGAAGCCAAGAATGAGGCTAGACCCAGACAAGCTCAAGTGACAGCTGGGTGTCTTCCTGCCCCTGCATGGAAGGGTGTGGTTCTAATTCACCCTCCGATGGCTTTGCGGCTGGATGGAGAGCGATGAGAAGGCTGTGGTCACTGCCTCAGCCTTCGAGCAGCCATTGGAGCTACATGCTCCCACCTTCCCGCGCCAGGAGAGTGCCTGCAGTGACCCGCTCGTACCGCCCAGTCCCCTCATCCCCACTGGCCCAGAAAGTCCGGGTGACCACGAGTCCACTGGCCCAGACCACTGAGTCTCTGGGACTAAGGTTTCCTGTGACGCCGAGCATCACCCAGAGACGTGGATTACAGGGGAACCCTGGGGTGCAGAAGAAGCTCTCCAAAAGGGAAAGAGAGTTTCCAGGGCGTTCACCGCCTCTGCCCTCGCTTCTCAGGCACACTCGCGCCTGCCTTGTGACGCAGAGTAGATTATGTGCGCGGGGGTTCTGCACCCAAGCCTCGGGTAGATGCTTGATTTTAATAGTACACAGATAGTGTCAGGAAATTAATAGAGAAAAGGAAATTCAAATTAAAAACTGAAACAGTGAGCAAAAGTGTTTCCTCTTCAGGAGCTGGATCTACACTGTCTGTAATGGGGATCAGCACCCTTCGTTCGCTAAGGGTTGCCGAGTAAATGTTTGGGGTCTACCTGCTGCGTACTGTCTGTGGCGGGCGCTCAGCTCACCCCTGGAGAGAAGGCGGCCTCAGACCGGATAAAGGGAAATGGCCTGCGTGTGCCACGAAGCTCCACCTAGAGGAGCAGACAGGGCCCGTGTGGACCAACACTGGTCTCAGAAAAACCAGAAAACCGAACTTCTACCCACAGTTACAGGTAATAGGCTGTTCTCAGTGAACAGAGAATATGGACTCAAGAGAGATGCAAAACACACCTTTAGGTAACGTTCTTCTTCTTTCTTGGGTAACGGCAATATTTTTTGTTTTCTGTTGTTGCTGTTAAACTAGGTCCTGAGTACCAGCCGTGTTTCCACTCGGCTCTGGAGACAGACAAGCGCGTATCTTGTGACCTCTGACCTCCAGATTACAGTCTAGTTGGGGCAAGGAGCCAGTGAAATGACAGGCGTCCTGCGGAGTGTGGGGGCGAGGGAGCCCTGGTGACCTGGGGGCGACTCGTGGCACAAGTGGGATGGGCAGTGCTGGCAGGCCCGGGGGGCGTGTGAGCGGGCAAGACTGGAATAAAGCTCGGGGTTGGACGAGAAGCTGGGTGACCAGACCCTGGAGGAGCGGCCACGCCGTCCGCACCGCAGAGGCCTCGGCCCTGAGAAGGGCCCGCAACAGTGGGCTTGTCTTGAGGACAGAAAAAGACAACATTGTTGCCACACCCTCGGCAGCTCCTGGGGCCTGGGAAATGCCCACGCATTTGTCAAGTAACTGAGCGCTGCAGGTGGATGTGATGACTGCTTCATAAAACACGATGAGGTGGAGGTCCGTGGAGAACAGAGTAATGTTCCAAAAACACTTAGGCCATGTAGTCTGGTCAAGAGTCCGCTGTGTCCTCTGCTCTCAGGATAGCGGGAACCCCTGCGTTAGGACTGTCAGAGGCCCAAGGGCCCGAAGGGAGTGACGGGAGAGAGGAACGAAGGAGGCAGCTCAGGCATCCTGGCACCCGGGACACTGACGCCAGGAGAGCCACCCCCAGGGAGTGAGGGGAGTCACAGCTGCTGTTGGAGGCGCTGGTAGGGACACCCGCGGAGATGCCTGCAGGAGGTTTGAGGGGCGGGGAGCTGGAGACTAGACTCGGACCTGTCAGCGCGGAAGTAACTCCAGGTCCTAAGTCCTAAGTCCTCCCTGGGCGTGCGGTCTCGAGTCCAAGGTCCACTGTTGGCCCGGCCCTGCATGGGGCTCCCTGCCTTCCCTGCGGAGGCCAGAGGGCTGAGCAGTGGTCAGGGGTGCAGAGGGCCAGGCCGTGAGACCCCCACAGTCCCGAGCAGACCTGCAGAGCCTCAGGCATCTCTGCCTGGAGGCCCAGCCAGCCACAGGGCTGCGGGGACTCCTTCCCGCCCCAGGAGACCCTTCCAGGACATGGCAGGGGCGGCCGGGAGGCTGCCAGCCAGGGGCGAAGCCAGGCCCAGGATGGACCGCCAGCATGCTCCTGTTCATGGGGCCCCAGCTCCTTTGTCCTTCTCAACTTTTTTCCCCTTTTTTTTTTAAAGGATGGAGGAGCTGCGTGCTTCCAGTACCTGTGGGAGGGTGCAGGGTGAGGAAGTGGCTGTCCATCCAGAAGATGGGGTGATTCATGGTCCTCCCCGGCCATGGGTGCCAAGCTGATGCCTCAGCCAGAGCAAACTGTGTGCCCTTGGACCCCCGTCTCCTCTGCAAATGTATCATGATCCCTGAATTAATTCAGTGGAAATTCTTTTCTTGCACTGATGGTCAGAGTTAGACCAGAGCACTGACTCTGGAGCCAGAGAGGACTTGGGGCATTTTCACTGTCTCACTCTGGGCAGCAGTGACTACTTGGAAACTTTCCGGGAGTCATCTGGAGGCCCCGTGCTCACATCAAGCATGGGACTGTCTCTGCCTCACCCCAAGCCCTCCTCTAGCCCGGGAGCTCTGCGTCCATGCTCCAGGCCTTGCATCCCACCCCCCACAGGGGACAGTGTCCCTCTCAGGACTGAGGTCCCACGTCACGGAGAAACAATGACAAAGCTGAGAGCGGGTGATTGCCCTGTGGGTTCTGAAATGAAGGGTCGGGGGGGACAGAGTCCAATTTATTTATTTATATATAAGTATTTATTTATTTATAAATTCTAATAAAGTGTAGAGATTTAAGTAGAATTTTCTTTCACATTAAAAACATTTTTTAAATTGAGCTATAATTACTCTACAGAATTCTGTGGTTTTCTGTCACGCTTCAACAAGAATCAGCCATGGGTACACCCTTGCCCCCTCCCTCAGAGCCTCCCTCCCATCTCCCTCCCCACCCCCCCCCTCGGTTGTCCCAGAGCCCCTCTCTGAGTTCCCTGAGTCACAGAGCAAATTCCCGTTGGCTGTCTGTTTTACAGATGGTCATGTAAGTTTCCATGCTACTCTCCCGGTACATCTCCTTCTCCCTCCTCTTCTAACCTCCGAGTCCATAGGTCTGTTTTCTGTGTCTGCTTCTCCATTGCTACCCTGCAAATAAATTCTTCAGTACCATCTTTCTAGATTCCGTATTTATGTGTCAGTATATGATATTTATATTTCTCTTTCTGACTTACTTCACTCTGTATAATAGTCTCCAGTTTCATCTACCTCATTAGAACTGATTCAAATGCATTCTTTTTAATGGCTGAGTAATATTCCATTCTGTATATGTACCACAGTTTCTTTATCCATCTGTCGATGGACCTCTAGGTTGCTTTTATGTTCTAGCTATTGTAAACAGTGGTGCAGTGAACATTGGGACACATGTGTCTCTTTCAGTTTTGGTTTCCTCAGAGTATATGCCTAAGAGTGGGATTGCTGGGTCATGTGGTGGTTTTATTCCTAGTTTTTTTAAGGAATCTCCATCCTGTCTTCCATAGTGGCTGTGTCAATTTACATTCCCAGCAACAGTGTAAGAGGGTTCCCTTTTCTCCACACCCTCTCCAGCATTTATTGTTTGTAGACTTTTCGATGAGGGCCAGTCTGACCGGTGTGAGGTGGTATCTCATTGTAGTTTTGATTTGAGTTTCTCTAATAATGAGTGATGTTGAACATCTTTTCATGAGCTTGTTAGCCATCTGTATGTCTTCTTTGGAAAAATGTCTCTTCAGGTCCCTTTCCCAATTTTTGATTGAGTTATTTGCTTTTCTGGGATTGAGTTGTATGAGCTGCTTGTATATTTTGGAAATTAATTCTTGTTCAGTATGTAGAGTTTTAAAACCAGTTTGAATAAACTTGTTGGTGTAGCATCAGAAAGCCACATGGAAAGCTGCATAGACCTGGGAGATGACATTAGTGTTTGGGGCAGTGGACTCCTGTGAGGCCAGTAAAAAAACAATGAAATAGATTGGTGGGGGTGCTCTGAGTGGTCTAGAAGCATGTGCACCAATATTGGAACATTTGAAAAACAGATTAAATGTACTATTAAGGACAACCCAGTTTTAATTAGAGTATTTTAGAATATTGCAGGTACACATTTGTATAGTCAGCAAAATAGAAAAAAGGCTGACTGGATAGACACCAACCCCAACTGCTGTTCCCTCTGGCTCTGATACTGCAGGCACTTTATATTTCAGAGGAGCTCTGTGGGGCAGACGTACATGTCAACCTAGGCCAGAGCTGCTATTACACTTTTTTTTTTTAATTTATTTATTTTTAATTGAAGGATAACATAATTTTGTGTTGGTTTCTGCCATACATCCACATGGATCAGCTATAGGTATACATAGGTTTCCTCCCTTTTGATCACAGTGTTTTAGTTATTATAAAATAACTAAAATCTGCTCGCAGCTATTCATACAGGTGTGACACCTCGAGTATCCATCCTTTGCTGCAGTTTACTCTCCGATGGCGCTGTAGGCCATTAGGACTTGCAGACCTAAAGCACAGTGCAGCTCCACGCGCGTGTGTCCATGTGGCCAGCTTCCCTAATGCAGTGGCAGGCGACGCTGGTGTGGATGGGAGGCAGCAGGAAACCCAGCCGTACCTGTTCGTCTTAGTTCTCATTTTGAGGGTTCTAAGACTTGACTTGTATCATTTGTAAATTGTTCTGTGAAGTGCACATCCTTTACATGAACTGAATGCTGCCCTTGAGGAGTCATCATTTCTGAAATATATAAATTTAAGATACACTTCAGTATTTAGATGATATTTGAACATATTATTATTAATGAAGGGTTCCTGGCTAAGCGCAAAAACAGGACTTCATAAAGTAACCCTGGGCCTGGCTCTCTCTGGTTTTGTGAGGACCAGGAACGTGGGAGCCTCAAAATCCTGTTACTGCTCTAAACTGAGATTTTGTGCTTTGACTTTTTTTAATTGAAAAATTTAAATCATCTGAAATTTATGTTTCATATAGTGGGCTTCCCTGGTGGCTCAGTGGTAGAGACTCTACCTGCCAATGGGGGGAGATGTGAATTCAATCCCTGGGTTGGGAAGATCCCCTGGAGAAGGAAATGGCAACCCACTCCAGTATTCTTGCCTGGAGAATCCCATGGACAGAGGAGCCTGCTGGGGCTGCAGTCCAAGGGGTCATAAAGAGTTGGACACAACTGAAACTAAACAACAAAACAATCATGTGAGGTAAGGATTGGCATTTATGTTTTCCTGGAGTTTATTGAATAATCCACACACTCACAGATTTGAAATGGCATATTTAACGCCACCCTCCCCCCCCCCCCC
>CM035285.1:60910469-60967524 GCA_020226075.1 Hydropotes inermis | reverse complement strand
TCTCTTTCAGTTCTGGTTTCCTTGGTGTGTATGCCCAGCACTGGAATTGCTGGGTCATATGGCAGTTCTAGTTCCAGTTTTTTAAAGAATCTCCACACTGTTCTCCATAGTGGCCACACTAGTTTGCATTTCATGGTCTTTTCTAATGAGTCAGCTGTTTGCATCAGGTGGCCAAAGTATTGGAGCTTCAACTTCAGCATCAGTCCTTCCAATGAACACCCAGGACTTATCTCCTTTAGGGTGGACTGGTTGGATCTCCTTGCAGTCCAAGGGACTCTCAAGAGTCTTCTCCAACACCACAGTTCAAAAGCATCAATTCTTCAGCACTTAGCCTTCTTTTTAGTCCAACTCTCACATCCATACATGACCACTGGATAAACTGTAGCTTTAACTATAAGGATTTATAAATAATTTAAAATGTATAAGTAAACATATAGAATGGAGACCAGCGCTTTCACAGTATTCAGGTTGAGTTGTCCAGTTCCGCCTTGCTGCCCCTCAGCACCCCATCCTGTGGGGGGGAGGGTATGCACTGGTGCTGTCTGGGCTACAGTCCTGACCCCCGTCCCCCTGTGACACATTGGCGAGAGACTACTGAACCGTTCTCTGAAGATCAGGGTCCTCATCTGTAAAAGCGAGGCCCAAAGCGGTCTTGCAGTGGAGTCGCCACAGGATTGCAGCGTGGTGTTTTCAGTCCTTCAAGGACATGCTGACCCCCACAGGCAGCCCTGCTCTCCACTCTGTTGTTTCCCTGTGAGGACTAGGTGAAGTTCCAGGGGGCCCCAGAGCTTTCCAGTGGCTTTGACATGGTTTTCTCTCATTAGAGTAGTTGCAATCCTGTGTGTTACAGTCATGTCCCAAGCAAGACCGTCCTCCCTGGCCATTTGTGGCAGGGGGGGGATCCCAGGAACTTTCCTCCAGCCTGCCCCTCCCCAGGGCAGGAGACCAAGGACCCCCCACACCCTCTGCCCCTCACGGCCTTGGCCTGACTCCTTTCTCCCCTGAAGGGGTAATCGTGGGGAGGGAGGCAGAGCTGGGTTTTCTGTCCTGTTTTGGCCTCTGGCCTGCTGAGTGGGTCAGCACTTCCCTGCAAGGGGTACATCACCCCTGGAATTGGTTGACTGTCCAGAGCCTGCGAGGCCTCGGTCAGAACTGAGGCTGAAGGGTTTGCCAAGTTAACAATCTGAGACAGAGGAGAAGGTATGCGACCCTGTGTTTGGCATACAGGAAACGCTCAGTGAACTCATGGAGCCATAGGAGTCCGTTCTCCTCAGGGTCTCATAAGGTCTCTGCAGAGCCTTGTTGTCATTTGGCAAGTGAAGCCCTTGGGAGTATTCTTTACAGCCACTGTTTACTGTGGAATCACTGTAAAGGTTCTCACGTGGAAACTTTGAAATGAAATCAAAGCATAGGAAAATCAAGAGTGCATGTCTCAAACCAGGTGTTGTTTTGTGAAATTCTTCTTTAAAATTAATAAGTAAATATGTCATGTGTGTATGTTGGGATTAAAAATGTATTTATTGGGACTTCCCTGGTGATCCAGTGGTTAAGACTCCACACTTATACTGCAGGGACTGAGAGTTCTATGCCTGCTCGGGGAACTAAGACCCTGCAAGCTGTGATGGGCGGCCAGAAAAAAACGCCCTTATTCTTGTTTATGATCAAAATGCTTGGAAGCTGCTAGGCTATACATAGCATAGCACCTGAGATTTTCCTTCACGGTAATTCTCAAGTGAGTTGAGGTGGAGTTACTGAAACAAGTGTGTTGTGAACCGCGGGCGTGTACTGGGCTCGGCCCCTGTTCTCTGCCGGGCACGCAGGGAATCTGTGGGCACTGCCGGTGCTGTTCATCCTTTTCCCTCCTTGGCTCGCAGAGTAGGGATCCTGCTGGGCCCTGCGTGACTGAGGGTGCCCGGGGGGCAGCCGAGGGGCTGAATCACGGCTGCCACCATGGGCTCGGCTACTTTGCCTGTTCTGCATGGGTGCTGGAAGGAGTTACTGACACGGCTGCATTAGCCCGTGGTCATCAAGACACACGCCAGGCGAGACTCCATCCACTAGGGCCTGAGCCATAGCCTCTGCTCGGAAAGATCCTTGAGGTGAGTGGGGTTCCATCTGCGAGACTGGTGGCTGCTGAGTTTTCAAATGGCTTATCTCCTGTGAAAGTGAAAGTCGCTCAGTCGTGTCCGACTCTTTGTGACCCCATGGACTGTAGTCTGTAGAATTCTCCAGGCCAGAATGCTGGAGTGGGTAGCCTTTCCCTTCTCCAGGGGATCTTCCCAACCTAGGGATCTCCTATTCCTGTATATATATGCTGTATTTCGCTTTATTTTTTTAGCTCCTTATTTTATATTGGAGCATAGTTAGTTAACAATGTTATGTTAATTTCAGATGTACAGCAAAGTGGTTCAGTTATACATACACACGTATCCTTTTTCAAATTCCCGTCTCAATTTGATTGTTGTTTAGCCGCTAAGTCAGGTCCAACTTTTTGCAACCCCATGGATGGCAGTCCAACTCTCACCTCCGTACATGACTACTGGAAAGACCATAGCTTTAACTATACGGACCTTTGTGATCAAAGTGATGTCTCTGCTTTGCTGACTGTTCTGTCATCACAGCTTTCCTTCCAAGGAGTGAGTCTTTAGTCATATTCTGGGGATGTGATCACAGAATTTCTCGTAACAGTAGTTTGACCACATGGAGGGGACCCTCTCTCACCTTTTGGTGCTAACAGTAAATTTTTGAAAGAAACCACAGTTTACTTTCCCTGTCATAGATTTTGAGAAGCAAAGTCCATCTCGTTCCACAAATGCCTTTTCTGGTAGATGTGACTGTGGACACCACCTTGTTCTATAAAAGCCAAGAGGTCACTTCAAGGAGAAAACTTGATTTCCCAAGAAAGTCACAAAGATAAGCTTGCGCTATTTTTATTTTGCATACAAAAAAACATAACTCGGTATAGTAGGAATGTTAGTTTGCTTGTGTTTCTGATCTGGTACAATCTGTGAACATTGTTAACTTTTTTATCTCTCTGAAAAATTCCTAATCTTGAAGAATGCATAGTGGGATGAGCAAAGAAAAAAAGAACCAATCAAGTGACTTCCAGGTGTTTTTGGAGGAACGTGTGCTTGTTTTGAAAGCCCTGTGTCTACACCATACTGATCCTGTCTTTGCTTCTAACCTTCTTTACCAAATACTATGGAGCATATTTGTGACTGTCCAAAAACTTAGTATATTTAGACAACCAGACAACAAAGCTGGATAAATAGAACTGCTCATCTGTGTGTTCGTCTTTATCCTTTCTGGGGAATTGTTTAATTCCTAGTGTGTGAGTTTATCAGATCACCCTGAATGATGTTACTTTGAGATAACTTCATAACCAAGGAAATTTCAGGCATTTTCACCTTGGAAAAGAGTAGGTGCCTTAGGAAAAGAAAGCAGAGGTGTGAGAACTGGCCTTTTGTCCAGCTTTACCCTGAAGAGAGGGCTTGGAAGAAGGGGCAGACCCAAGAGAGCCTGGCCAGCGTCCAGGGGAGGTGAGCCACTCCTCATGTAGCTCACAGGGAAGAAGTCAGTGAAAGAAAAATCAGACCAAATTCACGGTCGAACCCACAGCTGAATTCTAGGTGTAGCTGCCATCAGATGTGTGTCTTGCTGCTGCATTCAACACGCTTCCCACCCCCACCTGCTGTGTGTTAATCCCACAGTCAGTACACTCCTCATGGGACTTTGCAACACTTTGTAAGCAAAGTTTGGTATATCTGATGCCATTTTCCTATTAAAAAACTCTAGTAATTTAATATTAAACATTAGGTTATTTTCCCCTGAGGCACAGAATTTTAATAATATATTCCCCACAGGTAGCAACATAACTGATTCCTATACGTCTTTACAAAAACTGTCCAGGATTTTTCAAGCATTTATATAACTGTGCATGAATATGATTCACACACATGTGCTTTGGGAACTCTGCCTACACAGGGCCTCAGACACACAGACTCCTACTTCCCACTGAATTAGTAGGTTCACATTCTATTGTCTGTAAGCAAGATACGCAATCTCTTTGCCTCTCATCAGAGGCAGGCTATGTAGCTGCGGTAAAGGAGGAAAATATAAAACATTCCTGCTAAAAGTTCCTCTTTTTATGAATAATACTTGTCAAGTTGTATGCTTATGTTTTTTTAAATGAATTTCCTCCTTATACCATATACAAGAATTAATTCCTAGATGGATTAAGCAAGACACAAAAGGAAATGGTTGATGAATTTAAATTCACTAAAATAAAAAAACTCCTGACCGTCAAAAGACACCACGAAGAGTAAGAAGGCAGGCCATGGAGTGGAGGGTATCTTCAACTCACAGAACAGCACTGGGCCTCCACCTGAATACACAAGTTATCAAACAAATCCCTGCAAAGAAATAAAGAGCTCACACAATCAGTAAGAGAAAGGCGGTGAGGCGAACAGGAAAAAAATTAATTGGGTGAAAGATCTGGACAACCACTTTACGAAGAAGGAATTCAGATCGCCGATAACCTTGAGAAGTTACTCAGCCTCACCGGAAATGAGGAAAATGCAAATGAAAGCAACAAGGAGATACTATTGCCTTCCCAACTTATTGGCAAAAAAATGAAAAAGCCTCATGGTCCCAGGTGCTGGCAAGGACTGAAGTGACAGGATATCCCACACTCCGCTGGTGGGAGTAGACTGTGTGGAGAGCACATGGTGAAGACCGGGAGTCATTCGGTAGACTCGATGAGATACACGCTCTGTGACCTGCATCCACTCCTGGAGGTATTCCTCAGAGAAACACTCGCTCACGTGCCCCCAGGGCTTGTACCAGGACAGGAGAGGCCTGGTCATGGTAGCCCCAGAGGGGACCGCCTCGGCAGTCAGACAGTGCAGCAAACGTGGGAATCGGAGTGCGGTTATTCAGAGACATGTCATCCGGCAGTGAAGTGAAGCGCAGTCCTTTGCGACGCGGATGGACCTCACAAATATAACACCAAACAAGAGAAGCCAGACGAAAGGGGTACATCCGCAGTGTGATTCCCCTTCAGCACAGCTCGAGGCAGGGGGGCGGGCCGTGGGGAGAGGCGTCCGGGGGCTGGTGCCCCATGGGGACAGCCGGCATGCTGGGACTGGCACAGCTCAGGTAAGGAGGCCGCGTGCAGGCACGCCTGCGGGCCTGCCCAGCTCTGACTGGCCTTGGCAGGGGGGACAGGAGGGTCTGCTCTGTCTTCATTAAACTGTCAGTGGAGAGTTGGCGCCCAGGAGAGGGATGGGATGGGAACACCTGTGCTGTGGGCGGGCACCCACTCCCTGGCAAGCCCTCTGCTGAGGCACCCCCAGCTGTGAAATGGGTCCCTGTGAGCAAGTGAAGACTCCTTCCCAGCCAGGGCGGGTGCAGCCCAGGAAGTGCCTGGCGCTGCCTTCTTCCAATCCATCTCTAGGTCGACCGAATCATCTGGCTGGGTGCCACCAGCGAGCCACCACACCGACCTCAGCACAAAACCTTTATCCCTCCGTCCACTCACCACACAGGGAGTGTTTGCTGGCCTACGGAAGTGAGGCGTCCTCCTGGTAACCCCAGTCATGGGGGCATCCGCTCTCACTCACCTGTGTAGCACACGCCACCTGGTTCACAGTCTAGATTCTCACAGCATAGGCAGCATAAACCAACACAAAGAACTCCACAGTGAGGGCCTGCAGAAAGAGGCCATCTGCCCAGGACACTGCTTGCTGGCTCCCCAGGAAATGCCGGCTTCTGCACCCCAGCTGGAAATGCTCCAGGGGGTGTATTTCTTCTTCTTGGACCTGCCACAGCTGTGACGGGGCAGGTTCATAGATCAGTTTCTGGACCACATTGTTTAGGGGCAGGGGACCCTCCGCTGCCCTCGGCCTGGTTGGGGAGCCCTCCAGTGCCTTTGGCCTGGTGGTTGGGAGGCTCACTGACCTTGGCCTGTTCACGGTGGGGGCCCTCCGCTGACCTTGGCCTAGTAGCTGGGGGACCCTCCACTGACTTTGGCCTGGTGGGGGATCCTTCTGCTGCCCTTGGTCTGGCTGGGGGTGGGGAGGGCCTTGGCACAGGGTGAACCACTGTATGAGGTTGAGGGCTGCATGTCCGGAGTCATCTTCCGGAAACCTAAGGGCTCCTGGGCCTGCTGTCCGGGCATGTCTCCCTGGCGAGGTGCTGTTGTCTTTTCCATTCACAGCATATTGAGCCGCAGCATTGTGAACGGGCTTGGCTTCTTAATGATGACTCACTGTGCGTGGGACCCTGTGTGTTAGTGACACAGCTATGGCTCCTGAAGACAGCGCCCCACACGCACCCGGGAGAAAAGTCATCCACACAGGGTTGATTTCCCTCATGCAAGAAGGAAGCGTGTTGCCTATACAGCAAGTTGGAAATAAATTGCATTAACTTAGAAGCAAGGCGCCACTTGGCACAGCCTGGGTGCACAGTAGCTGGAACAGTCCCCTTCCGTTTCTGGGTGCTGCATGTCTGGTACTGTCTAGAGATGGGCCGAGGGCCCACAGACACATGTTTTTCAGAACAATATTCAGAATTTCAAGACCATTGTATCTCATTGTAGAGTAGCATCAAAACCTTCTGCGGTGTCCACAGCTCCAGTCATGTGGGTACTTCTGGTTCAAGGTGATAACAGATGTGGACTTGGGGTCACTTAACTGGAGTCCTCCCCTTACCTTTGGTGGCGGCCATGGTCTACCAACCACAGTACCTGTCTCGGAGGGCACAGCTGCCTTCTTACTAAAGAGGCATATCGCTTAGTTTGCTGTGGGCTGTTACCAGGTGAATATGACAGTTTATGGTCCACGACAGTGAACATGTGTGTCCGAAAAGGAAGCTTTCTTTTTGTGGCAGAGTCCTGAGTGCAGGATGGAGAAAGGCAGATGTATATCTGCTCCGTGAAGGAACACCACTTCTAGTTTTGTCTTAAGGGTCTCCCAGGTGGGAACTTTAGCCTGAAGCTGGAGGCGGAGCTACATGTGTCCTGGTGTTTTAGGCCTGGGAGCCTTTCCCCCAGCAATGAGAGTCTGAAGCAGAGGATGGAGCCTAGGGACTGCTCTGGAGGAAGCCAGGCTGACCAGGAAAAGCAAAAGTATTTAGGGAATTGTGATCCCATGTTCTAAGCGGAGACTGGCCCGCATCCCTCAGGCTCCTGGAAGAGCAGATTCCCTGTGTTGAGCGTGCAGCGCTCTTGCACAACTTCAGGCCTCTGTGTCCGGTTTGCCCGCACGCTGGAATGTTCCCCCCACCCCCCACGCTCCTCCTGGCTCATCCTGGGAGCACCTTATGACCTGGTCACAGGTCCTTGCTTTGGCCTTACCTGTTCCACCTCCTGGGAGGTCCTGGCGTTTAGTGCCTTGCTTCTGTTCTCCTGTTAGGATGAGCAGTCTCTGGAGTCAGGGAATTTGAACTCCTTGCTCACATTTGCATTGCTTGCAGCGACCCAGCATTCAGAACGGCCCTATAGATATTCAGCAATATTCACTGTGGAGCTTAGAGACCCAGGCACCCACCATGTTTAAGGACAGGACCAGGCTGCTGATCACTCACCTCTGTCCACTCCTGCATGAAGATTTAGCTACACGGTCTCCCTCCATCTGGGAGAACTGGTCGTTTAACCAGCAACTTTTATCAAGCAGCAGTTAGATTTCAGGAAGAAAAAAGAAAAAGTAAGATATTTGTTCTTCTTTTCCTGAGACTGACAACTCATTTGAATTGATAAAATGTGTTTGCGTGCACACATCTGTAAAGACATATATGTACACACACACACACATCCCTCCACACAGACATGTATGTACACACACACCCCTCCATACAGACATGTATGTACACACACACAGACATGTATGTACACACACATCCCTCCACACAGACATGTATGTCCACACACACCCCCATACAGACATGTATGTACACACACACACATCCCTCCACATAGACATATATGTCCACACACACACACACACACATCCCTCCACACAGACATGCACACTTTTGCTTACTTTTTTTCCTCCAAACGAACAACTTTTTATTGAAGTGTGGTTGGTTTATAATCTGATGTTGGTTTCAGTGAAATATATTATTTTTATATAATCTATATTATATACAGATTCTTTTCCATTACAGGTTATCACAAGATACAGATACTTAAATAGTTCCCTGTGCTGGGCCCTTGGTGTTTATCCATTTTGTGTATAGCAGTGTATATCTGCTAGTCTCAAACACACGGCCTATTCCAGCCCCACTTTCTGCTTTGGTAACCAGAAATTTCGTTTAGTTTCTGTGTCAGTGAGTTTGTTTCTGTTTCATAGACAGGTTCATTTATATCATTTTTTTAGATTCCACATATAAGCGATGTCATCTGTCTTTCACTCTCTCACTTACTTTGTTTAGTATGACCGTCTCTGGGTCCGTCCATGTCGCGGCAAATGGCATTATTTCACTCTTTTTATGGCTGAGTAATATTCTGTTGTATATGTGTACCACATCTTCTTTATCCATTCCTCTGCCGAAGGACAGAGGGTTGTCTCCATGTCCTGGCTATTGTGAACTGTGCTCCTGAGAACACTGAAGTGCGTGTCTTTTTGAATTCGCGTTTTCTCTGGGCGTATGTCCAGGAGTGGGACTGCTGGGTCAGACGGCAGCTGTTTAGCGCTGCAGAACCCCCCTGCTGTGTCCTGTAGAGGCTGCTTCAGCCTCACTCCCTCTCTCATATGTGCACGCTGAGTGATGAGCAAGCCCCTGAGCTGCATGAGGCCCTAGGGGTCGGGTTGTAGTCAGGTACCAGCCTCAGCACGTAACTACTGCGCAGCGCCGGACATGAGCCCGACCCAGAATGAGGAAGAGGGTGTTTCCAGGAGCAGAGGGAGGGGAAGAGCTTCAGGGTGGGGAAGCAAATGAACCAAAGTTTGAAGGTGAAAAATGAGCGTGGACTTTACAGGGGGCGGTGAGGAAACTGAAGGCTTCATAGTGAAATTTTGGAACCAGTGAGAAGCTCAAATACAAAATGTTGCTTTCGCTCTGCAGTCTGAGCGCCTCAGAGACTGTTCAGCATGGTGAGTGACTTTGTGAAAAAGATTCAGCAAACCTTGTTGATTTCAGCTGTGTAGAAAGTACCAAGACAGGTACATGACACTTTCAGAGATTTTTTTTTTTAATGAGAGATTTTTTAAAATTTAATCAAAGAGATTAAAAAAAAAAAAAGACAAGCTTTAGATTCACAAGAGCCTACTGTCCATTGAGGAAAACTGACCATTCTGTAATGTGACATGCTGCTCTCTACTGTAGTCCATCCGTGGGAGCGTGAGAGAAAATACCCCAGCTCCTTCTGGGCAGATCTGAGCGGGCTTGGTGAGGAGTGTGGTGTTGAGCTGGTGACAGGCTGAGTGCGTGCGTGGGAGGACACGCGTCCTGATGAGCGGAGCGTGAAGACCACAGGCAGGCCAAGTGTTTCCAGCCTTCTCAGTGGGGAGCAACTCAGGGCTTTGGACAAGGAAAATTTTAAAATATGCTTTATTTCTCTAAACGTGGCATTATGTTTATATACCCTGTATCTAATACACCCAGTATTGGAAGGGTCTGTGGGTCTGTTCCTTTGTTCTTTCTCCTGGTTCTTGCTCATGATACCGCATTTCCATGCATCCTTTGTGATTTTGTCTACTTACTGTTGTCATTACTGTTACTATAAGCCACTGGTATTGCTTGGAAGGTTGTTTGTGAGAATTCCTTGCAAGGAGGGCCTGCTCTGCTAGCCATCTAAAGAAACTGCCAGCCTGGGACTGTTTCAGACCAGATTCAAGGCTGGGGGGTGTTTTCATGATGGTAGTCTAGGTTGTAAGTCTAGACAAAGGGTCTCTTGTGGTTTCACCTTCTCTGGACTTTTCTCCCCCTGCTCTCCTGAAATGAGGCAACATCCTTTGCCAGGTTCTGGCCACACTCGTGAGTGGACAGTCCTGGCGTCTGGTCCACGCTGACCAGGTGGCCTATGGGGGAGGGGTCTCTGCTCTCTAGGGAGGGTGCTATGATTATGAAACTCCTCACCTGAAGCCAGCCTGGGGTCTCTTCTTCTGTCTGAGGTTTTTATGAGGCCGTGAAAACTGAGGCCCGTTCTCTGGCTTCTGGAGCATTCCCTCAGGGTGAGCGAGGTTTCAGAGCTCTGCTCTCCACTCGGTGCTCCACCTGCAGGGATCCTTACTTCCTGAGAGCACTTCAGAGTGTTAGAAGATGAGGTTTATGTTTCATGAAGCTTTCTAAATTGTTTGCAGTGAAGGATCGAAATACCTAGCCAGCCCTCTTACCTGAAACAAAAGTTCCAAAATAAGATTTACGTGTTAGGAAAGCCGCTATGCAGAAGGTGTGTTGGAGGAAGAGGTGGGAGGGGACTGAAAAGGTACAACTGGCAGGTGATGGGAGTCTGAACCAGGGTGATGGGAGTGGAACCTGGGGAAGGATAATGTCTCCTTTGGGCTTGTGCTCCCGGCACCAGTAGGTGTCATAAAGGGGACTGGAAGGAAATTTCTGAAACTGGGAAGAGAGGTTGAGATTAAAGATGTGTTCTAATAGCCTCCCACACACGAGAGTTGTGAGAAATAGCCCAGGGGGAGCCTGTTAGAGGGGAGGCGGACCCTTGAGAAGTGCGTAGAGGTCAGAACTGGACACAGAGCGAGGTGTTTCAGGCACACAAGCAGGTGGGGGTGGCCAGGAAAGCGGAGAGAGGCTGGGAGAGCCGTCACGCGCAATGGCAGATGTTGGCCTCCAGGGAGGCCAGGGCTGGGCCCAAGGGGCTGAGGACTGGCAGTGTTAGAAAGAGGCTCAGCGGTTTGGTGCTCTGGTGACTGGGAGGGCCTCTGAGGCCCGTTGTGGGTACAGCTCCCGGGGGAAAGCAAGGCCATGAAGGGTAAGAAGGCCGGGGAGGAGGAGGATGCAGAGGGAGGGAGGACAGAGCCCTGCTTACACAGAAGCGGGTAGCGAGGTAGAACCGGGGAAATGGCCTCAGTGGTGGAGGAAGGTTACTGGCAGGTGGTCTGAGGACAGGAGACGATTGTCAGGAGCCTGCTGGCAAAAAGACAGGGCTGAAAGTTCAAGACAGCAAAAGCGTGGCCGTGGGGTGGGCCCAGGACGAGCCAGGAAGAGCACGATCCTAAACACACGCTGGGCTTAGAGAACAGGGAACCCCAGCTGACCACGTGTCAGATGAGAGAAACCTCCGAAACACAGAGGTGTTGAGAGACAGGGAGAGTCCGGGAGCTGGAGGAGGATGGGAAAGGGCCGCAACCGTGATTGCAGTGGCCCTTGTACGGAGCCAACTTTTCCCCCACCCCACTCCCCAAAAAAGTAAGAGCGTTGAAGGGGACAGCCATGTCCGGATTTGTGGTCCAGCTTGTGTGGAAAGTCACACGACCACCCAGCAGGTGCTGTGGTGCCTCTCGGTCTCCTGCCCCATCTCCCTGGTTCCCGGGATCCCTTCCCTGAAGCTGCAGCCCCCGTCTGTCTCATGGGACCATCATGCCTCTGGTTGGAGGGAAGGCGGAATACCTCTGTCCTCTTTTGTCACCAGTAGATGAGGAAGTATTTTTAGCAAGTGAATATTCAAAACAGGTTTACTTCCTCAAAATGCTAAACACAGAGTTGCCATATGATCTAGCAATTCCCTCTCCTGGGCATATATCCAGAGAAAATTATAACGTAAAAAATACGTGCACCCCAGTGTTCATGGCAGCACCATTCACAGTAGCAAAGACCCTAGCAACCTAGGTATCCATCAACAAATGAATGGATAGAGATGTGGTGTATATATATATATACAATGGAATATTATTATTCAGCCATAAGTAAGAATGAAATAGTACCATTTGCAGCAACAGGGATGCAACTAGAGAGTATCAAACTAACGGAAGTAAGTCAGAAAGAGAAAGACAGACTCTATATGGCATCATTCATATTGTCGTTGTGTAGTTGCTGAGTTGTTTCTGACTCTGCGACCCCATAAACTGCAGCATGCCAGGCTTCCCTGTCCCTCTGGGGTTTGCTCAGAGCAAACTCATGTCCATTATGTTGGTGATGCCATCCAACTACCCTATCCTCTGTCGTCCCCTTCTCCTCCTACTCTCAATCTTTCCCAGCATCAGGGTCTTTTCCAGTGAGCCAGCTCTTTGCATCAGGTGACCAAAGTATTGCAGCTTCATCTTCAGCATCAGTCCTTCCAATGAATATTCACGATTGATTTCCTTTAGGATTGACTTGTTTCATCTCCTTACAGTCCAGCAGACTTTCAAGAGTCTTCTCCAGCACCACAGTTTGAAAGCATCAATTCTTTGGTGCTCAGACTTCTTTACACTGTCCAGCTCTCACATCCAACATGACTACTGGGAAAGTCATAGCTTTGACTAGACAAACCTTTGTCAGCAAAGTGACGTCTCTGCTTTTTAATATGCTGTCTATGTTTATCATAGTTTTTTTTTTTTTTTTTTTCCAAGGAACAAGCATCTTTTAATTTCATGGCTGCAGTCACCATCTGCAGTGATTCTGGAGCCCAAGAAAATAAAGCTTGTCACTGTTTCCATTTGTTACCCTTCTATTTGCCATGAAATGATGGGACTGGATGCTATGATCTTCATTTTCTGAATGTTAAGCTTTAAGCCAGCTTTTTTAAAGCCAGCTGTTTCACTCTCCTCTTTTACCTTCATCAAGAGTCTCTTTAGTTCCTCTTTGCTTTCTGTCCTAAGCGGGGCATCATCTGCATATCTGAGGTTATTGTTATTTCTCCTGGCAATCTTGATTCCAGCTTGTGCTTCATCCAGCCCAGCATTTGGCATGATGTACTCATATATAAGTCAACAAGCAGGATGACAATATACAACCTTGACGTACTCTTTTCCCAATTTTGAACCAGTCCATTGTTCATGTCCGTTGTCCATGTCCAGTTCTAGCTGTGACTTCTTAAGCTGCATACAGGTTTTGCAGGAGGCAGGTCAGGTGGTTTGGTATTCCCATCTCTAAGAAATTTCCACAGTTTATGTGATCCGTACAGTCAAAGCCTTTAGCATAATCAGTGAAGCAGAAGTAGATGCTTTTTCTGGAATTCTCTTTTCTATGATCCAACAGATGTTGGCAATTTGATCTCTGGTTCCTCTGCCTTTTCTAAATCCAGCTTGTACCTCTGAGGATGAGAGTGAGCCTGAGAAGCCTGGCTCCCAGCCCTCCCCACACTGTCCCCCCCACCCCCAGCCAGGCTGCCAGGCTGTGGAAAGAATGCGGGCTGGCAGGAGGATCCAGCCCAAGGACTGGAATGCTGCTGTGGAAGCATGTTGCCCCTGCAGTGCTCACTGTGATGTGGTTTCTTTTGAGAAAGATGATCATTTTTTAAAAAAGAAAAGAAATTGGAATCTATTTCCTGCCTCATATTTGAAGGTACAAACGATGCCCATTTTTTCCCTCAAAGGAACTTATAACTGCAAGTAAAGATTTAAGCCAGTGGAAAAGGATTATATGAAAATATTATGGATTTAACTAGACTTACAGAAACTAATGGTCTTCTCCCTTCCAAGTCAGTGCCCGTCTTACCATGTCATGCCTCCAGCACTTTGCTAGGTCCAGGGCTGCTTCTAAGATAAATAAGAATAAAAGCATCCTGAGAACCCTCCCATGCCTCAGAGCAAAGTGGTTGCTCTCTGCTTAGGATGAAGAAACCAAAGAACAGTCAGGTTTATCGTGACTGGTGAATGTGATTATGGGCTTCCCTAGTGCCTCAGACTGCCTCTTGACTCCCAGGAACTATTGTTGGGATCAGGTACTGTGCACCCAGCCCTTTTCTTCCTGGCTCTGAGCCCTGCCTCCCCGGGGGGCCCAGGGCACCCCTGAGGACTGTCCGTCCTGCTGTGATGTGAGGTGTCAGGAGGATCAGGGACATGGCCTAGAAAGGACCAGATCCCGGGGGGGAAAGTGAGCGATGAAGCAACAACCCAAAATTGCACTTAAAATCTGTCAGTAATGGGTTCTGCCTTCAGTTTTAAGTTGCAAACCAGCCTCACAATGTTCATGATCCCAAACTCACTCAGAGAAAGGCTGTTGTAACTCAACCTAAATTTCTGGCTGAATTTGGGACCCACAGGTCAAAACCATAAGGACAGTCACCTTTCTCCTTCCAAGAGTTTAGCAGTTTAGGTTCCAGGAAATTACTTCAAATTATTTTAATCTAATTGTTCTCGGGTTTTTTTCCTGAGCGCTCATACTTCAAATCCCTCCACTTTACCACGTTTGTCTACCAAGAGAGTGGGGGCAATAGGGTGGAAGTCAATTATGCAATAGCCTGTGAGGTCTGTCCTGAGCCGGTACAGCGTTTCTGCTGGGCTTGGCGGCCTAGAGCTCTCAGCACACTGGGAATTCTGGCTGGAAATGGTGCCGATGTGTCAGAGATTCAGAAAGTGAGGGTCACCGGCGTGAAGGGATCTACTCCAAAGTGACACAGCTGCTTTGCAGCAAAACTGGCACAAACACGGGCTTGGAAGCCCAGTCATGGGCTAGTTTCTCTTTTTTTCCATTTTTTAACTTTTTATTTTATCTTATATTGGTGTGTGGTCAGCTGGGGCTTCCCCAATGGCCCAGCGGTAAAGAATCCGCCTTCCAAGCAGCAGACCCAAGAGATGCAGCTTCAAGCCCTGGGCGGGGAAGATCCCCTGGAGGAGGAAATGGCAGCTCACTCCAGGATCTTGCCTTGAGAATCTCATGGACAGAAAAGCCTGGCGGGCTACAGTCCACGGGGTCGCCCTGGGTCGCACAGAGCTGTATATGACAGAGTTCAGCGCAGAACACATGGTAGTGTAACAGCGCTGTGTTCGCTTCAGGTGTAAAACAAAGCGATGCAGTTATTCACATACATGTGTCTGTTCTTTTTCAAATTTTCCCCATTTAGGTTATTACAGAGTATTGAGCAGAATTACCTGTGCTATACAGTAGGTCCTTGTTGATAATCTAATTTAAATACAGCAATGTGTACATGTCCATCCCAAGCTCCCTAACTGTCCCTCCTCCCACCCTTCTCCCCACCCTCACCCCCGGCCCCAGTAACCATAAGTTCCTTCTCTAAGTCCATTGAGCCTGTGTCTGTCTTGTAAGTTCATTTGTATCATTTTTGTTTGGACTCTGCGTATAAGGGATGTCGTGCAATGTTGGGCTCACTTCTTGATTCAGTATTTCCTCACGAGGCTCCCCAGAACGCTGGACTGAGAGCAGACCTTGATGGTGTTTCCCAAATCATGTTATAATGTTCCCAGTTTAAAACTTTCCTCCTGTTGAACAATGAATGTTTTAAATCTTTTAGTGGCTGATACCAAATTTCTCAGCAACACCAGGATGGATGTATAAATGTAAACATTCATTTTAAAAACTCAGAAACAGACTTTCAGAGAGTTCTTTCTCTGAGAAGCATGCTTGTGACCACTTCACCGTTGCAGATATATACCATGCCATTTTCTTTCTGTAGCCTTTTGGGGTTTCTTTCTTTTGAAGGAAATCACTATGTGTTATTTCATTTTGTGTTTATTCATCTAGTTTTGGCTGTGCCGCGTCTGTGTTGCTCTGCGGCCTCTCCTCTAATTGCAGCGAGCAGGGGCTTCTCTTCGGTTGTGGTGTGTGGGCCTCTCTCTTGTTGCAGAGCACAGGCTGTAGGCGCGCGGGCTTCAGTAGCTGCGGCATACAGGCTTAGTTGCCCCGCAGCACGTGACATCCTCCTGGTCAGGGATCGAACCCATGTCCTCTGCACTGGCAGGCAGATTCATGCCCACTGCACCACCAGGAGGGTCCTGTGTGGTGCTTCTATGATGGAATTAAGTGTAAGTGTCACGGCTCCCTTGTCTCTAAGCCCTGGACAAGTTTGAACTCACCAGCCTAGTACAAGGCACATGAGTTCTTGAGGGCACAGCCAGTGGGGCTGGTTGCAAGTGTATTTATAATCTATACCCTGCCTGTCCCCCGGCCGGAGACAGCTCTACACAGCAGAGGGTCCTATACTTGGGGAGTTCCGTTGAGCTGCACGCTGTTCCCACGCCGGTCGCTGTGAACACAGTAAGCAGCGTGGACCGAGCGACGAGGGGGCAGGAGAACTGCGCTTCTGTGGGGCGTGGCCTGCTCCTACGATGACCCGGTGGCCACTGTGAAGGCTGGTGGCAGCATCTGGTCCAGTGCCTGGCAGAATCAGGGCTTCCGCGATTAGCATAGTGGACTAGGGGAAGCACAAGCTATTTTCGGTGCTAAATGAGCCATGATGTGAAGCGACAGGATATCCTGTATGTTTATATTACTTACCTTTGGGAACGGCTCTGATTCCTTTGCCCAGCAAATCTTGGGAACAGACTGTGTGCCTTGAATCACCCCAGTGCCTCCGTCTGGGAAAATTGCTCGGTCTTTGTCTCTCGGTCGAGTTAGATGAGAGCCAGTTGCATGAGGATCAGAACCTTGAAAATTGCTTTGTTCAGCTGATTTTTCCAGGTTTCCTTTTGCAGTGTGGATGATGTGTTTATTTGACATAAATACCACCATCCGTTTTGTTCCAGGAGCTGAAAGGCCGTGTGCTTGCCCAAGGAATTTCTCCTTGTTTACATGGGAAGGAGCATGGCTGTGTGTTATGGGACGGGCCGGCAGCTTCTTTCTTCACTAGGCGATGCGCAGAGCTGTGCCCTCCCCACAGGTCTGAGCTCAGAGGCCAGAAAGTACACTCTGCCCCAGAGGAGCTGGCTGTTTGCAGCCCCGTAGGCAGAGCAGATGGTGGGGGCCTGGACTCTGCAGGGTGGTCCTGCAGCATGTCCAGCTGGGCCTGGTAGTCCATCCCTTCAGACCTGAGATGGGGTGTCTGGCGGGCTCCCTGGGTTGGGGACAGTGGAAAACAAAGCCAGACCCCTCTACCCCCAGCCACAGGAGGAGAAGAGCCAGACCTCTGAGGAACTATGGACTGCAGTGAGGCACCCTCAGGCTTTTCAGGCTTTTCAGCCTTTTTGGGCTCCTTTACACTCCTGAGATGCATGCCTTGCTCCTTGACGGGGGCATGCATGTGAAACACAGGCTCTGCAGTGACTCGGAGTGTGTGCAGGGAAGACTTTGCAGACAACTGAAAGCTCTCTGCCCCTTACAGTTTCCACAGGCACTCCTTAAATGGGCATAAGTGCTGGGTGTTTGGCGCACAGAGGCAGGGGAGGCTGAGTCAGTGACGTGAGTGTGTGTGTGTGTGTGTGTGTGTGTGTGTGCGCGCGCGGGGGGGGGGGGGGGCGGGGGGGGGGGGGGGGGTTGCAAGGAGGCTGCAAGCTTAGCAGAATGTTTGACCCAGGCAAAGAGCAGCTCCAGCAACCAAATAAGGAAATTGGCGCTGCAGGATTTCAGGATAGAAGCCAGTGGAGGTTCTAGGCGATCTGGGAGAGTGAAAATAAGCCAAGAAAAATGTCAAAGGAGTCTGGTTTCACTTGCTCACACTAAATACAGAGGGCAAGCAGGATCTCTGGTCTTTAAGCAGCGGTGAGAAATACACATTATGTCTCTGCCCTCTGGTAGACCGGCATCTGAGAGATGTTTAGAAACGCTCAGAGCAGCTGACATAACAAGCTTCTCTTGTTCAACATGGAAAAACACAAGCTGTAGCTCAGAAGCACCATGGCACTCCTTTTATGTCTAATTTGTGAAACTTTTAGCTGAAGATGATGAAAGTTTCCCAGAAGTCACAGAGATACCTTGACTCCCAGTCTCAGACATGCTCTGAACATGGAGCAGTATCCTTAGAGAAAGAGTGAACCTTCCTACAAAGTGGGGAAATGCCCCTGAGACACACCATCTGACCCAGACGTGCTGGTCATTAGTGAAGATGTCAGAGGAGGAGATGATTCAGGGAAGCCACCAGGGCCTCGTTCCCTCTTCTCAGCCACGTCTCCCAGGCTCTGCAAGTGCTCGGCGACCTTAGTTGCTGAGCAGTACTGACTTCACTTCAGCACTTTTCTGCAGGAGGAGGGGGAGCTTAGAAGAGGAATTTCTGCCCTAAACACAATGAGAACTGCCTTTTCATGGCACAAAACCAGCATGGGGAGGTGGCGATTCCTCTTCCCTGAGCAATCAATGTGTTTGTGTTCAAAGCTAGGAATAGATACGGGATGTTGACCCTGGATCACAACTTTAAAAATCCACAATGACTTGAACTGTTGATAACTTGAAGGTAGGCAGGGAAATGGACCCCCTTTCTGCTCACCCCAGATACACAACCGAAAGCCCACTCTAGGTTCTGAAACTTCTGAAACACTGCCTCGTGGAAAAGATGGGTTTGGGCAGGGAGCTGGCCAGAGGCAAACGGCAAGGAACCCCACAGCCTCCGAGACTGACCCTGCATCAGGGTGCGCTCAGGGGCATGTCCAAACCCACACGCAAGAACAAGCCCTGTTTAATGAGCCGCCCCTTCACCCTCTTCAGAAAGAGGTAGTCTTATGAGATCATGCTTGCCATCACTAACAAAGAAGTGAATTTTTGTAAAAAAGCTATGTAGCTATAAATGTCAACAGTTACACCAACAGTGTTTGATCTCACAGTCACACTTTTCAGTATTTTCCCTGAGGAAATAATTCAAACGATGAATAAGTTTATAAGCCTGAAAATATCTCCTGCATTTTTAAAAACAATTTCAGAAGAAAGAAAAAAAAAAAAACTAGAGTCAAAAAGTACAGAACGTTAATTCTCTCATCTCAGTGAGTAGAATATTATGCAGCCACTAAAACCAACTGTGATTCAGACAGGGACAGCATGTACATTTGTGAGAAGTAACGAAGCTGAAAAGTTTATGTAATGATACACCATTTGTATGTGCTTTGAAGATATGAAACAGGAAAAGAACATGGAGAACATATCAGTGTTAATGCATTATGAATACGGATTCGTTTTTTCTTGATTTTATGGTACATTTTCATAATAAATACCTTTTAAATTTAAAAACAAAGCACCCTAAGAGACAGTTTCCAGGGTAAGAAAGAATTGAGATTTCAGTGTTTATCTGAATAGCAGATAAACTCACAGTGTTCTCTTTTTGTCCCTAATGATCTTTTTACCAGCTTTTGTGATGTCAAGAACTGTGATTTCTACTTAGGAAGGATATGTCGATTATTTGCTCTGCCCACCCAAAAAAGTTCATTGTAGTTTTCTGAGAGTAAAGCAAGGGAGATGTAACTGCAGAGAGACCTGGCCCACATCCCTGCGATCTGGTCAACATGGGGTGACCAGGGCTGGATTTCCATGCAGGGCTCCTCGGCCTCACCAGCAGCTTCCCAGTTTCAAGGGGAAAAGATACCGGGCTCCCACGTGGGATGGTCTCAAAGCGCTGACCGCCTCTGGTAGCAAACCTCTGCTTGCAGCCAGAGCAGCGCCCCAGTCTTTCCACCAGTGCTTCAGCCGCCGTGGTCCCTCTGCCACTGAGAGGGATTCTAGGGACTCTGGGTGATGAGAAAGCAGTTTGCATCAGCCGCTCGTCTGAATTCTATTTACAGGGTGAAGTTAGTGGAGACGTAGAGCAATGCACAGATCCTTTACAGGCCCTGGTGTCAGAATGCAGGGAAGCAAAGAAATCAGCCTACCTTCATGGAAATTCCTGTGATGACCTACAGTAACTATTCAGTAATTACAGCCGTTAGATGTAATCTTCGTCCAGCCCCCTCTTGTGCAGGTGTGAACACACAGACACAGGCCTTGACGTGAATCGTGGGCGATCTCACTTGAGTTCACGGAGGAGTTGCTGCTGGGGTGAACAGTGTCTCTGAGTCTCTAGAGGGTGTTTTGCCTTCGTGGTTCCCCTGGCTGCCCCTCCCCACCTTCCCCCTGCTACGCAGACTTAAACAGCTGGCCATCAGTAACCCGTGTTCTGGACTCAGCAGAGGTGACACCTTAACAGTTGCTTCGTCCAGTTGTTCATGTGGAACATAAGCTCCTGCATGGCTGTGTTTCCCAGCAGTGGCCGTGGGTGTTGCTGACCGTGTGGACAGCTGCGCCCTGTGTGCTGGGCCTGCTGACGGGGCATCTCCCTGGGTCCTCAACACACTGTGTGTGCTGTGCCCATTTCCCGGGGGGGAGAGACTGATGCTCAGAGAGCTTACATCGCCTGCCCAGAGACACGCCTACAAGGGAAAACATTGGATTCACACCAGGAGCTTGACCTCCTGGGTGTGAACCTGCGTTACTCAGTAGGTGTGAACAGAAGCGTTGGAGGGCATGCTGGTGAGTCCCTGGTAGATGGCAGTTCTCTTAAAAATGCCTGAAGATACGAGAAAGAAGTTCCACTTCAACTGAGAATAAAACGCTGGCTTCAAGGAGCCAGGTATCCAAGTGGTAATTTCTCAGTTTGAATAGAGGATGATAAATACAGAAACAGCTCCAAAAATTTTCTGTTGCACACTTGATAGACTGTTATACCACGTAAACACCACTGTTACATGTACTGGGAAACCAAAAAGTTCATGGAACTTGCTATATTGCAGTATTCACTGAGATCTGGAACTGAACACACAGTATCTCTGAGCTCTCTCTATGTGTACATACATATATGTGTATGTGTAAAATACATACATGCATTATGTTATTGCATATATTAAAAATATACACAAAGATGCAGTTTAAAGGATAAGATAAAGATAAGGCCAGTGGATTTTTGCTGAGAAGTGTAACACCTCGTGTAACACCTTAGCACTGCCTGGAAGAGGTGCTGTGAAAGTCCTACACCCAGGCCGGAGTGGGTTGATCCGGGGTCTAGTGCCACAGTCGTTATGCTAAAGACAGCCTTAAGGATCACGCCATCTAACCCCTCTGCTGTAGAGTCAAGGAGACTGCGCAATTAAGGGACTTTGACCTAAAGACCTCATTTCCAAGAGGATGCAGGCCTAGATGAGGTCTTTCATTACTGATTATATTTAAGCCTGGTGTAATAGGAATTTTGCTCAGAGAGCACATCCTCAGTGTTTAGGTACACATACCCACACACACAAATGGTCACTCAGGTGTTGGGCATATTAATTAGCTTGATCATCATTACACAAAGTAAATTTACATGACATTGTACCCCTTAAGCATGTACAATTTTTATTCGTCAATCATACTTTAATAAAGCTAGAAAAGATAAAATAACTCAGGCTAAAAAATAAAGTCTGAATAGGTATCTGATCACAATGAACCAAGCTTGGAATTTTTTTTACCAAATAGAGGTGTTTGGGGATAGCCAAAGCGCTCTCTTATCACCACGAACAAGTTGGAACTGAAAAGGGACTCTTTAGGGATTTGAAAAATGACAAGCAGAAGATTTTGCACACGAGGTGGTCCCCTGACCCAGGATCGGTAGGGAGTCTGGAAGGTGTGGTGTCTGAATGGAGATGGGGAGCCACAGACAGGTCAGGAGGAGCCATCCCACGTGGTCCTCACCCTGGCCTTCCCTCATTCTCTAGACATGGCAGGAGGAGGTCCTGCTTTTTTGTTTGTTTCTTTGTTTAATTTTTATTGTAGTATAGTTGGTTTATAATGTTAGTTTCTGTGGTACAGGAAAATGAATCAGTTATCCATGTGCATATATCTACTCATCATTATTTTCCCATATAGGTTATTACAGAGTATTAAGAGTTACCCGTCCTATCTCTTGACTTCCTACTTGTGCATTCCAGTCCCATATGATGAACAGGACATCTTTTTTGAGTGTTAGTTCTAGAAGGTCTTGTAGGTCTTCATAAAACCGTTCAACTTCAGTTTCTTTGGCCTTAGTGGTTGGGGCATAGCCTTGGATTACCATGATAGTGAATGGTTTGCCTTGGAAACGAACAGAGATAATTCTGTCATTTTTGAGATTACATCCAAGTACTGCATTTCTGACTCTTCTGTTGTCTATGATGGCTACTCCATTTCGTCTAAGGGATTCTTACCCAGAGTAGTACATATAAGGGTCATCTGAGTTAAATTCACCCATTCCAGTCCATCTTAGTTCACTGATTCCTAAAATGTCAGTGTTCACTCTTGCCGTCTCCTGTTTGACCACTTCCAATTTGCCTTGATTCATGGACCTGACATTCCAGGTTCCTATGCAGTATTGCTCTTCACAGCATCAGAGTTCACTTTTACCACCAGACACATCCACAGCTGAATTGTTTCTGCTTTGGCTCAGCCTTTTCACTCCTTCCGGAGCTATTTCTCCACTCTTCTCCAGTAGCATATTGGGCACCTACGGACCTGGGGGGTTCATCTTTCAGTGTCATATCTTTTTGCCTTTTCATACTGTTCATGAGGTCCTCAAGGCAAGAATGCTGAAGTGGTTTGCCATTCCCTTCTCCAGTGGACCACATTTTGTCAGAACTCTCCACCATGACCCGTCCATCTTGGGTGGTCCTACATGGCAAGGCTTTTAGATACCTGGAGTAATAGGCAAGTTGGGCCTTGGAATACAGAATGCATCAGGACAAAGGCTAACAGAGTTTTGCCAAGAGAATGCACTGGTCATAGCAAACACCCTCTTCCAAAAACACAAGAGACAATTCTACACATGAACATCATCAGATGGTCAGTACTGAGTCAGATTGATTGTATTTTCTACAGCCAAAGATAGGGAAGCTCCATACAGTCAGCAAAAACAAGACTGGGAGCTGACTGTGGCTCAGATCATGAACTCCTTATTGCCAAATTCAGACTTAAATTGAAGAAAGTAGGGAAAACCACTAGATCATTCAGGTATTACCTAAATCAAAGGGATCAGATCTGATAGAGGGCCTGAAGAACTATGGATGGAAGTTCATAACATTGCACAGGAGGCAGTGATCAAGACCATCCCCAAGAAAAAGAAATGCAAAATGGCAGAATGGTTGTCTGAGGAGGCCTTACAAATATCTGAGAAAAGAAGAGGAGCAAAGGAGAAAGGGAAAGATAAACCCATTTGAATGCAGAGTTCCAAAGAATAGCAAGGAGAGATAAGAAAGCCTTCCTCAGTGAACAATGCAAAGAAATAGAGGAAAACAATAGAATGGGAATGACTACAGATCTCTTCAAGAAAATTGGAGATACCAAGGGAACATTTCATGCTAAGATGGGCACAATAAAGGTCAGAAATGGTATGGACCTAACAGGAGCAGAACATATTAAGAAGAGGTGACAAGAATTCACAGAACTATAAAAAAAAGATGTTAATGACCCAGATAACCATGATGGTGTGATCACTCACCTAGAGCCAAACATCCTGGAAAGTGAAGTCAAGTGGGCCTTAGGAAGCATCACTACAAACAAAGCTAGTGGAGGTGATGCAATTCCAGTTGAACTATTTCAAATCCTAAAAGATGATGCTGTGAAAGTGCTACACTCAATATGCCAGCAAATTTGGAAAGCTCAGCAGTGGCCACAGGACTGGAAAAGGTCAGTTTTCATTCCAATCCCAAAGAAACTCAATGCCAAAGAATGTTCAAACTACCACACAGTTGCACTCATCTCACATGCTAGCAAAGTAATGCTCAAAATTCTCTATGTGAGGCTTCAACAGTATGTGAAGCAAGAACTTCCAGATGTTCAAGCTGGATTTAGAAAAGGCAGAGGAACCAGAGATCAAATTGCCAACTTCCACTGGATCATTGCAAAAGCAAGAGAGTTCCAGAAAAACATCTACTTCTGCTTTATTGACTATGCCAAAGCCTTTGAATGTGTGGATTACAACAAACTGGAAAATTCTTCAAGAGATGGGAATACCAGACCACCTTACCTGCCTCCTGAGAAATCTGTATGCAGGTCAAGAAGCAACGGTTAGAACCGGACATGGAACAACAGACTGGTTCCAAATTGGGGAAGGTGTACATTAAGGTTGTATATTGTCACCCTGCTTATTTAGTTTCTATGCAGAGTACATCATATGAAATGCTGGGCTGGATGAGGCACAAGCTGGAATAAATATTGTTGGGAGAAATATCAATAACCTTAGATATGCAGATGACACCATCCTTATGGCAGAAAGCGAAGAAAAACTGAAGAGCCTCTTGATGAAAGTGAAAGAGGAAAGTGAAAAAGCTGCCTTAAAACTCAACATTCAGAAAACTAAGATCATGACATCCAATCCCACCACTTCATGGCAAATAGATGGGGAAACAATGGAAATGGTGACAGACTTTATTTTCTTGGGCTCCAAAATCAGTGCAGATGGTGATTGCAGCCATGAAATGAAAAGATGCTTGCTCCTTAGAAGAAAAACTATAACCAACCTAGACAGCATATTAAAAAACAGAGACATTACTTTGCCAACACAGGTCCATCTAGTCAAAGCTATGGTTTTTCCAGTGGTCATGTATGGATGTGAGAGTTGGACCATAAAGAAAACTAAGTGCCAAAGAATTGATGCTTTTGAACTGTGGTGTAGAAGATTCTTGAGAGTCCCTTGGCCTGCAAGGAGATTCAGTCAGTCAATCCTAAAGGAAATCAGGCCTGAATATTCATTGGAAGGACTGATGCTGAAGCTGAAGCTCCAGTACTTTGGCCAGCTGATGGGAAGAACTGACTCATTAGGAAAGACCCAGATGCTGGGAAAGACTGAAAGCAAGAGGAGAGGGGTCAACAGAGGATGAGATGGTTGGATGGCATCACCGACTCAATGGACATGAGTTTGAGCAAGCTCCAGGAGATGGTGAAGGACAGGAAAGCCTGGTTTGCTGTAGTCCAAGGGGTTGCAAAGAGTTGGACACAACTGAGCAACCAAACAACCTGTGCTATACAGTAGTTATCTATTTTTTAATATGATAGTGTGTATATCAATCTCAGTCTCCCAATTTATCCCTCCCCATCCTTTGCCTCCTGGTAATCACAAGTTTGTTTTCTACATCTATGACTCTGTTTTGTAAGTAATTTCATTTGTACCATTTTTTAGATCTCATATGTACATGATATCGTATAATATTTGTCTTTTTCTCTCTGACATTTTTCACTCAGTATAACAATCTCTGGGTCCATACATATTGCTGTACATGGTATTATTTCATTTTTTTCTATGGCTAAATACTATTCCATTATGTATATGTACCACATCTTCACTATCCATTCCTCTGTTGATGGACATCTAGGTTGCTTCCATGTCCTGGCTACTGTAAATAGGGCTGCTATGAACTTTGGGGTTCAGTTCAGTCGCTCAGTCGTGTCCAACTCTGCGACCCCATGAATCGCAGCATGCCAGGCCTCCCTGTCCATCACCAACTCTCAGAGTTTACTCAAACTCATGTCCATCGAGTCGGTGATGCCATCCAGCCATCTCATCCTCTGTCATCCCCTTCTCCTCCTGCCCCCAATCCCTCCCAGCATCAGGGTCTTGTCCAATGAGTCAGCTCTTTGCATGAGGAGGCCAAAGTACTGGAGTTTCAGCTTCAGCATCAGTCCTTCCAGTGAACACCCAGGACGGATCTCCTGTAGGATGGACTGGTTGGATCTCCTTGCAGTCCAAGGGACTCTCAAGAGTCTTCTCCGACACCACAGTTCAAAAGCATCAATTATTCGGCGCTCAGCTTTCTTCACAGTCCAACTCTCACATCCATACATGACCACTGGAAAAACCATAGCCTTGACTAGACGGACCTTTGTTGGCAAAGTAATGTCTCTGCTTTTAACTTTGGGGTACATGTGTCTTAATTATAGTTTTCTCCAGATACAGGCCTAGGAGTGGGATTTGGGGTTACATGGTAGCTCTGTGTTTAGTTTTTCAGGAAACTTCGTACTGTTCTGCATGGTGGCTGCATGCGTTTACATTCCCAGCAGCAGTGTAGGAGGGCTCCCTTCTCTCCACACCCTCTCCAGCATTTATTGTTTGTAGCTTTTTGATGATGTCCATTCTGGCAGTCCAGCCTCTGAGTGTATCAGGGTTCTTGTTAAGCCTTTTAAGGGATGGTTGTGCTCCACCTACGCACCAGTAACTCACTCTCAGTGGGCAGTTTTATTTTCCCAGATGTGCATTTTGCTTATGAGGGAGTTATGACTAATTAACTCATAAAAGAAACGTCCACATGAATGAGCCATTGCAAAGCACCTGTTGTTAACAGATGACTGTCTCCCACTTAGACGATAAAGAGTCTGGGAACACAGGACCTGTCTTCTTCTTTGAAAAGCGTGTGACACCTACTGCTTTAGCTTCACACAGCCCTGCAGAGGGGCAAGGGGGCAGACATGATTTACAGCCAATGGAACAACGTGTGCCGGGCGCAGACAAGCAGCAGCCACCAGTGACCAAGCTGACCTGGGACGCTCATGGGCCTCAGGCACTTCTGCCTTAGAGGTCTCTTCCTCCATTTAAAAAATCTGAATTTTATAACAGCATCAGCATAAAGATAGATGGAAAAAAAAAAGATAGATGGAATCCAGGTTAGGTTTATTGTTACATAGTTATCATGGTAACAGCCTTGTGTACTCATTTTTCTTCCTTCTGAGTTAAAAAGTACGTAAAACTTAACATTTGTTGGTGGGCTGCCACCGGTGGGAGGACATGAGCCAGAGCCCCCAGTGGGGGTTGAGCCAGCCCTGCCCAGGGATACAGAGAGTGGCTGTCCTGACCTTGGCTGGCCTGGTGGTGATGGAGCACTAGCCCCCTTTCGCTTCTTTTTTTCTTGATGCTTTTCCCGAAGCAACAGGGGGCAAGGCACCAGAGTGAGGCCAGCCCTCTGCCAGCCGCCCACAAGGGGAGGCAGAACCCACGCCGCCATCCGTGCACTCAGGAGCCAAGGGCGGCAGTGTCTGCGAGGTGTCCAGTCCCGCCGCCGACACAGCCGTGTCCGGCAGGGCCGCTCAGTGCAGAGCGCTGGATCTGAAGGAGGCAGGGGCATCATTCGTCTTTCCCCGTGGACGCTGTCTTCCTGCTTCTCCTGCTTGAGAGCTTTCAAATCTCACTCGGTCAGCTTTTGTCTGACATTACAACTTCTCAAAGGTGCTCACTTTCACACATTCAATCTTTGCATCAGTCATGCAAAGAAGATAATCGTATCTTCATCTTTTAGATGAAAACACTGAGGCTCTTCTTTAATCTATTTAAAAATTTTTATTTTATATTATAGTTGATGAACAGTGTTGTATTAATTTCAGGTAAACTGCAGAGTAATTCAGTCCTACATATACATGTGTCGTTTTTCAAATTCTTCTCCCATTTAGTTTGTTACAGAGTATTGAGCAGAGTTCCCAGAGCTCTAGAGTAGGTCCTGGCTGGTTATCTGTTGCGTGTTTATAGGTATATGAATATGTATATATGATACACACGCAGTGATATATATACGTCAGTGTGCACAGCTTTAAACAGGTGCCCTAAACTCCAGTTTCCCTCACCACAGTCTTCTCTCTTCCAACTCTCCATGTGCACATTTCGTCACAATTCATTATTTATTGTAAAAGACAAGGCCATCTGAGAACACTGTTAGGACAGTCAGTTCTTTGAAGACTCTCTTGACGTTATCCCAAAAAGTGACCAAATTACCTCAGATTCAGTTAACTCTTTCTGAGGTTACTATAAACACAGACAATATGATATACTGATAGAAGAAGAAGAATCTCAATTCTTTGTAACAGTGGGACTATTCCTTAATCTAATGGAATCTTAGAGGAAAGTCTTTTTTTTCTCTTGAAATCTAGTACTTTGTTGTATCAAGGTGGTATAATGTAACTCACTCAATAGCCCAGAGAGGCAGTATCAGTGTGATTAAGTCAGTTGTTTTACTGATCAAACACTTAAACTATATATCAGATAAAATAAGCTGTTTAATTACTGATGTTACCAACATTTCCTCTAGTGTCTTAGGATATACAGTCGCGATTTTCTAATATAAAATGCATCCATTAAATGTCTGTTCTTAGAGCAAATTTAACTGGAGTATTCGATTTCACCATACTGCCCCCTCTCTCCTCATTCCCTTTCAGTACCAGGGTCTGTGTGTCAGAGATCTCTGCCATGAAATAATCCCAACAGTTCTCTTAGTACTTGGGAATCTCTGTTAGAAAACCATTCACTGCAGCACCCAGTCATATTTCCATAAGCGAAAATAATTAAGCACTTCAGATAACATAATAGCATTAATTTGAACCAGAGGATTAGTCTACTAAGGCAAAGCACTGGACGGATCCTCCAGTTTAGGAAGTGAGGAGTTTGGTGCGGGGGGTTTCAGGGCGCGGGAAAGAGGCCCGTCTCCTCCTGTAACACGGTCCCAGTCTGCGTCCGCGGGCTCAGTGCTTCCTAACAGCACCACCGGCTCTGCCACCAGGTCGCCTGACATCCTGTATTTCTGGGAGCAGAGTCGAAGGATGGCTGGTCTGCTCATTTTCCAAACGTCCAGAGGAGTCTACACAAAAAGCAACACAAGATTCTTTGTCCCAGCATCATCGGTTTCAAGAGAAATCTCATCTGTAACTTCATAAACTGTGATGGACATACAGTGTCACACTATGTCCTTTCTGTGTGTATCAGTGACTATGTTTATAGGACTCAGCTTGAGGTTTTTCTTATGCAGGATAGAGTTAAACTGACCAGCCAGTTGACTGCAGTATTTCGTCATTTCCTCAGCAGAATCACAGAAAAGGGCAAATTCCTACTTTTAACCGCGCCTTCTCAGTAACCTGTGGAATCTAGGGGTGACTCCACTGGAGCCGGCCCAGCTGCTCTGCCTGGGAAGTGGGCACTTCGGGGGGGAATGAGTCAGACTCTCCGTGAGCGCAGCAGGACGTGTTCAGAACTGCCTGAGCCACTGCATGCCAAGCAGACGTTCTTGTGCACAGTACAACTGGGCGAGAAAGAGGAAGGATTTGCTGATGGAGATTATGGAGTCCTGAGACTGTTGACGGACCTTCCACATGCATGTACTTTTCACTGCAGAGTTAGACAGCCTGCGGTGTGGTCTCTAGAGGTGACATTCTAACAGTTGACGCTGTTGCTTCTGTCTCCTTGGCCACGTTACCTAACTTCTGTGCTCACTTTCTTGCATGAAGGGCCGTGTGGTAGTAGCCAGACCTCCCGTGGGTTCAAGAAGCAGATAAAATGGGAGACTATGTGTGAAATGACTGGCATGGTATCAGATTATTACTTTTTACTCTGTTCCTAAGTACTGTGTTTTGTAAAAAAAAAAAAAAAAAAGAAACAAAAACAAAACAAAAAAAGAAGAAAGAAAGAAAAAAGAAAAGAAACTAGACTTCATTTTGTAAAAAAAAAAAAAAGGAAAGAAAGAAAGAAACCAGTCCCTTCCACCCACTTACCAAGCACTGTGGTGGGGCTGCCGAGGCAGCATCTCGTTTATCTTAAGGGCACGCCAAGGTAAATGCCTTTCCATCATTTTACAGATGAGAAAGCTGAGTTCAAGGTCATGGCAACAGCCTAGCAGGGACTGTGGCTCCCGCTGGTCTGCCTCTGTGATTTGCCTGGAATCCTTTACAGGTTCAAGGCCTTCTGTACTCGGGCGAGCTCAGCCTGTTCTTTTGTTTACAGTTTCACCGTCTTTCTTTAATTTCCACGACCGCAGCCCTTCTGGCGGCCACGGTCCCTCTGACGTGGCATTACATGTCCACTGGGTTCCAGTCACTCTTACACAAGTACAACAGCCCCATGTATTTCCCCCCAGCCTTTCTCCCTGCCCTTAATAAAAAGTTACGTACAAACGGAAGAGCCAGAAAGCTCTCGGCCACTAGAATACATTACTCTGCTTTTATGCTGAAAATATGAATTGTCTTTGGAGTTGTGCCCTCCCTCTACCCCACTGGTCCATATTCATGGTCAGATAATGCACGGGCTTAGCCTTTGGAGGAGATCCATGTTTTAAAATATTTCGCACTCTCGTTAAAATAATTTGATAATTGACACAGAAACATGTTTCTTAAATGATGCAGTAATTACAAAGAGTCCAAACTCAAAGTGGTCCAAGACTTCTTGAAGGTGTTCATTTTAAACATGCATAGAACAAAAACTGGTCTTAAGCAATGTCCTCTCAGAAACATTTTCCCAAAAATACTATTATTTATAGTTGTAATCCATATCAGTCACAATCTAGAACTGCTCTGCTGTTTTTCTTAGTCTGTTGTTGTTTGCTGAGCATATTTGGAATTCCTTGCAAAAGTAATCTCTGCAATTGAAGAAATGGGCCATGGAGCCAAGATCTTGTAGGTTTTAAAAACTCAACAAGAGCTAAAGAAACAGGTTTTGAAAAATAATATCAAAGCACCAGAAGTGAGTGGAAATAGATCCTTATACTGAATTGTTATCAGAACATCTGGTACATTCACCATCCATCACTCAGAGGAAATACATAGCAAAAACCTCCCAACAGAGGATGTGCCAGCCCACTGGCCAAGAATCTTCTGAGAACATCTCAAGGTTTGGATAATTTTCATTGAAATATTATTTTAAGCAAACACCTGAAGATATACTAGCATTCTTTTACTGCTCCATGTATATAAAAGGAAGGGAGATAGAGATATTTGGCTTTAACACGGCTGGGTGCTGACTTGTGGTGGTAGTTTTTCCAGTGGACATTCTGTGAGCGGTCACCACATTCACTCGGTAAAGCATTAGCCCCAGCTCTGAGCGTGTGTGACATCGGGGCCGTGTGCTGCCTGCCAGCGGTCAGCACTCTGTCTGCACCTATAAAGCTCCTGGGAGTTGGCCTCTCCAGCAGGATCATGTTTGTTCAGTGATGCCATTTGCTCTTCAGTGTCTTTTGCCATTTTGCTTTTTAAACACCTGCACTTTTTTCATGAGAATATGAAAAGGAAAAAAAAAGAATGGTTTTAAAGATTAGCTTCACTGCCCCATACTCCTCTCCAGACAGACAGCTAGCTGATCACATTACTTCATCTCAGATTAAATCTGAACATTTGAAGCTTAGGTGTTTGAGCCCAAGTGTGCCAAGTGACCCTGGAGATGGAAACTCTAAAGGAGACTCGGCCAGATGCCCCCCCTCCTCAGGGGAGGCAGTGAGGGTCCCAGATGCAGCCCCTTGGGGTGAGACTGGGTGCAGGTGTGTTCTCTACCGTTTCCTGCTTCCTCCCCGCCAGACAGTTCTGAGCTGGAGCTCAGGGACAGTGAGGAGAAAGTCTAAGGAGAAGGTTGGTAGTCAGTGTCTCCATGTGCACCAGGGGAGCTGTGTTCTTTCTCAAGCTTGGCAGCACTCCTATCAGCACTGATAACTCTTGTCACAAATCCTGGACGTGCCAGCGTGATTGCTAGGATGTACCTACGCCTCCACCGCTGCATGCATAGAAACTTTAAAAGTTGAAAGCATTAAAAAGCTCGGTGTTCTCAGTTCTGAAACTCACAACTGAAAGTCCATTCTCAGTTCTGCTGGACCTTGGAGAAGTGGAAACTGCTCCCTGTTTCTGGGCTCCTGAGTTGGAGTAAGGCAGTGGTGGTAGATCTCTGGGTCACCCTCCCATGCTGCCTCCAGACATGAGCAGAATGGATGTTTTCAGGCAGTTCACCAACCCTGTGGGTCTCATCCATCCTCCACACTCTCTCAAGCCAGGTAAACACTTGAGGTGCTGGTGGTTCTTATTCAGTCACCCAGTTGTGTCTGACTGTGACCCCATGGACTGCAGCATAGCAGGCCTCCCTCTCCCTCTTATCTCCCAAAGTTTGCCCAACACCGATGTCCATTGCATCAGTGATGCCATCCAGCCATCACATCCTCTGGCACCTTCTTGTGCCCTCAATCTTTTCCCAGCATCAGGGACTTTTCCAATGAGTTGACTGTTTGCATTAGATGACCAAAATACTCGAGCTTTAGCTTCAGCATCAGTCCTTCCAATGAGTATTCAGGGTTGATTTTCCTTAGAATTGACGAGTTTGATCTACTTGCTGTCCAAGGGACTCTCAGGAGTCTGCTCCAGCACCACAGCTTGAAGGCATCAATTCTTTGGTGGTAACTCATGCTTACCTCTGGAGAAGGGCATGGCAACCCACTCCAGTATTCTTGCCTGGAGAATCCCCATGGACAGAGGAGCCTGGCGGGCTGCAGTCTATGGTGTTGCAAAGTCAGTCATGACTGAGCACCTTAACACAGAACAGCACACAGCAGGCTCATCCACTGTGTTCTCTCTGTGCTTACAGAAAAGAATTCTGTGTTGAGAATGGACTTCTACATCGTCAAATCTTAACATTTAAGAACTGTAGCTTTAAAGTTCATCAAATTAATCCCATCACTATGAAAAAAAATTTAAACTCCAGAGTTCCACAGTTAAAAGGGCACAGACCACTAAGTCCTAACTCCCATTTCAGAATGTCAACTCCAGCCTCCGAGAAAACCCTGCAGAATGCAAGTGGTATCATTCCTGTATCCCTAACAGCCACTTGCCTAGGAATGAGCACACCAAAGTTGAAAGGCAAAGTTAAACAGTGGTGTCCTGAGCTTTTTACCTCTGTTCCTTGCAAAAATCAAGAGAGAGTAAAGTTACGTAGTAGACCTGGAAAGGTGGGTACAGTGTCTTGTAGGTTACAGACTCATCTGTGAGTGATGCGCTAATCTGTGCATTGAGTGTGTGTTGAGATACACAGGTGGGAGTCTGGACAAGAACACTGCACCCTCTAACAGAGTGTTTTATCTCTGAGGTTTCAATCAGGCAAACGTCCTCTTTGGGTATCTTACAGACATCATGTTTAATCTAAAAATCATTTATTTCAGGGAGAGAGAGAGATGGTAGAGTTCCTGTCTCAGGTCTGTGAACCCAGAAACCCTATTGTTCCATGTTAATACTGAAGACAGGGATAGGATTACTGGACTGGTTACCACGGCCAGTGGCCCGCAGACCTAGATGGAAATGACTGGCATTTTCTTGGTGACCATTTACAGAAAGGGCCAGGCACAACCCTGGATGTTCAGCAGCTGTGAACCGTTAGTGTTCATCTGCTCGTTTTTGTGAGAGTTGGCCCTGAGTAGGAGAGCTGTGGCTTTGACGGTCAAGGAGCGGGTGCTGTGTAGGAGGAACAGGCCGGAAATAACTGCTGACCCAACTGCTCGGGGACCCCCCCAGAGCGAGGGTCCTGAGCTGGGTTAGTGACGGGAGAAGACACGACCTGGCTTTAGGGTGGAGGCCACCGGAAGTCACACGTTTACATGAGAAAGTCTGGAGTTTAGGAGTCCATTTCCTCCTTGAAAACAGTTCCATAGAAATCCCTGCGTACTGGGTTAAACCAAGTGACTCAGGGCCTCTAGAAGTTTATGACCGAGAAGATCACAGGACAGGGACCGCGTTCCTGAGACATTGCGAAACCGGAACGCCTGGCGCTTCTCACCCTCAAGGCCCTGAATTCAGTTACTCATTGATAAGCGAACAGAGTGAGCGGATTCGTGGAAACCTAGACATTTTCCCTTCTCCCATTCCTTAAAAAAGAAAGACGCCTTCCACGCGATCTTTGTGCTGTGGGTTTACGCGGCACCGACTCTGCCGGCACTGGTGGCTTGGTGCTGAACCCTGGACCCCCGCCCGGCACGCTGGAATGTGCCCGGAGCCCAGGGCCTGGCCGCTCCTCCCGCAGGAGATAAAAACCTGGGGCAGATCACCCGGCAGGCAGCCGACATCCCTCTTGGCTTAGAAAAAAGGTGGCATTCTTTCCCGTTATCCATTACTCCTGGAAGTTTCCCGAAAGCCCATTTGTCCCAGCGCTGCCCGGGACTCGGGCCGACCCGGGGGGCGCGGGGGGTGGGGGCTGCCTTCCGCCGGGCCCTCCCTCCGCCCCCTTCTCTCCCCTCCCCATGCTCCCCTCCCGGGCCGGCGCCGCCCCCGCCGCGCCCCGCCCCCTCCCCGCGGGCTCTTATTGCCTGGGCGCTCGGGCGGGGCGTCCGGCCTCCGGAGGCACCCCGGCGGGTGCGCGCTCCACGCGGGTCCTGGGCCCGCGGCTCTGAGAGTCCGGAGCGGCAGAGCGCAGCCGGGCGGCAGGTAGGAAGACCTTGAGGACGGGGAAGGGGGAGGTCGGTGGGCGGCAGCCCAGGGCCAGCCCGCCGCGGTCCGCTGAGTCCTCCCGGCCCTGCGGGCGGAGCGCAGCTCGGGCGCCTGGGACCCGGTGGGGCCACAGAGTAGGGGACGGCCGTGCGCCGCGGGCAGCCTGCGGGGAGGGGGCGGGAGTGACCTCGTTCCGCCGCGGGCGGCCGGGGGAGTCCGCCCTCCTTTCACCCTGCTCTCTGCGGGCGCCGGCACGCCGAGAGTCCCGGCTCGAGGGAGGAGGCGCCGGCCCGCCGGGGGCGCGGGGCCGGGAGGCCGTGCGCTCGGGGCCCAGGGGCTCCCTCCGCCCGGTCTGGTTCTCCGCGGAGCGGGGTGAGGTTGTGGGCAGCGAGAGTGCCGGGTCCGGAGCCGCCGTGCTCGCCAGGGGACGCCCCGAGGCCCCAGCCGAGCTGGGGATCTCTGAGCTCCGAACTCGTCTGAACTGGGTCTCCAGGAGCCTGAACGGGTCCGGGCTGCTTGAGACCTGGGGTCCCAGGGACGGGCAGGGCGGACACGCCCTGGCCTGAGAGGCGGGAAGACCGGAGTCTGCCTGGTGGCGTGCGCCGGGAAGGCCGCCCCTTCCCATCCTGCCCCACCCCGCCCCTCCCCCCCCCTCTCCTCCCCCCGCCCCACCCCGCCCCTCCCGCACCCCCACACCCTGCTCGCAGGGGTCCCCGGGCCTCAACACTGCTGGGCTCTGCCCTGCAGAACACATTCTTGGTTGGTGTCATGAAGGGTCTTGCCGCAGTAACTGCCACTGCCGAAGGATTGGTCGTCCAGGCGGTGAATGCTGGTTTGCTCCTGACCACAATACAAAGTCATCAGCTTTATACTGACTTTTCTCATCCCCAGGGAAGAGGGGCTTTTCCTCCTGAAAAGCTGAATTTGTTTTTTCCCTGGTCTGCTCTCGTGGGTTTCGTTTAGTAAAAGTAGGCGACCAGAAGAGTTCCACCTGGAAAGAGAGAGGAACTGGCTGTATCAGAAATAGGTGACCGCTATGTGATCAATATATGATCAACATGCTTCCCAACTTACCCCTTAGCTATATTTTTATTTATTCTGTTTATTTTGTACAAAATAAGAGTTACTTGGTGTTTAGCCTACTTTGTGTTTTCAATAAGAAGGAGGAGGGGATGTTGCCCGGGGCCCACACCACATCCCTTAGTAAGAAACTAGGCCTGTGAGCATCCTCACTATCTTTTTGGCGGTGTGAACGCTCTGTGCTCTGGATGAAGAGTTGGGGGTAGATGATGACAATAACACAGGTTTGTCTTCTGTGGCTGTGAAACCCATGAATCATAATACTCCTACAGCTGGTCTGATCGGTAGCCTGCCTGATGGAATGCTGTAATAAGTGCACACTCAGTGAGTTCCCAGGTGAGGACACGACTTGGGGAACAATAGGTTGACTTGGGGAACAATAGGTCGGTGTCCTAGTTAAAGGATCCCTCGGGCGCTTCATTAGGGGCTTGTGGGCTCTGGGTTTCAGTTGACTCTTGTAGTACCGGTGGAATGCCACCTACCACATTGCATTGCTCTTGATCTTGAAAAACTTTATTGTGTTATTTTCTCAAGAGTTGTAATTCTTGTATTACTTTTGAGAATAGTTCCTTTTTTTCCCCAAAATACTTTCTGTAGACTGTACTGAGTCCTACATTCTATTCAAAATCACTCATTGTCACTGAATTATGAAGTATTTCTTGGAAATTATCAAGGAGTCTACACTGCTCAAGATGCTGGAGTCATTATTTCTAAAAACTTACTAATTCATTCACACAACTATTGATTGTCCAAACAATAATTGATTATTCCCCCCCAGTTTCCAGATTCCATTCACAGTCATTGGGAACAGTGAAGATATGTTTTAGACATTGCCATCTCCTTTGTGTATATTTCCATGTAAACAGTTTCATATCAACATGTGATGTGCTTTTTCAGCATGTTTCAGAAGATCCAGATAGACGCTGGGCGATGGAGGTTTATTTCTCAGATTGCCAACTCTTCTTTAGGTGGCAAAGCAGTTCTCTTCTCCAAGCAAATGAGGGAGGTAGACACTGAATATATACTACAAAAGTATGTCACTGAGCACATTTTCGTGTGAACATCTTCTTGCGTTCATGCATGTCAGCTCTTTGGAGATGGCAGGGGCAGTGGAATTCCACAAGTTCGTAAAGATGTGGGCTGGTGGCCATAGAGTGGGCCTGGGGCCTTCCCCTCGCTGCCTCCCAGGTTGTTGGTTCTAGAAATGCCCCGCAGGGTTGCACTCGGTCAGTCAGGTTTGTTTCCTGGGGCAGCTCTGATCAGATTGTGTGGAAAAATGAAAAATGAGAGGTGCTGGGTGAGAACAGTTTGCTCCAGGAGAGAGCAAGAGCTGGGCTTGTAGGAGAGGCAGGAGGGGAAGCAGCAGGAAGGCAGGCCTCAGGGGTCGGGAGGGAGAGATGCCCACTGACGCCGGTGCCCTGACGGCTTTCTGCAGCCACCACGATCGTAGGAGGACCTTTCCCCTCAGCAGGACATCTGTGCTGCTGGCAGTGCTTTATGGCTGACGGTGACGGATGAGCCTCTCCTTTTTGACTTGCGTGTGTGGATCCCGAGGACCAGGAGGTGGGCTGAGAATGAGGGTGCCGGCTCACGGCAGCTCCGTGTCAGCCCACCTGGTGCCCAGTGGCCCAGCTGCTAGAGTGCCTCCGTTGCAGGAACGGAAGACACTGGTGTCAGCGTGGCCTGGACTTAGGGAAAGTGGAAAGGCTTATTTGATGGGAAAGAGTTCCTCCTGAGGGAGAAGCTGCCCTTTGCAGGCCAAGTGTGTCAGCCAGAGAAATGAGCAAATAGTGGTTTTAGGAGTTTTTGGTAAAACTTTCTAATTTTTTTCCGTATAGACATGTTCAAAACAGATCGCTAAGAAGACATACAAAACCACATTAAAAAGAACTGACACCTGTGGCCGGGGGAGGAAGGAAACTTGGGGAGGGAGCTACCACTTCCTGGGCCCCGAGGGGCACGTGCCCGGCTGTCTGGAATGGGGATCAGGGGCCCACACCCCTTGGGAAGGCGGCGCCCTGGGCCTCCGGGCACAGGCTGCACACCAGCCCACTCTTGGTGGCACGTGGACCGTAAGCTGTGCGCTTTAGGATGGCCTGTGTGGGGAGTGTGTGTGTTTGTAAATCCTATGCTGGGAACTCCGAAAACTCTCTCGTGGAACCGTGTCCCCTGGGGTCAGGTTCCCAGGACGGGTCAGAGCATTCTGCTTTGTTAGTGAAACCATAGCTTGGAGTCGCATAGATAACACAGTTTTGTGGGGAATGCACTCAGAACTCCAAGTCAGTTTATTTTTTTTTCTAGATTCTAATCCCAGCAACAGTGGCCAAAAGGCCCCCACCTTCTGTTTCTCCGTTTAAACCCTCAAAGATAAAGGCACCTAGAAGGATACATTTCCTCTCATGCTCCCCCTGTGCCCACAGAGATGCCATCCTGGAGCCACAGAGCTTGGGGCATTGGGGGGCATAGCTGTAGCTGGCTCCAGAGGGGGTGAACACGGTGAGTCCAGTGGTCCAGCGGGCAGGCCAGGATCTCCTCTGATGGCCCGTCAGCAGGGGCTGCCTGATGGTGGACATGACCTCGTTGCTGTTAACATCATCTTTTCCTCTAGAACCCTCGCGTCAGCATTGCTAGATTTTGCATTCAGTGTCTGTGAAGTCAGGTTCAGAATCTTTAATAACAGAAAGAAAAGTCCCAGGTGTTTTATTCATTCACTCATTCATTTTTGATGCCAGTGCACAAAATTCCCAAACAAATATCTCCTGGGTTCAGTTCACCTGAATGCTGGTGTATAATTATAATATTCTGCATAACCATATTGTAAATACCATTGTGCACTTACCCTCTACCAGAGAGTGTGCTACAGTGCTTAACGTACTTTATGTCATTTAATCCTCACCGTAATCCCACGTAGTAAATACTGTCAGCATCCCCATCTTAAAAATGATGCAAGTAAGTGGGTAAGAGTTTTCCCAGAGCCAGCAGGTCTCCAGAGGCAGGGCTGGACCAGTCTTGCTGGACACGTCCCAAGCCCCAGGCCCTGGCTAGACTCTGGGAAGAAAGTCAAGACCCAAATGGACACCTCAGTAGGCAAAACCTTTGCCTTCACGCAGCTTGTCTCCTAGTGATGGGAGACAAACGGTAAACAAAGTGAGCTAGCCATCCAGGGCTGCAACTAGCTCTGCTGGTGTTGGGGGGCAGGGGACGGGATGGACCCCCGCGAAAGGAGCAGCAGCGAGGCTGGGCGTCTGTCCAGGGAGGCAGAAGACAGGCAGAGGAGCGACTGTGGACAGACAGCGAGTCTGGGAGTGAGTGGGGTGCGTCGCTCCCCCAGGCAGGCCCTGGCACTTTGTAGGAGCGGCTGTTATAGCGCGGCCGCCCTCAGCCCAACATCCCATCCAGGTGCCTGGGGAGGCGCCTGGGCGTGTGGACCGAGGGCTTGACCCCGTCCGCCAGAGCTCCTGAGAGACACAGGGGCAGCCTGGTCAGAGCACCTCAGAGAGATGGCTCATCTGTGGTTCTGGAAAGTAGGTGGGGTCTGCGGGCCAGGGGGCAGGTGTGGATAGATGTAGCAGTGGGGCGAGGGGTGGGTGGAGGGGAGGGTGGTCTTCCTGTCTTCTCAGCAAAGCAGGAAGCAGGTCTTTGCCTGCAAGTAGGTCCGGGCATTTGCCGAGAGGAGGTATGACGGTCACCTGGGGAGGCGCCTGCACCTGACTGGTGGCCTGCCCTGGACCCGAGACGCACCATGCCCTGGCCCTCCAGAGCAGAGGGTCTGCTGTTCTCCTGGGCGCCTTACATGGAGTGGAGGCTGCATGATGGTCAGGCTCTGCCGAGTGACTGCAGTGCACCTCCTGCACGCTGGCCCAGAAATGTCACTGCGTGCCTCCTACCCTGGTCGTCAGTGATTGCTCCCTGCTCTGGGGCGCTCTGACAGTAGTGGTTCCTGAGACAGCAGCTCCTTCTGTTGGCGGTTATCTCGCTGAGCCGCGCTCCCCTCTGTAACGGTGAGGTCGAGTCTGGACTGTGAGACCGCTCTCAACTGTGTGCTCTCTGTGTCCCTGCCTGGCAGGGACCGGGATGCAGCCTCACTGCTCTGCGTGCTGCTGGGTGACCGCCTCCTGGGGCCGGGGAGCCGCCGCTGGTTGGAGCCGTGCTGGAAAGACACTTCGGTCTCAGTGAGCTGGTGGCAGAGGAACTGGTTGAAGGGTTTGGAGTCCTCGTTCATTCCCTAGTTAGAAGGTGAGCTTAGCTGCAGTTAGCTTTGGTGGTGTGTGAGTGGTGGGGGGAGCGTTGTGCCCAGGGTCCTGCTGGGTAGTGAGCCAGGGCAAGAGCTGGAGCAGCCCCAAGTGAAAGGCCGATGGTGCATTGGACCAGAGAGGTGACCGGGAGGCGAGTGAGCACCCGTGTGCGGTGTTCCAGGAAGCCGGACTCGGGCAGAGCTGCAGGATTATCACCACAGGTAGTCCCTGGGAAGAATGGCCCTACCCCAAAGGAGAGTGGAGAGTGGGGACGTGGGACTCCCAGTGTTGGGAAGTGGCATGAAAGTCCTGTCACTGGACCTAAGTTCTGGTCTGAAAAACCTGTCCAGTGAAAGAGCACAGAAGTAAAGCACATCCAGTAAAACCACAAGTGAACTAACTCAGAACTGGAGATGGAGAAGTTTGTAGTTTCTCCTGGAAGAGCCTTGTTTTCCATGTGTCTTCTTAACTATACCTGAATGAGTTTGTGTAGGACGTGTACAAGTGTCTGTTTGAGGCACTTATCAAGAGAGACGAAAATTCAGGTGCCCTGCATGCTTTTCTCGGGGCTCACACGGTTGTGTCATACAGAGAGTGTGAGCGCTCAAAGTCTGCACCAGCACTTGTAAACGGTCTTGGCAGGTGAGGTCAGGATGCCCAGACAGGGGGCAAGAGGCTGAGTGTGGTCTCTAAGGGGAGCTTTAAAAAAAAAAAATTGTTTTCTGAGTGTGGTGGGTCTTTGTTGCTGCTCAGGCTTTTCTCTAGTTGTGGAGAGTAAGGGCTACTCCCTAGGTGCTCCGTGTGCTTCCCATTCTGGTGGCTTCCCCCGTTGTGAGCACGCGGGCTTCAATAGTTTCGGCTCCTGGGCTCTGGAGCACAGGCTCTGGAGCACAGGCTCTGGAGTTGTGGTGCACGGGCTTAGTTGCTCCCAGATGTGGGGGATCTTCCCAGATCAGGGCTGGAACCTGTGTCTCCTGCATTGGCAGGCAGATTGTTTACCACTGAGCCACCAGGGATGCCCCAAGGGGAGCTTTTATTTGCAGGAGAGAGTGGTACCTGAGCCCGCAGGTCTCTTTGCAAGGCAGAAGCATCCTCCAGGGATGCGACGGAAGTGGTCCAAGCTCAGCATCCTTGGCCCGTCTTCCCATGTAGGCAGGGGGAGGCAGGGCTGTCAGCTTGCGGACAGACAGAATTGTACTGCTTCCCCGCAGAACCACTCAGCAGCCACCGTGAGCGCCAGTGCCCTCCACCCGCACGAAGCTGCCTGACTTCTCTACCCCAGTGAGCATCCTTGCTCCAGGATACCAGTGAGGGAGAAATTATGTGGAATGAGTTGATACTTGAAGATTTAGGAAAGCCCAAGTGTGCACCCATGACAGGCATGTCAAGGTCGAGACTGTGGGGCCCCGGGGCTGGGTATGAGGCCAGACTCCTGTTCATGTCACAGTTCAGGACCTTCGTGGTCCCTGCAGGGGGCTGGGTGGGGCGGGGCGGGGGTCCTGCGCTCCACTGGGCAGATGGACAGTGTGATGCATGCACTCGGCCAAGACACCCTGAAGCTGTAGGAGGGCCAGTCCCCTGGCTCCTGCTGGTTTCTCTTTCCAGCCCTTCCCCCATCCCACAAGGTGGAGCGGGGGGCTGCTACATTTGGAAGTGTGCCCCCAGCACGGCTGCAGGGCTTCCTGGGGGCTTCCTCACAGATGGCAGATCTGGTAGAGTCAGATCGAGAGCTCTGATTGCAGGTTCAGGAGGAAAGCGGTTCAAGGTCAGTGTTACATGTTGAGCATTCCGGACCCTGGCTCACCTGGGGAAGCAATGCTCGTGGAAGCCTCTGGGTGGGTTCCCTCCCGCCACCCCCTGCAGTGTCTCTCTGCGGCTGTAGCTCCCAAGCAGGACCCACGTGGCTCTGCCCCTCTGCCCAGGGCTCCTTCTACCTGTGGGTTTATTTTGTTTCTAATCCCATTGTTTGATCTTCTCTGGTTACTAAGCCAAATACTACTCTGAAATGTGCATAAAGAGAGGGATAATCAGACTGGAGTGCTGAGTGTTTACCCAGTGGTTCAGTTTTCCTGCTGTCTTTACCTCAATCTGTAATCGTGTGTATTTGAAAAGTCCCCTGATAGCACAGAGTGCCTGGCCTGTGCTGTGCAGCGGTCATGGCCCCCTGCGTCTGACCTCAGGGCAGCTGTGTGCAGTCCTGGAGTTGCAGGGCCAGGCTGACGCTATCAGTCACTTGAGAGCCATGAAGGCTGAGTGTCGGTGGGGGCGGGCGTGGGGGTCTGTTCTCAACCTTCAGTTTGAGTCTCTTTTACAAAGTGGCTTTTGGATCCTGTTCTGACTTTGAAATAACCCATTGATCCTTCCATCAGTGTAATTAGGTCTGGTTTCAAATAGTTTGTCTTCTGCAATTTTCATTAATAATTAAAAAAAAAAAGCCAGACAATCACTTTTGTTGCCAGCAGGCCTCAGCTGAAATTAGGAGTCAGGGAGGTCCTCTGGGCACTGCAGCTCCCGACAGGCCCACTGAAGGCTGTGGTGTTTGCAGCCACAGGTCGGGCTGACCGGCCGGGCCTCCTGGCGAGGTCAGCAGCACCTGGTGTTGGCCAGGGCCACCCCCAAGCCTCTCCCTGATGATGGAGCTCTGCAGGCTCGACATGCACCTGTGACCTTCTGGTCTGTCGCTCTAGGTCACCCCCTTTTGCTTCCTGAACCGGACGCAGAGAGCCAGTCTTCAGACGAGCAGGTCCTTCTGGCTCAGGCCGTGCACAGCCGGCTGTTCCCCCGGGGCCCTGGCGTTGCCCCGTCTCTGTTGTCCTCCCACGGAGGAGCAGGCTGGGCGAGACGCCCCAAGGCGCCCCTGTATGGGGACAGAGATGAGAGCCTCTCGCCCACCTCTGCCCCTCGTCAGCCTGCTCTCCAGGGGAGCTAGACTGAACACTGAGGACTCTGGGATACGGTTCCCGGGTCTTGGACCACGAAAAGCTTGGATCTCAGACAGGAAGTGCCACGTTCTCGTTCAGAGTATCAGCCTATGCATCATCAGCAAAAAGCTGTTAGAAAGAAAAGCTCCACAGAAACCTCAGGTTCCCGTTACCCCACGATGGTGAGAGCGGTGTTTACATAAATATGCAGCTGTGTTAGCTGTGCACATATTTCACGGTGCACGGTGGCCAGGGAGATACCCCATGTCGTCTGACCCAGCTCCACCCTCTGAGTTTGGCCCCGTGGCCTTGCCGGAAGGGAATTGTGCCTGCCATAAAACTCACTGCCGTGCACCACGTAGCAAAAATGAGATGCACCACCAAGCCTCCTGGAACATTGTGTGCTGATTTATATTTCAGGAGATAACACCCTTCAGATAGAGTATAATTTGGGAAACACAGGATAATTAATGAGTTGCTGTAACCTCTAAGCCAGGTCCCGAGAAAGTTTGCAGAAATCTCTGGTTCCGCTTGGTCAGGAGCTGCTCGTCTCTGTTGAGCTGTAGTGATGTTCACATACTTTGATTTTCAGAGGTCCCATGCCCTGGACCATAGGATGCACAGGGCTGGGTGGTCCTCGCTATAGTCAGAGCTGCCAGGCTGGGCAGCAGTGCCGTGGAGCAGGCAGCCTCTTTGAACAGGCGTTCGTTGCCAAGTGTGGTTAGTAAACGCTCTGCTATTTTTTAACAGCCGAGGCGGTCTAGCCCGTGACTCAGAAGTCTTCCATATTAGGTTCTGGGAGATGCAGCCGAACTGGAAAACGGGGCTCATCAAATGCGGAGGCCACTGTGAGGCGCGGTGTGGCTCCAGAGATGTCAGTGGGGGCAAGCCCAGGCCAAGGACCGGGCACCTGGGCCAGAAGCAGCATCGTAGAGGCCCAGACTTCCTGCCACAGCTGCACGCCTCACCGAGCCTGGGGGCCCTCCCACTGCCGCAGGCATCACCGCAGTGTCTCCCACAGGCGCCTGTGTTGGCGCCGAGGGCAGGTCCGGCCGTCTTGGCACTCTGCTTCCCGGTGCAAGCAGGAAGCTGGCCTTGTCAATGCATTTACCCGCGTCGTCAGCCACGAAGCAGCTGCATGTCCACAGGCAGAGGGCTCTGTGTTTCTTTCTGTTCTGCCTTCGGCCGCAATTCCTCCAGAAAGCCGTGACTCAATTGCATCAGAAATTGGCTCTCATGAGCGGACGTGCCTGGTGGTAGAGGCAGTTCCTGGCTGGCCTGTCTCCATACCTGAGTGCAGATGACTTCTTTATACATCGATTCAGCAGATATTCAGCAGATACCTATACCAATATTCAGCAAATACCTAATGGTACTGTTCATTTTCAGAGTGTTTTGTGTACTTCTATATTGAGTCTTACAACACAAGACCTCACTGCATGGCATCCTGTGGTGGCACCCACGGAACCCTAACGTGACCTGAGGTTTGTTAGACTCAGTGAGGGGGAAACAGCTGTACCACGGAACCTGAGCTGTGACTTTCCACGGCCCATCTTTCCTGCCAACTTCCTAATGAAAGGAGGATGATTTCCAAGTGTGACACGATGGCGGTTGGGGAAGACATACAGGGAACCTCTCCTTATGCTTTAAAAAGTGAGCACATGAGTCAGTGTCAGCCACTCAGCAGAGACTTGGGCACTCACTCACTGACCCAGAGCATGTACAGCCCCCCAACCCGAGTGAGTGCGGGGTCGGGGGGAGGTCTGCCCAGAGACGGTGGGGAGGCCAGCGGTGGAAGTGGATGGTGAGGAAGCCTTGGAGGAGCACGACCAGCCCTCCTGGTGCAGGGGAGGTTGGGGAGACAGCAAGCAACGCATGGCTGGGGGAAGTTGGCTTAAGTGACCGTGGGTGCAGAAGGCCTCTGGGGGGGCATGTCCAGAGGCCTTGTGTGTGCAAGACAGTGGGGTATTCAGCCTTGTGGCTGGAGCAGGCCCCATTGGGAGGGGGTTGCGAAGGCCTGGCCGGGCTCTCACAGCAGAGAGTCACAGGAAATGTGCAGATGGCTCTGCTGGAGGGCCACGTTCACAGACTGAGCACAGGGCTGTAGACTCTCTCCAGAGGCTTTCAGAAGGAATTCAGGGACCTACTTGTCACTTTTTTCAGTAGCATCTGATTTTGATCACCTATAAGATAGGAGTTTAAAAAACTCTAAAATCATTTTAAAAATTTTTTTTAAAGAAAGATTTATTCAAATAAAAAACTCAACTGGCCAAGTCTTGGCAGGCGCTGGCCAGAAGCACAGGCTTGGCCTTAGAGGACAGTGCGGCACGTGCCCCTGGACCCTGGGGGCCTACCTGCTGGACAGTGCCGCTGTGCCCAAGGGTCCCCTCCCAAGAGGGTGGGGCAGGGCTCAGAGGCACCGCCTCTGAGACGGTGCATCCTTGTTCCAGGAAGGCGTCTCTGCACCTCTGTCTTCTCCCCCTCGCTGACGGCCCTCCGGCCGTTTCATCACTAAACCAGACACTGTAACGTGAGTTCAGGGTGCTTTGAAAACCCACCGTGAGCCAGGTGGGTCACACCCGACAGGGGAAGAGCCTGTGGTGTGACGTGTGCCTTGCAGCTCTGGGTCTTTCTCCCGTGACCTGCACTCTTCCTCCCAGCAGAATCCACCATCCCGACACAAATACAGAACATGAAGCTATTCTTTGAGTCACCTCCACACCCACGGCACAGTCCCGCTCAGACAGCAGACCTAGGACAGGCAGTCCGTGGCAGGGCCCTGCGGCCCACTGCCTGCAGTCAGGGTGGAGGTTCAGGTTCCCATCGCCTGTTGTCTCCCGTTTGCTTTCAGAATGTGGGTCACTGAGAGCTGAGTCTGTCAGTCTGAGGTGTGTCATTCAAGAATCTGTACGTACCTGGTGAGTACCAGAAGGCGGCAGTGTCAGTACCTTTCACTATTTGGTCAGCAGAGAGTGTCCTCTGTGAGAAACACAAAGAGGTGGAATTCTCCTGCGGTTGTGTTACGTGCACTCAAGTCCCAGTTCCTGTGCGGAGTGGGCGTGGGGCAGAAGGGGGGCTCGGTGACCCGTCCACGTGGGCGGGGCAGCTGGCTTGTTCCTGCCCAGTGCTGACCTGGAGCGGAGAGAAGGCTTGGTGTGGTAGTTAAAGGTAACTGACTGTTATCTAAACTCCCGTAAATTCAGTCTTCTCAGAGTCAGGTGGTGGTCCTCGAACTGCAGGTTTCTGCCCAGTGATTCCCCCGTGGCTCAGCAGCAAAGAACCCACCTGCAATGCAGGAAGCATAGGAGACGTAAGAGACCCGGGTTCCATCCCTGGGTCGGGAAGGTCCCCTGGAGGAGGGCATGGCAACCCACCCCAGCATTCTTGCCTGGAGAGTCCCATGGACGGAGGAGCCTGGCGGGCTACGGTCCGGGGGATCGCAGAGAGTCGGACACGACTGAAGCAGCTGCACGCAAACACACCCAGTGACTAAAGAGCGTCCTGAAAAGCCATGCTCCGCACACCAGCATCACCTGCAAGATCTTTAGAAACCCTGCCGGTGGGTCCTTGAGGCCTGGGTGACTGTGACGCGCACTGAATTTGAGAGCCACACTGTGAGGGAGTGGTCTGTCCATTAAACAAGGGAGAGCGGAAAGTGATGGTGCAGCAAATGCCAGGAGCCGTCTCTTACCCCCTTGTAGACAAGGCGGCACTTCCATTTCTGGCTAGCCCTGCTGCCAAGGGGAAGAGCGTTCTTCGGCAACTGAGACCAAAGCCAGACAGTCTCGATACTTGCTCGTGAGGACAGGGCCTAGAAGGCATGGACTTGCTGACAGGCGGCTGGGTCTCATGCCACCCCGTCCTCTGTTCTGGATTTAAAGTGTCTCAGTTGAGCTGCATTGAATGTTCAGTTAGAAAAAGATGGGGAAAGGATCATCTGTTCTCGCCTCCTTTTGCAGATAAAGATGAGGTCGTAAGATCTTCTCAAGGGCAGCGTGGCTGCGCTCATTAACTGTGAAATTCACACACCCTTGGACCTGACAGGGTCTGGAAACTTTTCCCGTAGGAAGCTCAAAGTAAGCGCTCACATCGTGCAAGGATCTTCGCGGCTGCCGGGCTCCTGCTAGTGAGCCCTTGAGGACGCGTGTGCCCTTGATAAAGCCTGGCCTGTCTGCCTGTGCACCTGGGGTGTGGCTCAGCTTGGGGGTGACGCAGAGGGGGGGGTCCCTGGTGGCCATGGAACATGAAACGTCACCAGGGAAGATGCATACACGTGATCCGGCTGCTCTCAACACACAGAAGCCCAAACTGGGAGCTGCATGCAGGTATCCACGGTGGAGGCCCTGGGGGGAGAGCTCTGAGCACAAGCAGTGCTGGTCCCTGGGGTCAGGGCGGGGGAGCTGTGAGGCTGCGTGGTTTGGAGGAAGATTCCACTTTACTTCATTGTCCCAGCACTTTGACTTTCTGAGACTTGAACTTTCTGCAATGACTATTCCTTTTGAAAAAAATTAGGACGGGAACAGCGTCCCAGAACGATAGGAGACTGCTCATTAGCAATAGAGCTGACTCAGGCACCCTGCTCTCCTGTCTCCAGTTGGTGTTATTCAGGATTATTTCTCACTTCCTGAAGCAGATAGTCTGAACTTCAGAGTGAAAACGTAGCCTGCTCTACTGATTTTGCTTGTGAGGAAGCTGAGCCCAGAGGGGCTGCGACTGGAGAGCAGCCCCCAGATTGTGACAGAGGAGAAGATGAGACCTACCCCCCAAGAGCGACAGGGACGCACGCTGAAGGGGGCTTCATGCTGTAAGCTGTCCGCCCAGGGTCACCCTGCAGCTGTGGGCCGCCCCTCGTCTCGGGGCCTGTCCTGGGTGCTCTGAGCCTAGCGAGGAGAGCTGGGCACATGCACAGTTCAGGGTCAGGTGGAACATGGGGACCACTCTCGTGGGCGGAGCCTGGGCAGCAGGAGCGTCTGCTCACTGGCGTTCAGCCCAGCAAGGATGCCTTGCTGCTTGGGCACAGCTGTACCTGGACTCCCCGCTCCCTGCCTCCATCTTCTCTCGAAAGAAAGCTTTTCACGCCATCATGAGAATAACATGTTTTGCACAAAACATAGCTACAGTCAGGGTAAGAAAGGAGACAGTGCTAAAAACAGAAAGTGGGGGCACTTGTCAAACTTAGGGCTGTACGTCCGTTTGAGTTCTGAGCTCTCAGCACTGGTGGAATTCAGACCTTCAAGCAGGGTCTCCTGTGCGGTGATTAGTGGGAAGGAAGGGCTTGGATTCAGAGGACATACTCCGCACTGAAATATGCTGAAGACAAGTTATCTGACTTTATGAAATATCCTGAATCTTGATCTTTAGCGAAGTATTGAAAGGTTCAGTTTTATGAATCTACTTCATTTCTTTATTTTATCAGTGTCCAAAGCTACTTGAAGCTCTGAATTCGGGACAGAAGCAACGTTCGTTCATTCCTTGTGCCTATTTCATGATCAGATTAGCGTCTGCCTTTACTGCGGACACACGTGGCCTTTCCCCTGAAACACAGCCTGCGACCCCCACGCACCCTGGGGACAGGCGGGGAGGTGACCTTGCAGTGAGCTGAGGGCTTTTCTCACCAAAGCAGCAAGTGCTGATTGAGACCGTAGCGCCCGAGCAGGCTGCAGCCCAGTGTGCCCCTGTCCCTGGGCGGCCACGTGGCACCAGGTGGGGCGCTGACCCCCCCTGCATTCTTCCTTGGCAGTGCACAGCTTCAGGGGTGAGTGGGCCTAGGGGTTCCGGCGCCCCTCCCGGGCGCTCAGTGCTGGAGACGCTTAGTTGTTTGCTCTTGGAGGAGTCGGACCGTGTTTCCTCGCGGGGGCAGCTGTGACGGGCAGGAAACCTCTGGCTGTGGGGTGGACTCTGCTGCCTGCAGACATGGGTGTGAGCACAGAGCAGGCGCTGTCTCTCCTGGGCAGCGGGTTCATGGACCAACCTGTGGAGAATGCGAGTCTGCTTTTCAAAGTCCGCCTCAAATACTGCACTAGGTTCTGAGATCCTAGAGAGGATTTCATGCAAACCAAACTTAATCTTCATATTTTCTGAATATTGAAGGAAAGGGAAAGGACACTAACACTGTTACATCCCGATCTCGTTTAAACGTGCCAGGAAGTCATAGAAGTAGGTGCTGTTATGCCCAGTTTTCGAGAAGAGGACGGTGAGACCTGCAGACATTCTGTGAGTGGCGGTGTCGGGGTCCAGACCACGCGTGGCTGGTGTGGTGCTGTGCACACAGGAGGGTGAGAACCAAAGCTCTCTGCCCCGTCCCCTCCTCTCACCCCACACACACCCACCAAGCGGCCTGGAGGATGTTTGTTTATTCTCTTTCATTATGTCCACTTAGGAGTGGATCTGCCGAAATCTAACATCATAAACTCCTACCGAGGTGTTGAGTATACTTGTTTCATAAACTCCCTTCATCCTGCTAGGACTTGAGATCATAAGAAGCAGAGGGTCTCGCCTCAAAGCTGAGGAGCTTTGATGGCCTAGTCCCTGACATTTACATGACCGGCCATCCTGGAGTGGGGCAGCATATGGGGCCTGTGCAGTCCTGCGTCCCCCTGCCCCAGGGAGGGGCTAGACGGGCTCCTGGGGGCAATGCCCCCCTGCAACCAAGAATTCATGAAACAAGTGTGAAGCGTCTCCTGGGTTGTGAAGCTGTGCACCCACACTCTAGGCTCCGCGCCGCTCCCCCCACCCCCCTACCCCCCGCCCCCGCCAGACATGCTCTGAGGACAACAGAGCATGCCAACCTGTTTGAAAAGCCTGGGAAACCAGGGGATGTTGGTCTCTGTCACTGGGGTGTTTTCTGACGGCGTCACCACTGACTGTCGTTTGTCACCTGCTCTCCTGGTGCAGCTCGGGATCAGGCAGGCATGTGCATGCACACCGCTCCTCCTCCCACAGGTGAGCATCCCGGGACTTGCGGCGCACTCCCCACACTCACACCAGCGTTAGTTACTGCTTCAGAGGCTGCTGACCTCTCTGTTCCCGCCCGTCCCCGTTAATCAGATGTGACCTGCATGTGTGAGATGAAAGAAGGAGGCACAAAAAACTTTATTTGCAGAGTTGATGGGACAGTTGTCTAGTTTCTTAAATTGGAGAATCCCTGTGGATTTTTTGTATTCATCCCAAACCAACTTCTACCGAAAGTTTCATTATCTTTGCAAGAAGTAATTGGTTAAAAAACCATTAAGGCTAGAAGTGGAAAAAACATTACAGGTTTCTTATGCCCAGTGGATAAGCCCATAGGTGACAGAGATGGACATGCTACATACTGGCCCTTCCAGCAGAGCAATCGGTGTTGAACCCCCTGGCACGTTCCTGTCCCCTGGAAATGGGTTAGGGTCTCTGGGGAAGTGGAGTCGCTGACATGCTGTTTATGGCAGACGGCTGTAGTCCAGCCACCAGGATTCAGCTCTCAGTGACCATGCGGCTGACTTGGAGGTCACTGCCTTCCGGAGTCGGATGTAAAGGCTGCCAGCGAGGCTGGGGGTCTGCAGGGGCCAAGGACACGGCACCCCTGCACCCCACCACCACGCCAGCTGAGCAGGAGTGCAGAGGGATTTATCTCAGATCTGCTGTGCTGCCCGCATTTGAGTAAATCAAGCTGAATAGTGAAGAACGACAGGCTGTGTTCATGATGAGGCCTGCTGCCCAGCGTGGAGCAGAAGCCCGGGCCAGAAGACAGAATGGAGGGGAGGATGGTGCCGGAGTCTGGTGCAGACAGGAGTCTGTTCCCTTTAAGTGTGAAGCTCGTTTTCATCAGGGGATGCGACTGACATGTAGCATTTTGTTAGCTTCTCATGTACAGTGTAATGATTCTGCATTTGTAGTGTATATTGAGAAATAGTCACCACAGTAAATCTACTTAACATCCCACACCATACACAGTTACAAAAGATTTGTGTGTGTGTGTGTGTGTGTGATGAAAACTTCTAAGGCCTGCTCTTAGCAGCTATCAAATACACAGCACAGTATTATTAACTATAGTCATCACGTCCAAGTCACATCCCGGGTCTTAGTTTATAACTAGTAGTTAATACTTTTGGATAACAAAATGGATGAAGAAGGGTCAGAAAGTACAAGCTTGAATTTGGGGTTATTTCTCCAGGGGGGGTTAAGGCTTGCCTTGAACCTTGGTCATCAGGATGATTCTGTTTTGTGGACTTTTAGATGAAATAAGTGAATGGTCCCCGCCTCTTGCTTCCTGGGCATGCCAGTCTACACACTGTACTCAGAATACTTGTATTTGACGCACTGACACTAATGGATGCAGGACTTTGAGCTGGAATTGCCTTTTTTTTTTTTTTTTTTCAGTTGATCTGTAAATACTGCTTATTCACTGTTAAACTTGGCCAAAAAAAAGCTGTTTAGGATTCATAAAATCAGTTTTCGTAACTCTAGGCTTTTGGGGGGAAACAGAAGACCACCGTGCTATGAGGGTGGAGAGGGGTCGCAGCCAGCTGATGAGCGTCGGGAGGTGGAGAGACGTGCGGGCAGCCTGGGGAGGGCCTCCCAGACCAGCGTCTGTCGCAGTGTCTTCTTTCACACTGGGCAGTCGCCAGCCTCTGCTGTGTGTGCCGGCGATGACTTTCACTAGGAAACGTGGTGTTAGACTGGTACCAGCTGTCACAGACGGAATGCAGTTGAGACAGGGCCACCCTGGGCATGGCTGCCAGGTGAGGACAAGAAGCCAGAAGCCACTGCTCCCAGGGTGGGGGGCTGGCTGGACTTGATGTGGCCACTTGACGTGGCCAAGGGTGAGGCCAGGTCTGTGTCAGGAGGACCCTGGCAGGGCAGGCTGAACCCAAAAATGGGGCCAGCAGGCCCAGGTCAGGGAACTCAGGACTTGTCCCAGGGGCAGGCCAGTCAGGAAGTTTGCAGGTACACCGCTTGAGGAACTCTGGCCTGCTCCAGGAGAATGCGGTGGGAGGTGTCTGGGAGGGGGACGGGTGGGGATGGGGCGGCTAGATGCCGCGGTGAGGTCAGGGAGGCTCCATGGGGTGGTCCTGCAGTGCTGGCTGGAGGAACTGCCCTGTGATACGCCGTTTAGTCACGGGAAGAGAGATGACATCTGAGCACTGTCGCCAGTCACCTTCCCCTCGTGTGGAGCAGAGAACTGAGCTGCAAGGAGTGGTCTGGGCGAGTGCACCCACCAGCCCTGCAGAGAACGTGTGTACACACACCCAGGCCAGGTGACCGTCCATGTGGCTGCACACACAGCTATGGGGGCAAGGGTGGCGTTCACCCCTCCTGCCCGCCCTGGTCCGTGGGCTCACTTGTGAATGGAGTGCTGAGCTTCAGCTGACAGTAATAGAGCAGACGTGGGCCTGCCCTAGACAGACCACAGCCTTGCCAAAAACCAGGGGTGGTGATGCCCAGCCGGTTGGCGATGGGCCGCTCTGGGCCTTGGATGGACACACTCTTGTCACTTTTGAAGGGACACATGGGGGCGGGGGGTGCACACCCTTGAGCCCAAAAATGCATCCAGATGTTCCCCAAGGTCCCACGGCAGCCCCAGGAGTTCGTCAGGACAGACCTGGGCTGGGTTCTGTAGGCCGAAGGCCCGGGAGCCTGAGGGGGCGCAGGGCAGGGTCTCGGTCACTCCCCTGTCCTTCCCAGGCCCAAGGTGCTGGGGGGCCCCAGGCGGCCCGCTGTGTGCACGGGTCACGGCCAGCTCCCGAGCTCAACTATATATAGTCAAGAGGGAGCTGCCGAAGGGCCGGGAGGAGGAGAGGATGCCAGCAGAATGCTTTCCACTGAAGCTCATGTTTAACAGGCGTGTTTCCACGTTGGCTGTTCCCAGGTGGAGGGAGGCGGCCCGGGTCCCAGGAGACGCAGGTGCCGAGCTCGCCTGAGCCCGGGACACACCCTGCATCCTTGTCTCTCTGCTGTGACTCCCGCCCGCCTCCCGGATGTCTGTGCGGGGGGACTCTGACGTGTGCCCGAGACCGTGTAACCGGACCTTTATAGTGTGTTTAGGGTGATGTTGCAAAGCAGTGTTCGGAGCTGAGCAGAACAGGGTGGTTATCGTGTGACTAGCTGTCAGGTCTGTTTTAAGAGAAGCACTGTAAATCTCAGTTAGTGATTTGTTAAGGCGTTCTTCCTGCGTCTAATCTCACACCCTCTGGTACCAGTGACACACATTTAGTTGATTTTCTCAGTGGGTTCATCTCTGCATTTGGGACCTTGGCTTGCAGAATGTTAACGGGGCGCCCCTAGGGTCTGCTTCTCCCAGACCGTCAGTCTGCCTGTGGGGGCGAGTGCTGTCCAGGCCAGGACGCTGCCCTGGACAGAAGGGTCCCTGTCTGGACACCGATGCACACGGCCGTCCTGGAGGCGAATTGCTGCACTTCCTGAAGGTGAGCCCGAGTTGAGCTCTGCCTGTTCCATGTGTCATAACTCATCTCGCCCTCTCAGCGCAGGACAGAAATGCACTGTGACCGCTCCTTGAGGGTGCAGACATGGGCGCAGGAAGGTGACGTGGCCAAGGGCACTCAGCCAGTGATTGAATCCAGGCTGGCAGCTGACCCGCCTGCAAGGGACACTCCGCCTCTGATCCCTGAGTTGGTGAGCGGGCTGTGGATAAAGCTCCCAGGAGCCCAGAAGCTCTGCGCTCTTAAATGGAATTGCTTTCCCAGGGCCACGCCCAGCCCACATGGAAACAGGGAGGCCAGCCAGGTCCCGAGTCAAAGACATTTGGGGGTGTTTGTTTTTCTTTCCTTTGAGAGCGTTGAAGTTAGAAAAGTTCAGTCATGAGCGAGATGTTGAAGTGCCAGCCCGGGCCAGTCAGCACTGCCTTCCCAGCCTGTCTCCCATCTGTCCACCGCCCTCCTCTGAACACCGGTCCTCGCCACACGATCTCACGTGCGGGGACCCTGTGGAAACTGGGGAGGGGTGAGCAGTCTGTCCTCTTGACTGCCCATCACGAGGAGCTCGCTGTATGCTGAGCAGGATCCCTGGGGGACCCTCGCTTCTCAGGGTTGCTGGTTTCTCAGTTCATCGCTTTAGAATGTAATGGTTCCTTGCAGCACTGTGGACTGGAGACCTAGGACTTTTTGTAACCCTTTCTTCTTTTCAATGAAAATAGGCTTTATGTTGGGATGAGAGAAAGACATCAGAGAGAATCACCACACTGATGAACAACCCCGTTTGTGTTTATGGAAAGGTGATTATTGAAGGCAGAGGTTTGCCCGCGTTACTTTTTGCTTTACAATCACATCTTAACTTTGCAAATCTTACCTTTCATAACAAGTCTAGATCACTTGGCATATTTTTTGCAAACAAATTTATTATATAACATTTTAAAGTATGATTCTCTTTTTTTTTTTCCAGTGAGGTGATCTCCACAATAAGCCAACATCCATCACCTTACGTTGGTACAAATTTTGTTTCTTGTGGTGAGAATTTTAAGATCTGCTCTCGTCAGCTTTCAAACATACAGTGCAGTACTGTTAACTATAGTCCCCGGGCAGTTCTGTAGTGGTGACGGTGAAGGACAGGGGAGCCTGGCGTGCTGCAGTCCATGGGGTTGCAGAGTCGGACACCACGACTGAGCAACTAGACAGCAACAAGCGTGCAGCACATCACGTTTCCAGGACTTCCCCATCTCGTAACTGGAAGTTTGTACCCTCTGACCTCCTTCACGCATTTCCTCCACCCCATCTCTGATAGCCACCAATCTGTTGTCTATACAGTTTTCTGTTTGTTTGTTTTAATAGTCCACATATAAGTGATAACAGAGTGTTTTTCTGTGTCTCACTAATCTCACTTAGCATCTAAGTCCATCCATGTTGCTACAAATGACGAAGTTTCATTCTCTTTATGACTGGGTAGTATTCCGTCGTGTACATGCACTGCGTCTTTACCCGTTCGTCTGTTGATGGACTCTTAGGCTGTTTCCATGTCTTGCCTATTGTTGTAAATAGTGCTTCAGTAAGCATGAGCATGCAAATAACTCTTCAAGATAATAAATTCATTTCCTGTGGATAGATACCAAGGAATGGGATTGCTGGATCCTATGGTAGCTCTATTTTTAATTTTTTTAGGACCCTCCACTCCATACTGTTCTCCCTACTGGATGTACTGAGTTACATTCCTACCAACAGGGTGGGAAGGTTCCCTTTTGTCCACACATTCTCCAGCATTTATTTGTGGTCTTTTTGATGATGGCCATCCTGACAGGTGTGAGCGGATATCTCATTGTAGTTTTCATTTGTGTTTCCCTGATGATTAGTGATGTTGAGCATCTTTTCATATGCCCGTTGGCTCTTTGAATATCTTTGGGAATATATCTTATCAGTTACTCTGCCGTTTTTTAGTTGGATTGTTTGTTTGAAGCTGAGTTGCTTGAGTTCTCTGTATATTTCGGATTTTAACCCCTTATCAAATACATGATATACAGGTGTTTTCTCCCATCCCATAGTTGCCCTTTCATTTTGTTGATGGTTTCCTTTGCTACAGAAGCTTTTCAGTTTGATGTAGTCCCACGTGTTTATTTTTGCTTTTGTTGCCAGGTTAACATGGTAATATGGTAACATCTCAGGCCAAAGGGTAACCCAAAGTTGTCTTGCAAGTCAAACATTAGTAGTAATGGATCTTTGGGGGCAAGAGGGAGATCTTAGCTTCACAACTTCCACAACATATTCTTAGGGTGAGATACCAAAATGTTTGGTCAGAACTAATATTGCAATTGTGATAAATCAAGAGTTGAAGAATTTCTGATTTCTCCTCTGTTCATTATAACACATGCCTATTTCAAAACGTGTGTAGAAGCAAACGTTTGAGGAATAATAGTAAACGTGCTTCTTAAATGTACCTTCTTTGGGGACATGAAAGCTCCTCAGTGGCTTCCATTACAGTGCCACTGTTTACAGAAGGAAAATACCGTGGCAGAAATGTGCCTGCCTTCACCCACGTTCCTGCTGGCATTTAGACCCTTCTGATTAGGGCAGCTCTCCGCCTGGAATTGCTCATTGAGAATTAAGCTCTGATTGTTTGAGGCAGAATGGCAGAGTTGAAGAAGCTTTCCTAATAAGGAAGAATGATGTAATGTTGTGGAGGGGGGCCAGGCCTCTCTGCATGTTTTATTTCCATCAGCCGAATTCCAGGGGAGAATGGTTGCCAAGCAGGGGGGGCTGCTGGCTATTTTTAGCCGATTGCCTCAGTAACACCAGGAGGCCTTTCTAACAGCCCTGCATTCACCAGTGTGCTGGTAGATATTTTTCCTGGCATCTCATTTTTACAAAGTTTGATCAAGCATAAGTAATACTTTTATTAACATTTTAACATTTTCTCAGAGAATAAACAGAGCATCCTTTGTGATCTCTTTTTAACTTGGCAGCTTTTCTTTGAGATAGTTTCTCCAGTCAGCAGATAGATACTTTGTACAGTGGTTGAGGAGGTTGTATTAACTTTGCAGAGCAGACTTTTTGGCAGGAGGCCCCTGCAAACCTATCTGTCAGAGCATGTTGAAGACAGCTGTTCTGCCCACAGGATGCAGTCTAGATTCTCCCCCTCCCAAACCTGCTCCGGGTATAACAACAGTCTGCATTTCAAGGCTATAGGCAGTTGTTTTTGTACTTTGACATTAAGGTGTTTATTTCAATGTTTTTATAAATTAGAAAAGTGAAAGTGTTAGTTGCTCAGTTGTGTCTGACTCTTTGCAACCCCATGGACTCTAGCCCGCCAGGCTCCTCTGTCCATGGGATCCTCCAGACAAGAATACTGGAGTGGGTTGCCCTTTCCTTCTCCAGGTGATCTTCCCCACCCAGGTCTCCCAGAGATTGCAAAGGTGGATTCTTTACCACTGAGCCACCAAGGAAGCCCATTTATAAATTGGAGGAAAAATAATATTTGTGACGAAACTTCAGCTCTATGACCTGGTCATTCCCTCTCTGGGTGACATGCTGTGTCATTTTTACTTTTGCTCCGTGCTGTGCATTTCATCTTCCCCTTAAGCTGGCGGCCCCAGGCCAGTCTCCTCACAGCCCCTCACCGCCAGCCCCTACCCAATGATGCTCATGTTCCTGGTAGTCGGCAGTGCTGACCTTCCCGCATCACTGTGGCCCTGCAGCATGATCGTCAGCAGGGGAGGCTCCCTGTGACGTTGGGGTCTCCCCTTACTGCCTAATGGAGGGCACTGGGCCTGAGATGATGGGGGACCCCTGGCTAGAGGCCCTAAGCAGGCATATGAATGTCTTAGAAGAGTGGGACAGGTCAGAAGCACCGTGTTAGAATGATTTCTGATACTGTTAGCTGGGAGGTTGGCCAACAAGATAGAAAATGAGTGAGTCACCGGGGGCTGGCTTGTGCCCCTGACCTGAGCCGCTGTGTCCTTGCTCCCATGGGCGTGGCGCCTCGGGGCGGGCCCTCAGCCTGCCAGGCCTGCAGTGCGGTCCCGCCCAGTGGTCCCCGCCCCAGGAGCGAGCTCCAGAGGTCGGATGTGAGCTGCCCACACATCCTACAAGGCCACGGGCACAGCTTGAGCGTGTGAGTAGTCGGACCACAAAAGGAAAAGGAAAGAGATTAAATTGAGCAGTATGTCATGTTTGACCCAACAGATGGAAAATACTGTGTCAACATGTAATATAAGCAGGAAGAGCGAGATCATTTTTACACTCTCTGTCTTTGAATGAAATCTTCAGAAACAAGTGTGAGGTTCACACTCACAGCACATCATAGGCTGGGTCAGCCACGTGGCCAAGCTTCAGTGGCCGGCGGTCACCAGGATCGGACAGCATAGGCTTCGAGGGTTTAGAGTGAGAGTCACACAGGCCTGCACCCCCCACATCAGCACAGCAGAAACAGTGCTAAATACTCTCCATGGCCATCCCCCTGTGTCAATCTGAC
>CM035285.1:60824825-60910069 GCA_020226075.1 Hydropotes inermis | reverse complement strand
ATCTTTTCATGTGTTTGTTAGCCATCTGTATGTCTTCCTTGGAGAAGCGTCTGTTTAGTTCTTTGGCCCATTTTTTGATTGGGTCATTTATTTTTCTGGAATTGAGCTACAGAAGATGCTTATATATTTTTGAGATTAATCCTTTGTCTGTTTCTTCATTTGCTATTATTTTCTCCCAATCTGAGGGCTTATAGTTTCCTTTGCTGTGCAAAAGCTTTTAAGTTTCATTAGGTCCCATTTGTTTATTTTTGTTTTTATTTCCAGTATTCTGGGAGGTGGGTCATAGAGGATCTTGCTGTGATTTATGTCGGAGAGTGTTTTGTCTATGTTCTCTTCTAGGAGTTTTATAGTTTCTGGTCTTCCATTTAGATCTTTAGTCCATTTTGAGTTTATTTTTGTGTATGGTGTTAGAAAGTGTTCTAGTTTTATTCTTTTACAAGTGGCTGACCAGTTTTCCCAGCACCACTTATTAAAGATGTTGTCTTTTTTCCATTGTATATCCTTGCCTCCTTTGTCGAAGATAGGTACATGGATTTATCTCTGGGCTTTCTACTTTGTTCCATTGTAGATCAGCTGAGTTTAAAAGGGTTGATAAAGACAAACTTTCTGTCTTCAGGGGAGGGTGGGGATACTGAACCCTGACTGATCTGAAAAGATGTGGATAAAGGTGTTTTTGCCAGAATTCCTGACGGGGGAGAGTGATGTGGAAGGCCCCTGGTGAGATGGGACCTGCCCTAGATGTCCATCAGTAGATGGTTCTCCAGTTGCCTTGCTCAGAGGAGTGGCCCTCTTTAATGCTTTTTTTGTCATTACATTGAGTCAGCCTGAGGCCACTCACACCATCTTCTATGAAAAGTCTGAACAAATGATGACTGCTGCCTTGAGGGTGCACTGATTTCTCAGCAAGGGGGCCCGTACATCTGAGATTATTTCAGACTTAGGATGTGTGAATGATGTATGGATATTTAAGGGGTTACTGCTTCTCCCTGTTCACGTTTGGGACCATTCGAGTGACGAATTGAGGAGTCAGAAAAGAAGATCCAAGCCTCAGATCTGTACTAGAGGAGAAAGAAGCCTGTGTCCTGAGCTCATTGACACCTCAGCCTTGAGTGGGAAGCTTACCTGCCCCTTCACAGATGCTTTGTCATATCTACCCCCACACGCATCAAAGGGAGGAGGGGTGGGGGGTGAGGTACAGGCAAGGAGGGAGACCCCCAACCTGGAAACGGGAGGAGGGAGTGCCCGGCCCTCAGGGTCCCAGCATCCTTCTGACACCACACAGTAGCAACTTCTAAGAGATGGCAGCCTGGTGCTCTCGCTAAATTTAGTCATTATTAGGTCATTAAACATGTGTCATAAGTGACTTTAAATGTCTTACAGCATATTTTATAGATTGATAAATATCCACAGAAAGGAATAAGCCACTCATCAGTTCATTCTTTTCTGCCTTTGTACTTAAAACTGTAACATTAATGTGAATTTATTCAGAAGGCATTAGCAACAAAGATGTGAATTCCTTGGTTCCTTAGTCTGAACTGCTTATGCTTCTGAGATTACAGACATCATTTTGTTTACTGGTAATCACAACCAAGGCAGTAGATCATATATAGAAGGTCAGTGTAGGAATACAAGTGTAATTAAATAGATTTTGCATCATTTTTACTCAAAATTATCATCTTCAGGCAATAATGCTATCATATTTAAACCTGAAAATATGCATTATGCTCATACTGCTGTATCTTGTTACATGTGTAGACGTATGATGTGTGTGGATGCATGATACGTGTAGACATGTGACGTGTGTATGTATGACACATGTAGGCTGATGTGTGTGGATGTATGACACGTGTAGACACATGACGCATGTAGGTGTATGGCGTGTGTGGATGTATGGCACGTGTAGACGTGTGATGCATGTGGGTGTATGACGTGTGTAGAGATATGACGTGTGTGGGTGTGTGACACATGTAGACGTATGACATGTGTGGGTGCGTGACGTGTGTGGGTGCGTGACACGTGTGGACGCATGATGCGTGTGGATGTATGGCACATGTAGAGATACACAGGCAAGCACACACACACGGACACAGACCCGCTGGGCTCAGCTCTGTGCTGCTGCCGAGCCAGGCTCACGCCACGCGTCAGGGAGGAGGTGGCCCTGCATGGAAGCCAAATAAATTGGACCCCGTCGTTCCTTTGTTCTTTGGAATTTTTATCTATATTCTTGTTAGACTTCTTGGTTTAATTGTTAGTGCAAGGTGTTCACACTTTGGTGTCTTCCCTCAGGAGGCCGGGAGTGAGGAAACCTCGTTACTCCCTCAGCTCCCCCCTCGCGCAGACTGCTCGGGGTGGGGCCGGGGCCCCCCCGTCCGCGGGCCCCTCACCCCCATGTGCATTGTCACGCAGCTGCTGCACTCTCTGCCGTGGCGTTTTCCAGTGTTTGTCTTATGTCGCCGAAAGAACATGGGTGTTCCTTGGCGGACCGGTGGTCAGGACTTGGCACTGTCTGTGGCCCAGGTTCAGTCCCTGGTCCAGGAACTAAGACCCCGCCAGCGGTGCGGCTCAGCCAGGCACAGACGGCAGCAGCACGTTCAGGTGCGCGCGCTGTTCCTCTCAGTGAAGGGCGGCTGGCGTGTAAGGCAGCACAGTGTAGTCACAGACCCAGTGCGTGCAGCGAACTGCAGTATCTGCGTGTCTTGGGGAAGATCTGTGAAGTGCGGTGCAACAGCTGTGCGTTCTGTGAAGTTTTTTCTTCCGAAAGGCATTTCAAGATGTTGCAGGGTTTCCCTGTGTTGGAGATGGGCCTGAAGACCATGTTATAGAAAATTGCACTTGCTGGAACGCCAGATGAACGACTCTGGACTGTACACAGTCATGTGTCATCCTGCTGGAAACTTCCTGCAGTTCTAATAAATCTCCCTCATTTTTTTCTTAAGAGTCATTTCAATAAATAATTGGGTTTTTTAAGGGTTATTTTAGTGGTTTTAGTCATTTCTCAGGAAGGGAACATTTATTACATTTCATCCCAGGACATGTTTGGATAGACTTCATTTCCTGCGAGAGGAGTGGGCCAGCCTCTCAAGGGAAGACCCCTCGGTATCGTCCCCAGCGCCCCTCCTCCCCACCACTAAGGAATGTCAGGGTCAGCTGGTCAAAGCAAGAAGGGTCACAGCCACTTAAAATTGATGATTCCTTCCACAGTCACCAGACTCTTAACTGAGCATATCTCTCGAGCCTGCCAGAGTGCCATTCTGAGTTTTTTCAAGAATGTTTTCCTTCTTGGATGAGAGGTTGGGGCTGGAGCCTGGTGGTCAGGTGGTGGTGCATCCGCACCGTGAACCTTCGGACAGTTTCCCTGAGCCCAGCAACAGCTGACCTCTTGGAGGAGCTCGTCACGCTGCTTACCTGGGCCCACCTGCGCACTCCTTTCACTGCTTTACCCTCAGAATGCTTCATTCTTCAGAGAGGGGCCTGTGCTCATACAAACCTGAAAGTCGTCTTTATAAAGTAGTGGTGTTCATCAGCATGTCAAAGGTAACAGTGTTTTAAAAATCCAGCCTCTTCAGTGATTCAGTCTCTCAGGAGATGGAGTAACTTAGCAAATGAGTAGTATTCAGATTCCAGTCTTGAAAGACACAAGAGTGCGTTTTACACCTGGAGGCATTTTAAACATATTTAAAGGGGCAATTTAAAAATAGTTCAGCTTTGCATTCCACAGACAGGAGGAAGCTGAGAGCTGCCTTAGTCAAGGCCTGCAGGTCGCTGGGGCCCTCGGTCCCGCAAGGAGGCCTGTCACCAGGGGCAGGGGTGCTGGAAGAGGCATGCTAAGGGCTCAGTGCCAGCTCTTTATACATTCTTCTTCTTTCTGTCTCTTCAAGTTGCGACTTCTTCCAAGAACACAGTAAAGGCCAGAGCTGAGCGTACGTGGGAACTTCTGTGCCCTGAAACCCATGCTGGGTTTTCATGTGTTTAGGTGGCCTGTCTCCTGACAAACTTCTCTAGAAGTTTGGGTTCACTTTTAGCTTATGAAATGTGCAGTGAGACGCTTCCCTGGTGTGTCTCACCGTCTGTCCCTCCACTGTGTTTTAGACGGAGGTTGGGTAGCCCTAAATAGTTGATATTTAGTAGAGACTGAACGTTTCCTACAGGATGAGTGGCACAGTGGTCAAGGACCTGCCTGCCGGTACAAGAGATGCAAGAGACACAGGTTCGGTCCCTGAGTTGGGAAGATCCCCTAGAGTAGGAAATGGCTCCAGGATCGTTGCCTGGAAAGTTCCGTGGACAGGGGAGCCTGGCGGGCTAGAGTCCCTTGGTTCGTAAAGAGTTGGACACGATTGAGCAGTGCACACACATAGAACATTTAGTAGTCCCTCAGCATAACATATGCTGGTTGATAATACAAATACAGGAATAAGAAATTCTGGGAGCAAACTAATTTCTTAGTCTCACAGCTCAACTCCTTCAGGTTACTTTAGAGTTCCTCCAGTGAGTGAAGGTTTGTCAAGTCTGGCGTAGGTGTCAGCATGACCTCCTTGGGTATTATGTCAGTAGTTGCGTTATACACATGAATGTCTTCAGCACTGGTAGCAGGTCCTCTGTGTATCTGGTTCAAGCCCGACTGCAGTGTCTGGTCCCAGTGGCAAGGAAGAACAGACATAGAAGGGACAGACACACACTGCCGTGGTCAGAACCCACACCAGAAGGGTCCTCTGCGGCTAGAGAGACCCCAGTACCCGTGGGTCCGGATAAACCTGCTGTCTTCACGAGAGAGGCCAGGATCGTGGTCACGGGCCAGACCCCCGGGTTCAGTCTGCGTTTGCACCACTTTTCAGGTGTGCAACCTTGACAGCTCTTTCCGTGTATCTCTGTGCCTCCGTCTCCTCTTCGGTAAAGTGGAGACGCTAGGACCTGTGGGCGTTTTAGATTAAATGAGGCAGTGTGGACTCGCACTTAGAGTGGAGTTTGGTACGTGGCAGGTGCCCGGTGACGGCCACAGTGCAGGAGATAAGCGACAGTGGTGGCAGGAGAGGCGAGGTTGAGCGCGCCCCCCACCCCTGCCCCACACACGCATGCGCGCACACACACGTGTGCGCAGGGCCAGCTGCTTGGCTTCCGGATGCCAGCTGTGTGTCTTCTTTAATGACGTGACCTTTCTTAGAAAAAGAAAAGTAGCTTCCGGAGTTATTATATGTTTTAAGAGCTATATGTTTATAATTTATGTTTTAAGAATTTCATATGTATTTTTACCATCATATTTTTTGCGTGCCCAACGTTAAAAAGTACTCAGACCACCCTCCACCATGCTCTGGTTCCCACTGCAGAGATGAGCACTGGGGACCGCTGGCTCTCCGCCCCCCGAGGGGTCTGCCCCACAGCTTGGGAGCAGGTGTGGGCTCCACGCGTGGACTCGCCAGCTTCCAGCAGGGCGGCTGCATCGGTCTCGGCGTGTCCCCATCCGCAGGTTGTTCCACTGAGGCCTGTGTGGCCGTGTGACCTCCCGTGTGTCCAGTTCCGTGTCTGTGCACCAGGGATGCGGGAAAGGCTCAGCCCCAGGCCACCTTCTTCAGTGTGAGAGAGCGTCTCAGATGCCCTAAGCCAGAAATGGGGGCAAGGCAAGGCGTTAGTACAGGAAATTCAGTGAGACTGGTGTGCAGGTGGCCTGCCCCGGGCCGAGGCGCCTGTCCGTCTGCTCATCTTTTCTCTCGGGGCTGTTTCCACATGTTGCCTCGGTTGCCTGCCGTCCCCCGGGGTTCCCGTCCGAGTGGCAGTCAGCTGTCGGAGCACTAGGAGACCCCTCTCTGTCGTCCTCGGTGAGAACCTGACGGCCTGCCTGGTTGTGTGTTTGCCCTTGATCATCTGTCTTTTATGGGGGAGACATGGTGGGGAGTGAGCAGGGCTGACTTAGACGTGCCGAGTTGCCGTCAAGTGCGGCGTTTCTGCCGCATGGAAGTGGGTTGTCGACTTCTCATTTGGGACCCGGGCAGGAGTAAGGGTGACACAAAGGAGGTCGGGGACGCACAGAGCATGCGGGGACCCATGGCAGAAAGCTGGGGAGACCGTGGGGGAGATGAGGCTTGGTCAGAGGCCAGAGAATGAGGCTGGGCCTGCTGTCAAAGGTCAGAGGAGAGGGCTCCAGGAAGGAGGCTGGGGGTGGCATCAGGTCAGAGTACCAAGGGCAGAAAAGCTTCTGTGGTAGGGAGAGGAGAAAGGTTTATTAACACAACAGCGAGTTCACACTTCAGGACCGCACACTGCGGTGGAAACACACCCAGCCACGCAGAACCCGAAAGCTGTTTTTCTTCCTTTCGGGATGGAATGTATCTGCAGGTGTATCTGCCTTAAGAAAAGGAGATGGAGCTCGTGTTAACCAGTAGGTGATTATTTTTCACTGCATAGATCTGTCCTTCCTCTTAGAGGAGGATTTACTGTGGGATTATTTTAGTCTGCCTCTCTGATGCTTTTAAAGCCTATTTATGTTTGCCAGAACATACATTCGTTTTTCCAAAACAGTTGACAGGGAGGTGAAAACAGCATATGCCTAAGGTGTGTGTATGTGTATACAATAAGGACTATATCAGAACCCGGTTAGTTCTTCACAGGTTCCTTTAAAATCAGTCTCTTGATAATGTTTAAATGTTGCTGGACTGAGGAGTAAGGATTGTAGACCTGAGAGTTTATTAGGACCTCGCAGATAGTTGAGAAGCTGTGTCCCAGAGGGGAGAAATGAACTGTCTGATGTCATACAAAGCTAGTGGTCAAGCTGGAGTTGAACTCCTTGAACATTTCTCTCCCTGGCGGACTCTGTGCTTTTTCTTGTGAATAGCCTGGCTTTACCCTCAGAGAGTCATTGCCGTGTCCTGAGTGCCACACGGGACGATGGAGCAGCTGGTTTTGAACTTGACAGAAATCTGGGGGCTTTAATTAAAGGCACCCAGCAGTTGGCGGGCACCTATATGTGAGGAGAAAGGGCGAAGCTGAGCCAAAGATGCTTGGAGGGGAGAGACATGGGAGAATGCCTTTTCTTCCAGGCGAGTGAAGCCCTTAGGTTGTTTGTTTTGAGAGGCAGGACCTTTTCCCAAGGTCATCATTCATCGTACAAGCCTGAGCTGCACAGACCTGCTTCAGGGACTCAGGACAGCAGACATAGCTGAGGGGAAGATGACACAGACATCTCCCCCAGCCTCAGGGGGATGCTTTTCAGTTCAGTTCAGTCGCTTAGTCATGTCCAACTCTCTGCGACCCCATGACTGCAGCACTCCAGGCCTCCCTGTGCATCACCATCTCCCGGAGCTTGCTCAAACTCATGTCCATCGAGTCGGTGATGCCATCCAAGCATCTCATCCTCTGTCGTCCTCTTCCCCTCCTGCCTTCAGTCTTTCCCAGCATCAGGGTATTTTCCAATGAGTCAGTTCTTCGCATCAGGTGGCCAAAATATTGGAACTTCAGCTTCAGCGTCAGTCTTTCTAATGAATATTCAGGACTGATTTTCTTTAGGATTGACTGGTTTGATCTTCTTGCAGTCCAAAGGACTCTCAAGAGTCTTCTTCAACATGACAGTCCAAAACCATCATTTCTTTGGTGCTCAGCTTTCTTTATAGTCCAATTCTCACATCCATACATGACTACTGGAAAAACCATAGCTCTGACTGGATGGACTTTATAGACAAAGTAAGCTCTCTGCTTTTTAATATGCTGTTCTAGGTTGGTCACAGCTTTTCTTCCAAGTAGCAAGTGTCTTTTAATTACATGGCTGCAGTCACCATCTGCAGTGAGTTTGGAACCCAAGAAAATAAAGTCTTTCACTGTTTCCATTGTTTCCCCTTTTATTTGCTATGAAATGATGGGACTGGAGGCCATGATCTTAGTTTTTTGAATGTTGAGTTTTAAGCCAACTTTTTCACTCTCCTCTTCCACTTTCATCAAGAGGCTCTTTAGTGCCTCTTTGTGCCATAAGGATGGTGTCATCTGCATATCCGAGGTTATTGCTGTTTCTCCTAGCAATCGTGATTACAGCTTGTGCTTCATCCAGTCTGATATTTCACATGATATACTCTGCATATAAGTTAATAACCAGGGTGACAATATACAGCCTTGATGTACTCCTTTCCCAATTTGGAACCAGTCCATTATTCCATGTCCAGTTTTAACTGTTGCTTGTTGACCTGCATACAGATTTCTCAGGAGGCAGGTCAGGTGGGATGGTATTCCGATCTCTTAAAGAATTTTCCACAGTTCATTGTGATCCACACAGTCAAAGGCTTTGGCATAGTCAATAAAGCAGAAGTAGATATTTCTCTGTTACTGTCTTGCTTTTTTGATGATCCAACAGATGTTGGCAATTGGATCTCTGGTTCTTTTGCCTTTTCTAAATCCAGCTTAAACATCTGGAAGTTCTTGGTTCATATACTGTTGAAGCCTAGCTGGGTGAATTTTGAGCATTACTTTGCTAGTGTGTGAGATGTGTGCAGTTGTGTGATAGTTTGAGCATTCTTTGGCATTGTGTTTCTTTGGGATTGGAATGAAAACTGACCTTTTCCAGTCCCATGGCCACTGCTGAGTTTTCCAAATTTTCCGGCATATTGAGTGCAGCACTTTATCAGCATCATCGTTTAGGATTTGAAATAGGTCACCTGAAATTCCATCACCTCCACTAGCTTTGTTCATAGTGATGCTTCCTAAGGTGCGTTTGACTTTGTGCTCCAGGATGTCTGGCTCTAGGTGAGTGATCACACCATCATGGTTATCTGGGTCATTAAGATCTTTTATGTATAGTTTTTCTGTGTATTCTTGTCACCTCTTCTTAATATCTTCTGCTTCTGTTAGGTCCCTACCATTTCTGTTCTTTATCGAGCCCATCTTTGCATGAAATGTTCCCTTGGTATCTCTAATTTTCTTGAAGAGATCTGTAGTCTTTCCCATTCTATTGTTTTCCTCTATTTCTTTGCATTTATCACCTAGGAAGGCTTTCTTATCTCTCCTGGCTATTCTTTGGAACTCTGCACTCAAATGGGAATATCTTTCCTTTTCTCCTTTGCCTTTAGCTACTCTTCCTTTCTCAGCTATTTGTAAGGCCTCCTCAGACAATCATTTTGCCTTTTTGCATTTGTTTTTCTTGGGGGACGCTTTTAAATACATGTTAATAGTTACCTTTGCACTCATAGCCTCCCTTGAACCCAATGCAGTGCATTCTCGTTTGGCTCCTACTAACTCGTTTTGATGGTGTAAGTGGTTGTCCTCTGGACTGTGACCTGTATACCGGTTGTGTAGTGTGCTTGGAGGTGCTCAGTTGTGTCCGACTCTGTGTGACCCCGTGGACTCTGGCCCATCAGGCAAGAACACTGGAGTGGGTTGCCATTTCCTCCTCCAGGGGATCTTCCCCACCCAGGGATCGAACCCTGGTCTCCTCATTGGCGGGCGTGTTCTTTAGCCCTGAGCCGCCTGGGCAGCCCTTGTATACCTGTCTCCAGGGGCGATACTCGGGTGCTGGGTAGCTCTCACCCAATGGGCATTGTTTCTGTGCTGGAAGACGCACACTGACGCGTGCATGCAGGACATGGGCACTGAAGGACTCCTGTAGCAAGTCACAGAGGGAGCTGACCCAGTCTTTCTGAAGCCCTTCCTGTCTGAAAGCACCCAGCATTAGTCTGCCGGGCTCTCAGACATCCGACGCTCAGCTCATCCCAGTGGAAGAGGACTCCATGTGGGAGCACCCAGCACTTTATCCCAGGTTCGCTTAGCTGCCCTCGTGTGAAAATGCCTGGCATTGGGCGGTCCCAGGTGGGCCTGTGTCGGCTGCCTGACCGAACACGCCAGGCGGTTGTGCTGGCCTGTGATGTGTCCCCGCGTGTGTGAGCGGGCTGTCCCGCCCAACCTTAAAGTCCTGAACCGCAGGGCCCGCTTCGCAGGGTGCGGGGCTTCTGTATCACACAGTCGGAAGGGAAAGAGAGCATGCACTCCACAGCCTGTTTACTCTGAGAGCGTGACTGCTTTCCAGCCTCACGACCCCAGGCGTCTCTGCGGACAGTTGTGATTGCTCCATCTCATTGCTGTGAGCCCTGGGACTTTCCAAGTCACACAGAAGCTGTTTTTCAGAAGTTTGCTTTCACTGCATTCGTTTTGACCTTGGGCTACAGCCCCCAGGGACAGAGCAATCTGTGGTAATAACAACTAGCATTTTCATAACCTTTTTCTGTTTACTGAGCAGTCGGGATGGGACGACGCAGCGCATGGCTTTGGAGCCCCCCTGCCCTGACCTCACCTAACCCACGGGCTTGTCAGCCCTGCTCCCAGGCCAGCACCCACCCCCCCTGTGGCTTTGTGAGCAGAAGATGGGGAGCCCAACCCCGGCGCAGTCCCTGCCCCTGTCTCCAGTCCCCCTCCCCACGCCCCCCTGTTGTCCACTTGCCCTTGAAGAGGGCGGTCCCTGTAGGAAGAACATGGTCCTCTCTGAAAGGGAGCCAGGGCGGGTGTGGCCGTGCTTGTGTGTGGGGCGCTTGTGGGGCTCATGGGGGGACAGCGTGCATCTAGCCGGTGCCTCCCAGGCCAGCCTTTGCCCCCACGCTTGGCTGCCCGGCTGCCTGGCTTCTCCAAGGCCGCCTTCATCAGGCAACAGAGAGTATGGAATCGGAAACTGAAAATGGTTTCCACAGCTCTGTTTCCCTCTGTGAAACCTGAATCTTCCCCACGCAGCCATCCATAAATCCACTCTTGCTGACAGCTGTGCCCAGATGGTCGGGGGTGGAAGGATGGGGAGTCGTGATTCCTGTGAGAGGGACAGGACCCCTCATCAGTCCTGACGCATCCCCTCCGGGAGCTGCACCACCTCACCAAGGAAAGAGTCCATGTCTACATGTGTAGACATTTAAAGCATTGCCCAATGGTTCAGATCCGAAAGGTGCAGGTTGCTTTGGAAGCAAAGAGGCATGAGAGTGAAGGGTCCTCAGGAGGGAGAGGGACCACAGGCTCCTTAGAAACCACGTTAAAGGTCCAGGTTCTCCGCGTACCTACCTGGTTCTCCAGGAACTAATGTGACCTTGAACAAGTCACTTAGCAGGTTCCCCTTTGTACATAGGCTGTGGCAAGTGCATCAGAGTCCTGCGAGCTCATTCTTCAGAATTGAGGGAGGGAAGAGCAGACAACTGCTGAGACTTTCTGAACTGGGGTGTGGTGGGGTGAGGAGGGGAACGGAAAGGGCTGGATGGGGGCAACATTAACAGGATGGCCTCATTGTCTTGCCTCAGGCTGGGAGCCTTCACCCGAGTTTCCCACCTTACGCAACATCCCCAGGACACTCACATCAGTTTCATATTCTTCCTTCATTTTCAGAGAAAGGGCAGCAGAAACAATGGGAAAACCAAAAAGGTGCTGAATTGTTTTTTACCGAATAGCTTTTTGAAAGGAGTTTTACAAATGCCGCGTGCTTCCTTTTCTTATGTGGGCCTCAGGTGTAGAGCATGATGGTGCCGTGTCCCACACCGCAGTGGGCCCCACTGCGCGTCACACCTGGCCCCGCGCGTGCTCGCCCCTGCAAACCGCGTCCCTCCGGTAGCAGCTGGACTGCTGTCTCACCTGTGTACTTTGTATAGAGTCCACGTAGGCGTGACAGTCACATGGCACATGTCTTTCTCTGGCTTACTTCGTTTATTAGCACAGTAGCCTCCAGGGCCGTCCACGCTGTCTCTCTGCTTTTATGGCTGAGTAGCACCCCGATATGTGCGTGCATGTATACATACGTGCACACTGTCTGTACACACCACACGTTCTGCATCCACTCATCTCTCAGTGCACGCTTAGGTTCACTTTATATCTTGGCTATTGTAAATGTGCTGCTGTGAACATTGGGTCTATCTTTTCGAATTGTGTTCATTTTTTTCAGATACATAAGAGGTGGAGTTGTTGGATCATACTATAGTGGTTATATTTTTGGTTTCTTGAGGAACCTCAATACTGTTTTCCGTAGTGGCTACCCCGGTTTCCATTCCTGCTAGCAGAATTTTTTTTTTTCTTAAAATTTTTTTCTATTAATATTTTTCAGATTCTTTTTCTCATTTAGGTCACTGCAGAAGCCCAAGCAGAGTTCCCTGTGCTAGGCAGTAGAAATTTCCTCTTCTTGCCACATCTTTTCCAACATTTGTTATTTCTTGCCTTTCTGATAATGGCCATTCTCACGGGGGAGGTGACACCTCACTGTGGTTTTGATTTGCGTTTCCCTGCTGATTAGCCATGTTGGGCATCTTTTCATGTGCCTTTTGGCATCTGTACATCTTCCTTGGGAAAATGTCTGTTCAGTGCCTCTGCCTTTTTTTTTGTTGTTTGGGTTGTTTGTGTTTTTGTTGTTGAGTTGAATGAGTCTTTATATATTTTGGATATTAACTCCTTACAGGATATACAGCTGGTAAAGAAAATGCCTGCAATGCAGGAGACCTGGGTTAGATCTCTGGGTTGGGAAGATCCCCCGGAGAAGGGAAAGGCTACCCACTCCAGTATTCTGGCCTAGAGAATTCCATGGACTGTATAGCCCATGGGGTCGCAAAGAGTCAGACAGGATTTAGGGACTTTCACTTTCACAGGATATACAGTTCACAGCTATCTTCCCCCACTCAGTATGTTGCCTATTTGTCTTGATGGTATCTCCTTTGCTGTACATAAACTTTTTAGATTGATGTAGTCCCACTTGTTTATATTTGCTTTTTTCCCCCCTTGCTTTGGAGTCAGATCCAGGGAAGCATCTCTAAGACTGATAGGAATGTGACAAATAACTGGGTAATTTCCTGAAGCCACAGGCAAGCTTGCCTTTCTGGGACCTTTCATTTCATCTGCTTCTTTGTCTCTCTGTAAAAGTCTAGTTTTATAAAAATAACTTGGGAACTAAGAAAGTGACTTAGATTCATGCATTTCATCATCTCAGAATCCAGGTGTGAGAATCATTTAATTCAGTTTTTTTTTAATATTAGAATTTGCACAGAAGCCAAGATTCAAAATAATTGTTCAGCTCTCTTCCCCCAGCCCTGCTGTGCCCTGCCTGTCACAGCCTCACCTGCACAAAGTGGAGGGTGGACGGCGTGGCCCGGCTCTTCATGCAGGGTATTCTAGGAACGGATCACCAGGATGCCTGCTCGCTTGTGAAATGAATAGAAACTGCACTAGCTTCTTGAACTGGCACTTACTGCTAACAGTAGCGTCTCACAGTTTTAAGCCCTTGCAAGTTAGCAAATGTGGTGGGGCTTTTAATGCCTGGATGAGGAGGCTTGAGCCCATGGACAGCATTAGAACCAGCATCGTGATGGTCTGAGCTTCCTTGGCCGGCTTCCTTGAAAAGCCTGGCTTGTCAGGTGCCATCCCTGACCTCTGGGGCAGGGGAGTCCCCACACAGACACAGAGACAGCGTGATGTCTAGAGCCATGTGCCAGGGCAGCTTCACACAGCCAGGCTGGAAATACCTTCAGAGCGAGCTGAAGCCCTGGCTGTCGTGAGCCCAGCTGGCCCAGAGGAGGGGCAGTGCCTTCCACGGTCTCACGGATCACTCCCAGTCCTGGGGCAGATCAGCTGGATGGTGGCGGGATAGACACTCCAGGGGTAGGATGCATCTTCCGGTGGGTAGGAATTAAGAAGAAAGTAAAGGCAGGGAGGTCAGAAAGGAGCATCTGGGGAGTCAGAAAGTCACCATTGGTGGGTGGAGTTCATGAGTCCCATTCCTGGGTCAGTTCAGTCTACCCAAACCACATAGACTTCTGTGATGAACTTCAGCATCCACTGTATCCCAGAAGCAGCATGTCTGCTTTTAAAGCATTGGAACTAAGCTCCGTAGTGTTGCGCACCAGTGCTCTTGGCCTTCCCCAATCAATAGAAATCGACCAGAGGCCAGACAAGAAATTCATACAAGGCTTTTATTGGGGCCCCTGCTGCTGCAGAGGGGCAGGGGCCAGGTGGGCAACAAGAGCAAGTGCCAGGTGCCCTTGCTTGCTCACTCCTGGAGTAGAGAGAGGCTGAGCAGCTCCCTTCTGTGGGGTGTGTCCAGGAGTTGGGCCAGAGGGGTGGCTTAGGTGGCTTGCCCGTCCCTCTGGTGGTGGTGTGTGCAGGGGGCATGCGATGTACCTGCTTTTGCTCCTGGTTCTTCAGAAGTGGCAGCTGGGCTTTTCGGTCTCGTTGTCTCTTGTGGTCCATAATCTGCCCCAGTGCACAGGCACGCCGGTGTCATGAGACCCTGCAGTTCTTCGTCACTCGAGGAGGGGTGGGTCCCGGTGCACGGCCTGCAGCAGAGCGTCCCAGTCTCAGCCCATCCCACTGGGACTGCCCAGAGTTCACTGCTGCTGGGAGCCTGGCTGCTCCACTCAGGTTCTCGCGTGCAGCCCCGTTCTCCTTACACTTTTCAGTTCACGAGAAGGCGTCTTCATGCGCTTCATTGTAATCACTTCACTGTTAAATTATAGTGGGGGATCGATTCGTGGGAAGGAGTTGAGCGATTCCTTCACCGATGTTGTATCTAGTGACACTTGATAACAGATCTGAATCTTTTTCTTTAACTTTTGATCAGGAGCTTCAGTTCCTCTTATTACTTTGAATTTGAAGATTGAATGCCTATAGTTAAGGAAGGCTTGGGGGGTTAATTAATTGATGATAATTGGAGGCTAATTACAGCATTGTGGTTCTTGCCGTACACTGACATGAATCAGCCACGGGTGTACATGTGTCCCCCCCATCCCGAACCCCCCTCCCACCTCCCTCCCCATTCCATCCCTCTGGGTTGTCCCAGTGCACCAGCTTTGAGTGCCCTGTTTCATGCACTGAACTTGGACTGGTCTATTTCACATATGGTAATATACAGGTTTCAATGGGAGGGTTGCTTTTTAGTTTTAAATGGTCTCAACTTAGCATAGATAGCTCTGCTTTACTGTTTTACTTGCGCTTAGAGCGCCACCTGCTGTTGACGCTTCTTCTGGCAGCCGCGGTCACTGTCTGGTGTGGATAAAGGAAAACATCTTGGATGTAAAACTCAGCTCGAGAGCAAAGATTTTTGAGTAAATTGAGAGTACGATTTTAGCTGATTGCTAGCTACTTGCTGACTTCTTTATCAAAAATAAAAAATCCAAACTCTGCTTGGTGGAAAATACTTGAGGAATTAAAGCTGCATTATTGTAAAATACCAGAGCTTCCCTGGTAGCTCAGCTGGTAAAGAATCCACCTGCAATGCAGGAGAAACCAGTTCAATTCCTGGGTTGGGAAAATCTGCTGGAGAAGGGATAGGCTACCCACTCCAGTATTCTTGGGCTGCCCTGGTGGCTCGGACAGTAAAGGATCTGCCTGCAATGCAGGAGACCTGGCTTCGATTCCTGGGTTGGGAAGATCCCCTAGAGGAGGGCATGACAACCTACTCTAGTATTCTTGCCTGGAGAATCCCATGGACAGAGGAGCCTAGAGGGCTGTAGTCCATGGGGTCACAAAGAGTTGGACACAACTGAGAGACACAGCACAGCACATTGTAAAATTAATAATTTGTTACTGCTTATGGAACCCCTGCACGTGAACGATGGGTGTTATATGTATGTTTCAGATGTGATGCCAGATGTCAGTATGTATTAAGGTTTGTATAAATAGTTGGCAGTTTCAAAATTGGGGTAGAATAAACTTTGCATGTGTTTTTTAGGGAGCAAAGGCAGAAATCAAAGTGGGTCTCCCCCCACCCCAACCCACCCCCAGACCAGCCTGTGGTATTTATTGATTAGAGTTGACAGCAGTGAGGTAGGCAAATTGGATTCAGGTAAATCTGCCAAAAATAAGTTAAATCGGGTGTTTCTTTTAACTTTCCCATTGTGATAAATTTTTCCCAAAACGTTGGCCCCAGATGAGAGGGTGAGAGCTCAGGTTAGAAGTTTTCCACTTAAAGAGATTCTGGTTCTGTTAAAATGCAATGCTGTGGCTCCCGGGGTCAGACAGCGTCCCCTGGGATCTGTAGCCGTCTCGGCTAGCCTCAGGTCTGAGTCCGGCGAGACGCTGATCAGCCGTGTCCTCGGTGGCCCTCGGGCTCCTGGGGGGCGCGGTCCCCGCCCCCGTCCCTGCCGCACGTCTGAAGGTGTCCTTTTCTCCCCGCAGGGACGCGCTCAGGATCCAGCAGCTGCAGCAGCAGATCCGCCGGGAGCGCGAGGCCCGCGCGCGCCCCTCGCCTCCCGCGTCCCCAGAGCCCCCGGAGTCGCGCGCGGAGCCCATGAGCGCGCTGGCTGCCCGCCCCGCGCCCGCCATGCAGGCCTCCAGCTCCTTCAGCTACGCGCGCCCCAAGCAGTTCATCGCCGCGCAGAGCCTGAGCCCCAGCGCGCCCCGGTCCCCGGCGCCCGCGTCCCCGCCGACCTCTGAGCCCGAGTGGGGCGCGCTCCCGCCGCCACCCCCGCCGCTCAGCCCGCCGGCGCTCGCCGCAGGGCCCGACTTCTTCCCGCCGCCGCCGCCGCCTCCACCTCCGCCTGGCCCGGGTCCCACGCCCCGCGCCGCCCGCCCAGGCCCCGCGCCTGCAGCGCTGCTCCGCGCCCTGCTGCCCTCGCAGCCAGCCACCGCCAGCACCGTCTCCACCGGGGTCTCCGCCCTCGGCCTGCCGCGCGCCGCCCCCGCTGCGTGAGTGCCCACCACTCCTTTGCACCGGTCTGCACACGGTGGGGGTCCCCAGCTGGGGGCTGGGTGCGCGCCGAGGGGAGCTGCCAGCCCCTTCGTGCCCGGGATCGGGAAGTGAACTCATCCACCGCACGTGGTCCATCCGGGCGGTGGTTGGAGGGGTCAGACGTGTCCGTGGCCAAATTTGGTGCAGATACGCGAGGCCCTGCCCCAGGCCCGAATGATGCAGCCAGCCCTGGCCCCAGCCCCCACCCCATCTCTGCAGGGTTCCATCATCTTCTGCCGGACTCTGAATGGCTTTCCTTAGGTCAGTGTGCTGACGTGGCAGCCCTCTAAAATCTTCACTTAGAAGCCCTGTGAGGATAAATAAGCTGGCAAAATAAACCCATGGGAGGCGTCTGGCCCATCTTGAGGTGTAGTAAGAGCTGGCACTCACCCATCCACTGAGGTCAGAAATGCCTGCTGGCCAGGGCGAGCCCAGGGCCACATCTCAACCCTCTCCCTGTCGACATCCTGCTTCAGGGCTGGCAGGACCACAGTACTCTTCAGAGGGAAAAGGAGGAGACCCTCAGTAGGGTTTCCTGTGGGAATGAAAGTGAGGAGACCCTGGAATTAGAGTCACACTCACTCACAGCAGGCTCCCACCCTGGGGTGGGCTTGTGGCTCCTGTGAGACGAGACTGCTGTTTGCCCTCCAAGGGTGTCCAGAAGTGCCTGTTGGGCGCGTCCTCCGTTGTTAGGCATTTTCTAAAGGCTGCCTGAGGAATTCTGCAATTGAGATCTGGCTTCTTCTCATGTCCTTATGGGGAAAAGCTTAGTCAGGTGACTGTGTAAATAGTCACATAAGGAGGGGAGCGAGGGTGGTGGTGTAATCATGGGTTTCAGCCAGAGTCGAGTCCATCCTCTGGCCTGAGCAAACCTTTGTCTTTTTGCTACGTGATACCCTTTGTCCTCTTACTATGGAAGGGCTATGAAAACACTTGCTCTTTGGAAGAAAAGCTATGATATACCTAGACAGTGATTTTAAAAGCAGAGACAACACTGTACCAGCAGACATCTGTCTAGTCAAAGCTACAGTTTTTCCAGTAGTCCGGTAAGGATGTGAGAGCCGGACCATAGAGAAGACTGAGTGCCAAAGAGTTAATGCTTTTGAGCTGTGGTGCTGGAGAAGACTTTGGAGAGTCCCTTGGACTGTCCATCCTAAAGGAAATCAGTCCTGAATATTCATTGGAAGGACTGATGCTGAAGCTGAAGCTCCAATACTTGGGCCACCTGATGCGAAGCACTGATTCATTGGAAAAGACCCTGATACTGGGAAAGATTGAGGTCAGGAGAAGGGGACGACAGAGAGTTAGATGGTTGGATGGCATCACCAACTCAATGGACAGTAGTTTGAGCAAGCTCCGGGAGATGGTGATGGACAGGGAGGCCTGGTGTGCTGCAGTCAGTGGGGTCTCAGAGTCAGACACGACTTAGCAAGTGAACAACAACAACAGCACTTGTCAGTTGGAATTTGATGAAAGATGAGTCCACCGCCACCTTGGACAGGGGGGCAGTGTCACACCTTTTATCATCTTAGGCAGAAACAGTTCATTCTGGTCTCCAACTTTGAAATTCCCTTGTATTCAGCAGTTTTACAGGCTCATCTGAAGTAACAGAGGTGCTTACCTCTTAGCAGTCTCTGTCATGGTTACTCATATGGAGTCATGGTATTTTATAATTATTACCAGAGAGGAGACCAGCAGCTCCTGCCATCTCTTCAAAGCTAATGGGGACATCACTCCAATTTTATGGCTGTGGGAAGCTGTACCCAGGGGAGGTGGGCCCTCTGACACCATGTTCAGTGGTGACCCCAGGCCTCCAGCTCTATGCCAGCCCAGAAGCCACAGTTGTGTGGTCACCCTTTTGTCTGCAAAAAATTTCCTGTTGCAAAATCACACACACTTAAAGAATTCCTTCTGTTGGTTTGATTCATACGACCTTTGGAGCATTTTTCCTCTGCAAACTTGCGGGATCACTGGTTTGCATTCAGAATTAAAGATGAAACAGTAACTTTTTAGCCATCATAGTAACTCAGATGGATCAGTTCAGACTTGCCCAAGACTGGGTGTCCCTCTCGGACCACCATGTCCAGTCAGCGCCCTTGAGCTTGTGGGAGCTGCCCAGCCCTGGTCAGTCGGCCCTCTTCAGTCACTTGTTTCTTTTGCGGGGCACTTGTGATTGTAACAGCAGACTCAGGTTCACTCATTCGTCTGGTTGGACAGCTTTGCCCTATGTGTCAAGTGCACATACCCAGACTGATTACAAGTGACTCAGTGAAGTAGGAATCCGTTAGTTCAGTTGGTTTTTATTGTGCTTCCTTGCTTATCTGATACCAAAATCTTAAATGCAAATTTCAGATATCTCTATTTTATTTCTTTATTTTTTTGGTGTTGCTTTTAACTTTTAATTTATATTGGAGTACAGCCAATTAACAATGCTGGGAGAATTTCAGGTGGACAGCAAAGGGCTTCAGCCACACATATACATACATCCAGTCTCCCACAGACGTTCCTCTCATCCAGGCTGCCGCGTGACATTGAGCAGAGTCCCCTGTGCTATCCTTGTTGGTTACCGTTTGACATGGCAGTGTGTACAGGTCCATCCCAGTCCTTGTTCTGTGACCTGTGCAGTTTTCTTGCTCAGCCATGAGAGGTCAAGAGGTGAGTTCTCTTGACCAAGACACAGAACAGGCCCTGGGGATACAGGAGCTAACACGGTGTTCAAAGCCAGACAGACAGAGTGGTCACACCTCTACCCCCGTGGAACCAGAGGGCATAGACCATAGAATTCCCAGGGGGCAGTTTCTTTTTTTGTCTTTTTTTTTTTTAATTGAAGGATAATCGCTTTACAGAATTTTGTTGTTTTCTGTCAAACCTCAGGATGAATCAGCCATAGGTACACATATATCCCCTCTGTTTTGACCCTCCCTCCCATCTCCCTCCCCACCCCACCCCTCTAGGTTGGTACAGGGCCCCTGTTGGAGTTTGCTGAGCCGTACAGCAAATCAGATATCTGTATTTTCTTAATCAGCAGTTGCACTAATGGCTGTTTCATTGTTTGTGTTTAGCATCGTCTTGTTCTCATCTGTAAAAGAGTAGCTTATAAACAGTCTGTGGAGATGCAGTTTTGCATCTGGTGTCTGCACAATGGAGAGCCAGGCAGAGGGCGGAGGCAGCTACGGGCCACGGTGACAGCGAGGCTGGATGGCTTCCCCGCAGCCCGCGGCGTTGATGTGGGTCAGGGTTTAGGGGGTTCCTGTGGATCCAGTCCCTTCCCGCTTTCCTTCCTGAGGCCAGGGGGTCACCGCCCTTCCCAAAGCTGGTTACAGACACACACGTCCAGGCAACAGTGTGTCTCCAGTGGTGGCAGTTCCCACCCCAAGCACGCGAGCACTGACTGGGTCATGTTGTCGCTGGTGCAGACAGAGCCAGATGCTCCTGTGGGCTCAGCCTGACCGTGTGCACAGGAGGTCAGCAGCCCAGGTGGGCGGGGCTGTCACTGGCTCCCGGGTACTATGAGGAGTGCTGGTTTGGGTAACAGTTTACTTTGAAGAAATGTCTTAATTTTCAATTATATGAACCGTTGTGGAGGGAAATCGTCTCTGTCAGCAAACACGTTTTTGTTCCTGAGGAGTGGCTCTTTGCTCCTCGGAAGTCGGTGGGTGGCGTGTTGGGGGCAGATACTGCGTCCTGCTTTCTGCCTGACCTTAGAGCCTCACCCTTACTCTGTGCTCAGGTTTTAACATAATTTCTTAGTGTTTGCCGAATCACGCTAGTAATTAGTCCAAATGAGATACTCTCAGAAAGAGGTTCCCTGTTAAATGGAGAGGGTGCCTCACCCTGGCCCCCTCTTCCCAGTGCCCCATTGACACCCTGGGCTGGCTCTGGCCGCCCCTCCCCAACGCGGTCCTCCCAGTCCAGCTCCACCTGGACCCTCCCCTCCTGTCGTCTGGCAGCAACACCTCCCCACCTCCACTGCAGGAGCTGATTTTAGCAAGAACAATGGCTTGAGGCTGCAGCACAATCTGCTCTGGTGCCCGGAACAGAGCACGGCCCCAGCCAGCGGGTCAGCAGGGGTGTTGGCAGGCTCCCGGGTCTCCGCACAGCATCCTAGGGTCCTCTTCTGTTCATCCCCCCTCCATCCCCTCCCGGCCTGCATCCATTCCTGCTTCCTCTTTATTCCTGTCCCACCTAGAGTTCCTGCCACATGGTGTGTTCTGTGATCTATTCTCCAGCTTCAGCATCAGCCCTTTCAATGAATAGTCAGGGTTGATGCCCAGAGTCACAGCCTGACGCGGCAGAAACCCAGGTCTGCACACAGACGGCGCCTCTTCTGCCTCGGCGCTCATCTCGCCCCGACACGCCAGCGTGTGCCAGCGGTTGTCTGGTTCACTGGTCCACACGCAGCAGGATGGGCGTGGCCCCAGGGTGGATTGCACGCCCTGGGCTGGGCGTGCCTGCGGACCAAACCCTGAGCCTGCCTCCACTGTGTGCTCACCCGCAGGGGGCTTCCCAAGAAGGCCAGCAGACCTGCTAGGATGGCCTCCGACGAGGAGATCCAGGGCTCCAAGGACGCCGTCATCCAGGACCTGGAACGCAAGCTGCGCTTCAAGGAGGACCTGCTGAACAACGGGCAGCCGGTAGGCGGCGGTAGAGGGCGGGGACGTGAAGAGCAGGCGCGGGTGGTAGGGGCGGGGCGCGGCGCGCGCGGCGGTCGCTGGAGCCGCCCTCACCAGCCCTGGGGCTGGAGCCTCACCGCCACACCTGGCCTTCCCCGGCCCAGAGCACCACCTGACAGCTGGTGGCCCCCGCCCCCGCCCCACGCGCCTCTGCGGGTTGAGGTTTGCTTGTGGAGGGGAGAGCGTGGGGCAGGCTTTGCTGCCTCCTTCCGTGAGGCGTTCCTGGGGGCTGGGGGGATACGGCCGCTTGGAGGCAGAGGGGGCAGGAAGGCTGAGGCCACGGTAGCACTCTGAGGACCTTCGGCGCTACAGACAAAAGGGACAGGCCACAGCCGCACCGCCCGGCCACACCGCGCTTGCCTGCTTGGAAGCCAGGCAGGGTCGGGCCTGGCAGGCCCTCGGGTGGGAGGCAGCGGGGGGGGCCAGTCCGCTGGAGGGCAGGGCTGGGGGCTGTGCCCCGGTCGGTCTCTGCCCCGAGGCGGGGCGTCGGAGCTCAGTTCTGGGCTCTGTGCCCTGCCCTGCGCGGCACAGAAGGCCGCGCGCCTTAGGAGACCATGCCCATCTGGCCTAGACGTCCAGGTGCGGTTCCGTTACCGCGCTTGTCCTGGTCCGTGGGGGCGGCTCAGCGCAGCCCTGGAAGGGGGTGGCCGCCGTTCCGAGGCTGCGGGTTGTGGATGGAGGAGGACACAGTCCACACAGGCGCCTCCTCCGCGGGCCCAGTGCTTCCTGGTCAGCTGTTGGCTTGTTTGTTTTCTGGGCTCACTGCGCCTCATCACGTCCGAGCTCCTGAAGGGCGTTGGCAAACGAGTCTAGGAAATGAGATTTCTTAGGCGGGGGCCAGTGACCTGTGTGCTTTATGGGGGCATCGGCCTGGCTCTTCAAAGTCTCCCTCAGCACCTTCTCCGAGGACAAAGCCTGCGTGCTGACTGTTTTCTGGGAGCTGCGCTTATCCCGCCCTGATACATAAAGACATAAGCGCAGACCACGTGGGCCCAGAGGAGGGGCTTGGGTAGGTGCCAAGGAAGACTGACATGCTAAAGAGACCTCTTAGGGGCTGAGGAAGACTGACATGCTAAAGAGACCTCACGTTCCTCACCTCACTGAGATTTTCACACAGGGGAAATATCTTCTCTCTGAAATAAGTGGTTGCATGTGCAAATGAACACATTCTGGAAGTTTTCCCTGGCTCTGTCAACCAGAGCTTTTGAAAGATTAAAACAGAGACTTATGGGATCTTTCTCAAGCCAGGTAAAGGCTTTTTTCAAGGTTTTTCTTTTGGTTTGTTTAAATACTCCTTATGAACTAATAACTCTTGGTTTAAAAAATAAGATTTCTATAAGCTATTATTATTACACTACATGTATTTACATTTGTTGCCTATATATGTCATAGATCTCTTTTGCAGAGAGGTATATATTATTTGTATTTCTTCAGCAGTGAATGACATTTCCAGTATTTTCCATACATTTCCACGTTTGATAATTTTAAAAGGACAAGTAAGGTTTCTGTTCTTAGAAAATGTGGCCGTCAGACAGCTTCCTCCTGATCCTGCATGTGTCTCTGTCCACGTTTCTGGCGTCTTGGTATATGGACTTTATGTTCACACGGCGCAGCGAGTGGCTCAGAAGCGCAGCAGTGAGTGAGTCTGGCTCCTGGTGGTGGCAGGTGTGTCTGACAAGGGCCTGAATATCGAGTGATGCTTCTGCTCCAGAAGAATGGGGTGGCACCGGGCCGTCCTTCCCAAACATTAGGAAGGCTTTTTAGGAGAGCAGGTGTTTAAAACAGTATTTAAAACTGTGTCTGAAAACTGAATCCATGATTCTTTAATGCATGTTGAGAAAATTATACAGCCGCATGTGGACGAGCCGTTCCGTGCCACAGATACCCACCTCTCAGATACCTCTCCTCACCCTCGGCCCCTTTTCCCAAAACAAGGTCATTGGAACTTCAGATCCGTTTGCCATTTGGCACGTGTCCTGCTTCTCTTCCCGGTTTCCACTGGGACTGAAACCAGCAATTACTGGAAAGCAGCAATTTACCCAGCATATTTTCCTGATTAGAGAGTTTCTAGGAGAGTGTGTGTCTGTATTCAGAGGTTTGGAAGTTCATCTGAAATAATTTACACATTTTTTAAATTTTATTTTGTGCTACTAATTATTCTCTATTTTGAATCAAAAGCTTGTTTTTAAAATGCTCCAGTGAATGGGCCTATCATTTTGGAGCCAGCTCTCAAGGGCACAGCCCATCAGACAAAGCAAGTGGGCCGTTTGGTTTGTGTTCAGCCCAAAGCCCTGGTCACTCAGTGCAGGGGCCTCACCACCTTCGCTGGGAGCAGTGTCCCGGTCAGCTCGAGACCGCTTCCGGCCCCTCTGCCGGGTCAGCGTGTGCAGCCAGCCTTCACGACTTTCTGTGTTGGCCTGCGTTCAGCCCTGTGCCTGGCCCTGGAGAAGAGCTCTCGAAGCAGCCCTGCTTGCCAGCCTCGGACTCCCTTCCCAGGCTTGGAGTGTTCTGAGGCCTGTGACAGCTATGACCACACACGTCCTGTAGAAAACCTCTTGCTGGCTAAAGGTCTTTGTCTTCGTGTTCATCATTCGGCATAAACACGTGACACACACCTGTAGGTGACTTCTGCCCTGTGGTTCGCTGTGCTGGCCTTCAGTCTGTGCTCCGTTAGTTGATGGCGCTCGGGATGGGCCACCTTGGCTCAGCTCAGGGTCAGGACTGGAGGCACAGTGGGAGCAGGTGAACATGGAGCAGAGGGCTCCTGTCTGCACAGGCGTCCGGAGGCAGAGGGGAGCGGTCAGAGACCCACAGGCCCGTTTGCTCTTTGCGTGTGTGTTCTCAAGGCTCTGCAGCAGTGTGATTTTTCTGACTCGTGTGGTTTCTTTGCTTAGAGGTTGACCTATGAAGAAAGGATGGCTCGGCGGCTCCTGGGTGCCGACAGCGCGACTGTCTTCAACGTCCAGGAGCCAGAAGAGGAGGCGGCCAACCAGGTATGCGATCCTCCTGGCTTCCCGGGAGAACAGAGTGTTCTCCGCCCACCTCCCCCAGCCTCCTTAGGGACCTGGTCCTGGGCCAGCTCTGTGCAGAACCAAGGGTGGGTCACAGGCAGCCTCTGGCCAGCGGCGAGTGAGCACGCCCTGTGTTGGGGGGTAATGGAGTTATTTCAGTCAATGACACCTGTCCTTTTTGTCTTATCCATTAGTTTCTCTTCTTCCAAGTATCTTTCTGATTTCCCTGTCCTGTGCTATAATGCACAACAGGTTTTTGTGGAGGAAATGCATTCACTGAGGCTGTGTTAAGTCACTCGTGACTAATTTCAGTTACGTTCTTAATATCTCATCCAGGTGAAGTATCTGTGTACAGAAAAGAATGTTTTTCTCCACAAATGTAGTTGAAAATCAGTAATGAGCAGGGAATCTGCTTTGTTCCCTGCTAATACCAGAATCACTTCATGGATTTGCTGTGAGCTGTTTGTAATCTCCACTGCTTCTATTTGGAACTTCCATATGTACTGAATAGTTTTAAAATGAAAGAAAGCTTTTGAACACAAGTTTAAAGGACCAAGTAAACCCTTTCTCCTGTCTATTGAGAAATGGATCAGCCTTCAAAATCTGAAAGTTTTTCTGTGTTAAATATTGCTCCCACCGGAGTTTCCCTTAAAGCTTGAAATCGGGTTGGATTCTTGCCGCTTCTCTTCCTGGGCTTCACTACTCCTTTTCTGCCGTTTCAGGACCCCTGGCCATCTCGTGCTTCTGTAGAGAGTCCTCTGGACGGTCAAAAGGTCTCCTTTACCTCTCTTCTCCTCCAAGTCCTTCTGTGTCCATGCCTCTGTTCCGCCTCATGTACTTGTGTGTCTGCATTTCCTGCCATAGGATCGTTACCGACACACTCACCATGTCTGTTTTCATTGTATCAGACGGACAGAGTAACTGCACTGTGATTTGTCACACCGTTTATTTACAGACTTAATTTTATTCTGTCCTTTATGAATACTCTGAATTTTAAATTGTGAGAAGTTTCTCATTTGTTAAAATTTTCTAGGAGAAAGAAGAGCTAATTCTTAAACTGATTAATTTGATAATAATTAGACAAAGCAACTTGTGTATTTCCTGCAGTTTTATTCATACTGCTGAATTTCTTCCCTCAAGCCAACAGGCTTTTTTGGGTTTGGGGGCATGCCACGTGGCGTGTGACATCTTAGCTCGAACCCTGCCCCCCTCCACTGATGGTGCTAGGTCTTAACCACTGGGCACCAGGGAAACCCCACGCCAGACTGTTTTTAAAGCTTGAGTAACTTCAAGAGGAAACCTCCTTTGAAACAAGCTTTCATTTACTATTAAATAGAGAATGTTTCATAATGGGCTGCCTTTTCTTTTCTATGCTTCATGAGCAGGAGGTCTCTTTGGTACCCCTTCATTACTAGAGGATGCTGGCGGGCACTTGATGCCTATTTTTTTAACCACATATTTGACTGGACTTTCCGTCCCTTTTTCTTTTAAAGAGGGTGGAGAATGGTTGCCCAGAGCTGGGGAGCTGGGTGGTGAGGATCGTCAGGAGAAGGGAGTAAGGTACCGTTACTCCGTCACCCACTGGAGAAAAGGCCAAGTGAGCCGCAGCTGCCCATCTGGGAGGCGCCCGCCCTCAGACGGGGAAGGGTCAGCGTGGCATCAGTGCTTAACTTTTATGAGCAGCTTAGGAGGAATCCTTCTTCTCCCCATTCTAAGAGAGACGAGGAAGAAATTCACTCTCCTAGCTGTGTGGCTGTGGTGCTTTTTGGTTGGTAGGACTTGAGGATGGTTTGAAACACCACGCACCCTCCCAGGCGTTCTTTGGTCATGTGGGAGTGACTGGGGTGCAGACTCGTGTTTAGTTCTGTCGCACACACGGCGCTGCCCTCTGGGAACCTGCCTGGAGAGGGGCTGAGTCCGGTGGGGCGCCGTGTCCCTGAGGGGCCCAGCCGGTGACGCGGCCCCTCCGTCTCACTCAGGAGTACAAGGTCTCCAGCTGCGAGCAGAGGCTCATCAGTGAAATCGAGTACCGGCTGGAGCGGTCCCCCGTGGAGGAGTCGGGGGATGAGGCGCCCTGCGGGGACACGTCTGGGGAGAGCGGAGTGGCCCCCTTCTTCGAGGTGAAGCTGAAGCATTACAAGATCTTTGAGGGTATGCCTGCGACCTTCACCTGCAGAGTGACCGGCCACCCAAAGCCCAGGGTGAGTGGACACCTCGGAGCTGCGGGCCCCGAGGACGGTCTGGCTTCCAGCCTGCAGGGTGGGGGTAGGAGGACAAACGCCAGAATTGAAACTGTGGAAGTGTCAGTCGTTCAGTCGTGTCCTGCTCTTTGTGACCCCATGGACTGTAGCTGCCAGGCTCCTCTGCCCGTGGGACTCTCCAGGCAAGAATACTGGAGTGGGTTGCCATGCCCTCCTCCAGGGGCTCTTCCTGACCCAGGGACTGAGCCCACATCTCCTGCATTGCAGGTGGATTCTTTACTGTCTGAGCCACCAGGGAAGCCCCTAGACTCAGATGGGGTTGAACAGAATAGGGTGGGATAGAATGGGACCTAAGAGGACAGGACAGATAGACTAGGAGAGTAACTGGCAGGGAGCGCCTCACACCCTCCCCTCTCTCACTCACATGGAGCCGCGGTTGTGACACCCACGCTGCAGGTGTCGGGCTCAGCTCCAGCAGGTCGGTGAGCTTTCCCGAGGCCAGGGGGCTGTGGCGGCCAGGCCTGAACTTAAACCCCACCCATGCTCTGTACTGTACAGAGCAGTGAAGCTGCCGCTGGTGGCGGGAGTCCTATCTTTAATCCACAAAGCCAAGGCCGCCTGTGTATACAGAGGCGGAGGGGGCAAGACTCCAACGGCTGTGGCTGGCCCGGCCAGGGCCTGTCCTGCAGGCTCACGGGGACACTGGGTGGCGGGTGGCCGTCTCTTTAGACGGAGAGTAGGATCACTGCTCACGGCCCCATGGAACAGCACACAGGACTGCACTTTTCTGCAGGACTGGAGGGAAGACAGTAAGAGAGGCACAGTCAGAAACGAAAGCTCCACCTGACACTCTCCCAGGATATTCTGCCCTTGACAGGCTTGTCCCCTTGAAACCTGATCAGACTGAAGCGGAGTTCTGGTTCACACTGTTTTCGTCTATTGTACCTTCCCCACTCTGTCTCAGAGCAGTCTTGGTAGAATGTTGGCACCGTCTCTTAATTTGGGCTTCCCTGGTGGCTCAGATGGTAAAGAATTCGCCTGCAGTGTGGGAGACCTGGGTTCAGTCCCTGGGTCGGGAAGATCCCCTGGAGGAGGGCATGGCAGCCCACTCCGGTACCTTTGCCTGGAGAATCCTCATGGACAGAGGAGCCTGGCAGGCTGCTCTCCGTGGAGTTGAGAATACTCAGACATGACTGAGCAGCTCAGCACAATACATCTCTCAATTCTCACTTGAAAGTTGTCTTCTAAGTATAATACAGGTGAAAAATAGGACTAAAGGGAAAAAAGAATTCTAAAGAACTGGCATAGCAGCAGGAATGTGGAAGGGAGACATTGTATACTGATCTGAGCTTCTTTATTCCATCAGAAATAATCCAACCGGTAAAAGCATGATAATTATGAAGTGTCAGCCTTTATGTAACTTAGCTTTTGGAACTGAAAGTTACTAGTCTGTTTCGATGGTGAACTTTTAGGTTCTGGAGACTGGTAATATTGGTGATATAGTTTCCGTAAAACTAGGGAGGGAAAGACTGCAGCTCTCAGACCCTCATTGTTGGCACACTTACTCTGCATTGTCTGTTTCTGGCCTTTTCCCTTCTTAGACTTGGAAGGTTTAAGAGCAGTTTTTCAGATTCAGAGGCTTTGACAGGGAGTAACAGTGAAAGGCCAGCTGTGGTCTCAACTTGCCAAGTGATGCACATGCAGGAGGAAGTTCATTTTATGGCAGGCTCTGAAGTAGGTTTCCTCTGCTGGGAGTCAGCTAGGAGTGCCCTGGGCTGCAGGGAACAGAGGTGACCGCATCCTGCTTAAAAAGCGAGGATGTCGTTTCCTCTGGCCGACACCGCGTACTGGCTGTGTTGGCGCTGCAGCTCTGACCATCACTGTGGCCTCTCTTCTGGGCTCAGATATAACCAGCAAAACGTCAGAAACCAATGGCCCTGGGGTCTTGCTTAAAGGAGAAAGAGGGGAGGAGGGACCTGTAGAAGAGATGGTTTGACCATTTAGAATGTTTCTGTCAAATCAAGATGTACTTTTATTATATTTTTCACAATTTTCTATCGCTCCAAGTTATTATTTGAAAATTAGTTTAAATGCTGCTGTGTTTAACATAGTGGGGAGAGCTGGTGAACTGTAACCTTCAACCCTGTGCCCCCCAGCTGTGCCCCCCCACCCCTCCCTCTCACCCTGTTCTGGGTGTCTGACACAGACAAATTCACTGGACTTTAGGTTCTGGTTTTTTTAATCTTGAGATAATGTTTTTCCCTTTACAAGTAATACATGTCCACTTAGGACATTTGAAAACAGAAGCAAAAAGAAAACTGTGATGCCAGCTGAGAGTTAATCACGTCTTCCATGTAAATAATGGGTGAATGTAAAGGCTGCTTATGTACATCTTTTATCTATATATTTATTGTTTATTTTATTGATAATATGTTATTAATATGTCTTATTTAATATTACCTTATTATTTAAAGTATACTTTAAATACTTCTTACTTTATTATTTGGCGGCAGCACGTCTGAGTTGCAGCATTCAGGATCTGTGATCTTGGCTGGGGCAAGTAGAATCTAATTCCCTGACTGAGGGTTGAATCTGGGCCTCCTGCAGTAGGAGCAAGGCGTCTTAGCCATTGGGCCACCAAGGAAGTGCCTATACATCTTCTAGAAAGAAAGAACATGTAATTTCTGATAGAATAGAACTAGCTTGTTCGCTCCTCCCCTCGTCCCTCGGAAGTCAAGGTCCCACCCAGGTATCCAGTCTCTCATTCTGTCGCAGGAGCTCAGAGCAGCCCCCCACGCACACACAGGCCTCACCTCCTCTCTGCCTCCTCCCGCAGATTTACTGGTTTAAGGATGGAAAGCAGATCTCCCCCAAGAACGATCACTACAGCATCCGCAGCGACCCCAGCGGGACCTGCTCCCTGCGCACCGCAGCCTCCACGCTGGAGGACGACGGCAATTACACAGTCATGGCTGCCAACCCTCAGGTGGGGAGCGCAGCCCGGCTCTGCTCGGGACCGGTGGGGTCCCCAGACAAAGAGGCGGCTCGCCTGGTGGGGCGCTGGACCCCCACGTTCTCTGTCCAGCTTGGTTTCCCAGGAGAGAGATTTTTCTCTCCTGAATGTTCGTTTATTCCATTAGACATTTGTGTGCATCATGCACAGATGTGCACCATTTATTTCCACAAACATTGTCGAGAGACTGCTGTGCATGCCTCTCTTGGGGGGTGGGGCTGCCGTTCTTGGGAGGACGAGGTCCCAAGACAGAAGATGAGCCAGTAAATAGACGCACAAACCATGTGATTTCATGTAGAATAACATTCCCAGGAGAAGGGAGTGAGGGGTATGTGTAAGATGTGGTAGGAAGACTCAAAAATTAAATATTTAGAAGAAACACACACACAGTTAATTCAGTGGAATTTAAGTAACCTATAAGTGTGGACAAATTATAATTTTGATAGAATATAAAAAGAGCACTCAGGATTTTGTTTTGTTTTCTCTTGTATTGGCCTTTAGATTTAGGGTCAAAAAATTAATTGACTACTTAGAATTTAGTAGGCAGCTACTGGCTACCAGGTTCCGATTCAAGCCTGCAAATTCTTTTTTATAGACTATCTTGTATATTTTAGGAACTGTACTGAATCCACAGACATGTGTAAGAAGTGGTTTTGTGCTTGAAATACTTAACAGGGTACTTTACAATGTCTACAAAAACCACATAATCAGCCGTGTCCGACTCTTTGCGACCCCATGGACTGTACCAAGTCTGTGAAATTCTCCAGGCCAGAGTACTGGAGTGGGTAACCTTTCCCTTCTCCAGGGATCTTCCCAACCCAAGAATCCAGCCAGGGTCTACCTGCGTTACAGGCAGATTACCAACTGAGCTATCAGTTTTAAAAGTGTAAATAAAAAAGAAAGCCTTTTCTTTTTAAAAAAGAAAGCTAACAGTTTTATTATGTAACTGATGGAGATTGCTCACAAGTCATCCTTTTTAAAAAAATCTCTGATCTATTTGTATCATTCTATATTTCATATTTCTTTTGAAAGAAACATTAAGAGTTAGAAAATGATACTGGTAATTTTAGCAATTTTTGCATACTTCTACAAGTGCATACAGTGTTGCAAACAGTGTTATCCGGTCCTAAGGCTACATTGTCATGGAAAGATACATTACTGCAGTAATGTTAAAATTAGACTGAGCTGAAGTCTCATACAGATTTCACCACAACCAGCGTGTGATCTGGGACAGTGGACTCCTCACTGACCAGGAACAGGTTCCAAGTTCATGCCCTTTCTTGAGGCTCTGATATTTCAATCAGTGAATACATGACTTCTGAAAAACCGTCACAGTTATGACCTTTACGAAACAATTATGTTTGAATGCTTGTTTGTGTTCACGGTGCATTTGAGGGAATGAAAGTGGAACTTTTTTTAATTGTATTTTTAGTATGCTTCCTTGACTATTACTAACTGATTCCCATCTTCTGTTTTCTTCCTCTTAAAAAAGTAGTGGAGAACTCAACAAAACCCAGAGTTTTCCTTCATGTTGGGTTCTTGATTCCTCTCGTGCCCTGAGAAGTCTGGGGTAGGTGATGGAGCTAGAGTTCACTGTGTTCCTTCCACAGTCACCACTCCCAGGTTCTGCTGTTCGTGTCCAGGCGTTTTGCCTTGCTGCACACTTTGAACTATTATTGGAGTGAGCACCTTTAAAGAACAGAATAACGCAAATGTCGAACCGCAGTTTGGAATCTGCGTGTGGCCACCTTCAGGTGGTGTCGCACCTTCAAGGGGAGTTCCCAGCCAGTGTGGCTGAATCAGGACTGCACAGCTCGGGGCTAGGGTGAGGGCTTAGCTAAAGATCCACCCCCCACCCCCACAGCCTGGCTGGCGGGAGCCACACCAGGTGCAGGAGGAGGCCCCACCCTCAACCTGAGCTCGGCTCCCTCGGCAGAGAGCCGGCCACACCCTGTAGATCGCCTCGTCTGATTCTTCTTGCTTTACCTCTTGGAGTCAAAGAGATGGGGAGTGACCATTTACATCAGGGCACCAGAAGCCCACTTTTCCTTTTTAGTCTGTTTATTTGGCTGTGCTGGGTCATCAAGCTTTAGTTGCAGCATGCAGAGTCTACCCGTGGCATGTGGGATCTGGTTCCCTGACCAGGGATGGAACCCGGGCCCCTGCATTGGGAGCCCCTGGCCACAGCGAAGTCTCGAGCCTGGCTTTTCTGACAGTGTCTCCATCCCGCCTGTGGATTGAGCAGACAGCAGGGGGACCACTCCGGGCCCCAGAGGCTCCCCTGCCAAAGCAGGTCCTCATGACAGAAGCCTGCTGTCTCTTGAGGTCTGACCCACCAGGATTCTCATTAACGGGGTGTATTCTTATCACTAAACTTCTCCTTTCCTACTTGAATGACCAAGAGGCAGGTGTCGGAGGGGAGACTCCTAAGCAGAGTCTGGGGAGATCCTGAGAGTGGATGTGGGCTTCAGGCTGACACTGTGCATTTGGGGTTTGTGGTGCTTGACAGCCGCTGTTGTGAGCTTCTGAGCACGTCTCCTGGTGGGTGTTAGTTCAGGGGTGAAATGCCTTCTTTTCCCAGGTCTTCAGTGGCAGGTCCGTGTACACATGCCACATGTGGGTTTTGTGAGTCATCCAAGATTGTGCGTCCAATTTTGTGAAAAATTGGAATGAACTTCCTACCCACTTAGGAAAACAAAGTGGTATTTCAGCCGTGACCCGCGGGAGCCCATTTCTCTGCCTGATCCTTGGTGTAGGTTGTCACTTGTTGCCCTGGGAACATGATGATAGAAACACCTCATACTCCATGTTGTTGTGTAGTTGCTCAGTCGTGTCTTGACTCTTTGTGGCAGGCTTCCCTGTCCATGGAATTCTCCAGGCAAGAATACTGCCAGTTCCTTCTCCAGGGGTTCTTCCCAATTCAGGGATCAAACCCCTGTCTCTCACATCTCCTGCATTGCAGGTGGGTTCTTTACCTCTAAGCCACCAGGGAAGCCCAGCACTCCACAAGCTCAGCTTTATAAACAGTTGCTATGGTATAGTAAATGGCTTTGCCATTCTTGTAATTTGTGAATTAAAAAATGGTTTAAAAGGAACATGATGTAACTAGGTACTGGAAAAAAATCTCAAAAGTAAAAGCTAAGTTTTCCAGGATACATAAAGCATGCACACATACATATGCTTCCAGTCCCAGAAGCATAGCGTGGGGTTGCCTGACGTGGGCTCCCTGCTTCCTTGACGCCCTTTGGTGCCATGATTTTCTTCCATGTTCTAGAAGGATTCGTGTTTGGAAGGGGGACAGCACCATCTCCCTTTTCTGACACTGTGGCTTCCACAGTGGAGCCAGAGTGGCTGGGCTCTCCAGGCGGGGGAGATAAGTCCTGAGGGTAGCCGTGAGAGAGGGTGAGAAGCCGGGAGGGAGGTGAGCACAACCAGCAGTTTATTTCCGAGAAGACTTTCCCACCTGCTTGGTCTTCGGGGATGAGAGGCGTGTGAGAAGCTGCTGACAGGTCTCCGTGGGGACGAGCTCAGAGCGCCGGGCGTGCTCGCCTGGCTGCCCCCAGGAGACAGCAGCCGCAGGTTAGTGAGGTCAGGAGGGGCCGCACCGCGTCCCCCTGTGCCAGACCCGGCCCGCAGGCCCCGCCTCTGCCGGCTCTCACGCCTCCTGACAGCGCAGTGGAATGCAGACTCAGATGTTTGGCTTTGTTTTGCTTTGTTGCTAGGAGCCTGGTCCTGCCCGGGGCTGGAATGGCCGTCGGTTTGTGCCTTCTCCAGCTGTGCTGTGTGTCCGAGCAGGCGGCTGTCCTGGGCCCTGTTAGACTCTGTGAGCCAGGACAGGCAGATGCTGTTTCCGCAGCAGGTGTAGAAGCAGCCTTGCCAGGCGTTATGTGCACCTCACGAGCCAGGCATCTCACGCAGAACCGCCTTCAGAGTTCACACTCGGGGCTTGTGTCAGCCTCCAGCCGAGGACTTGGTCAGAACAGAAGAGCTGCGAGCAGCAGAGTTACACTCAGAAGTCTGGCTTGTTGGTGTCTGTGTTTCAGCTTCACAGGGTTTCCTGGCTCCTTCCGAGCTTCACTTCACACATTCACTTCTGTTACTCCTTCATGTGTTAATGAGACAGTTAAAAGTGAACAGATAGCATTGAGGGGCCCCACAGCCTGTGATGAAGCTGCAAAGCAGAAAGTATGGAAAGCCTGTCCTGAGAACAAGGGGCGCTATCTGTGAAATGCACAGCTCCTTGTTCTCAAGCTCCGGAAAGAACCACGGGGCTTCCATGACCACCTGTTAGACTGGCCGCGGTGAGTCGTCAGCTGTGCGATTTTTTCTAGGCACGTGCACCTGCACAATTCCGCGTGGGACGGGTCAGTGAAAGTGATTCTCAGACACCAGGCCATGTTGGGGAGTCCCCGGGGTGTGCCAGGGTCGGCATGGGAGAGCCTCTGTAGCGTGGCCAGGACCTGTGAGGCAGTTGGTGCGGGGCGGGGGTCGTTCCCTCCTGAAGTTCGCTGCGCGGTACTTGGGGATGTGGTGGCCTCAGTGAAGGAGGGGCCTGCCTCGCGGTTCAGGGCCACGCGAGCTGTGTGTTCCCGGCAGCCGTCCTCCTGGGGCCTGAGGAGGTCCAGGCTGAGACGTGCAGGCCCCTCCCTGCATCCTGCTGTGGTGCCCCGCTCCGTGTCCCCACCAGTGTCCTCTGCCCCCTCAGCCCACTCCCAGGGGAGCTGGGAGAACCCATGCGACCCTCAGCTCTGGCCTCCTATATGTCGGCCACTTGGGATGACCGTGGGGGTCAGTGGTCGACTGTGACGTGAGTGCACACGGGGCTGCCCTTCAGCCGGGAGCGCGAATTCACCAAGGACTGGAATGAATGATCAGTGTGCTTCTCGGGTTCCTGCCCTGGCTCCTCCCTTTCGGTCATTGTCAGAGCTTAGAAGTCCGTCTGCTTGTGCTCCTGGGCCTCGAGAACCAGTGGAGGAGGAGATCCGCTTTGCTGTTCTGCCAGCCATGAGGAGAAAGAGGCGCCTGTGCCAGAAAGCTGAAGCCCCTGGGTCCCTTGTTCCTGTAGCCCGGGCCCCTCAGCGCCGCTCCGAGCCCCTAAGACGACACTTGTCAGACTTGCTGTTGACAGAGAGACGGCAGTGCGTGCAGCATGCTTTGTCACCGCTTTATAAGGGGTATAAGCAGCAAAAATGTTGACTCATGTTTTACACCTGAAACTAATGTTAAGTCCACTATACTTCAGATGAGCTTGGGTGTGTTGGGCAAGATGATTGTAGACCTGTCAACTATACTTCAAATTAAAATTTTTTTAAAGATAAAATAGTTTTTCGTTAGCATATCTAATTAACCTTTATCATCTGATCCTCACGTTTCAGGCTTTGACTGCTTCTGGTTCATAAATCACAAATGTGCTCATTTCATGGGAAGAATGTTGATGGGTAGGGAGACCTTGGCAGGTGACAGTCAGTTCGTAGGGGGTCGTCATCTTAAATGGCCTCCTAAATGAAACGGTAAAACCAAGTCAAGCGTCAGAGGGGGAGCGTCTTACCCAAGTGCTTCAGATGAATATGGAGTCACACGCCAAGCCCCGGGGGCGGGCGGGGGCTGGCGTTGGCCGCGGGAGCAGGCCCTGGGAGTCCCTCACCACTGTGGTCCTGTCCCCGCAGGGCCGCGTCAGCTGCACGGGACGGCTGATGGTCCAGGCCGTGAACCAGAGAGGCCGCAGCCCCCGCCCGTCGGCCGGACACCCTCACAGCAGAAGGTACGTCCCGCGCCCTTCCCGGGCGTTGCTGGGGTCTCGCTGGCTCTTAAACCCAGCACTGTCAGCGTGGTGGGGAGCCCACAGAGAGGGTGTGCTCGGGGACACTGGGCACGTGAGGGGAAGCGGGCTCCCTGTGGCTGGGGTGGGGACACCAGCCAGGAGGCGTGCCCAGGCCTGGCCACTGTCCCTCACCGCGGCCCTCCAGGCGGGCCCCTGGTTTCCTGTGACCACTTCGTGCCTGAAGGTCTGTGCTCTCGTCACTCAGCACACAAGTTTACCCAGGACCCAGACCTCAAGGTCAGACTGGCCACATTTTGGACACTTTCCGTGCCTGCAGCCCCCGAGGCCTGCGAGCATGGGCGGGCGCGTGGTGCCCAGTGATGGGCATGGCTTCAAAGGGGCTGGTGGGCTGCTTGCCTGGGGACCCTGCCAGGGGGTTCCAGGTGGGCTGGGTCCTGGAGGGGCACAGGGGCAGGGGAGCCGCAGGAGGAGCAGAAACAGCGGGCAGCTCCGCACCCAGCAGCCCCTGCCTGTGTCTGGGAGGCAGCCCCAGGCCTCGGGCTCGCAGCCGTGATGCTGGCCTCCAGGGCACGACCCACGCGCAGCATCACCGGTGCCAGCTGTGAGCGCAGCTCGGCTGAGCAAGTCCGTCTGCTGCTGCTTTTCCGGGCCTTCAGTGCATTTCAGCTGTTCATGGGTCACTGCTTCCTGGAGGAGCGTCGTGCTCATAAACTAGGTCTGATGGGTGAACTCTGTGTTGAAGGGTAGATAATTCTAGCCCATTATACTAATTTTTCTTTTGTTTTGCTTTTTCTAGTTAAGTATTTTTTAACTTACTTTCTGATGATCACTGGCAGAATTAATTTGAACATCTTGCCCTTGGATTATTACATCTTCCCTGCAATCACTTTAAATCATTTTACTCTTAAAGGTGCCTCTAGAAACATACTCAAAAGCAAGAAAGATGCACAAAATCTGGGAGATTTACGCAACTTTATTTTAAAGCAAAAAATATTGTCTTTAGGTACATGGATAACGGATGCAGAAGACCTGCCTAGAAATTTAGTTGTTTTCCTGGTTAATATGAAAATAAATTTTTATTAGAAATATATTAATTTTAGAAAAAATAATAACTTCTGATTTCCCACAAACTTACACTCACAGTGGAAAGTTATAGTTATTGATACTGAAAAATAGTTGGTAGTAAATGAGCTGCTAATTCTCATACAGGTCTCATCCAATTTTAAAAAATATTTTAAAACTTTCTTTAACCTATTTTTTTCCCCTTTCCCAATTCATGATTTATACTAGTCATAAGGATTAGGATAGCAGATTAAGATCTGCAATTAGCAGACAATTCAATTTATATTAAACTCCCAAATGAAACAAGATTTTGCCTCCTGACTTTTTCTTTGGTGTAAAGGTTGAGATTAGGGATCAGGTAAGCAGGTAAGGAAGTTATGTTTTTGCCCCTGTGTTAAAGAAAGCAGATGACTGGGACCTCAGAAATGATGTGCTGTCTAGGCCTGCCTATCTGTACTATCCGCCTGCCCCACCCCCATGCCCCGTCTGTTGACTCTCTCTGGTCTGAAGGCCTCGCTCGCGGTCCAGGGACAGCGCTGACGAAGGGGAGCCTATCCAGGAGCGCTTCTTCCGCCCGCACTTCCTGCAGGCTCCCGGGGATCTGACCGTGCAGGAGGGCAAGCTCTGCAGGATGGACTGCAAGGTGAGCGCGTGCGCCCAACCTCCCCCCAGTGCTGTGGCTCTCTTCGCTGGTTTTGCACCATTTATTGACCTTGAACTTAAATTTCAGCTCTGAAGTATGAATGTTTTATAAAATTATTTGGCCTCCCTCTGCTGGTTATCTCTGGAATTACAGAACATAAATGTGAGGCACTTAGAGTTTACTCTGGAGATGTTTGAAAAGGATAAATGAATTCTTAACAGGAGTGTATTTTCCAGAGTAGCTCTCTTTTATTATTTTCGTTTTGTGTTGGAGTGTAACTGATTTACAGTGTTGTGTTGGTTCCAGGTGTAGAGCAGAGTGATGCAGTGACACACAGGAATCTTTTCCAGTTTGTTCCCATTTAGGTTGTTACAGAGTATTGAGTTAGTTCCCTGTGCTATGCAGCAGGTCCTTGTTGGTTATCCGTTTTAAATGTACTACCGTTTATATGTCCATCCGAATCTCCCAGTTCATCCCCTCTTGCTGTGTGGGTGCTAAGTCACTTCACTTGTGTTCGAATCTTTGTGACCCCCATGGACTAGCCCACCAGGCTCCTTTGTATTCTCCAGGCAAGAATACTGAAGCAGGTTGCCATTTCCTTCTGCAGGGGATCTTTCTGACCCAGGGATCAAACTTGAGTTTTCTTATGTCTCCTGCATGGCAGGCAGGTTCTTTTCTATAAGAGCTACCTGGAAAGCCCTGCCTTTCTCCCCTGGTAACCATAAATTCATTATCTAAGTCAGTAAGTCTGTTTCTGTTTTATAAATAAGTTCATCTGTATAAATAAGTTCATCTGTATCATTTTTTTCAAGATTCCATATATATATGTGATATCGTATTTGTCTTTCTGACTTGTTTAAAATGACAATCTCTAGATCTACCCAGGCTATGGCAAATGACATTTATTTCATTCTCTTTATGACTGAGTAATATTCCACTGTATATATGTACCACATTCATCTGTATGTATGTATGTATGTATGTATGTATGTATCCATTCATCTGTCAGTGGACATTAAGGTTGCTCCTTTGTCCTGGCTATTTATAGTGCTGGTGTCAAATTGGAATGCATTAGTGGAAGTCCTTTTTGGGGTTTGTAAATTAGAGTGAAATGTGCTACAAGAAGCCACCAAAAACTTGTGTCTCATTACTTCTTTAATTTTTTTAGCTTGAACATACATATGTATGTATGTATTTGGAGTAAAGCGGATTTACAATGTCATGTTTGTTGTAGGTATACAGAATCTTAGTCAGTTATAAATGTAGATATTCATCTTTGAGTTTTTTTCCATATATAGGTTTTTACACAGTGTTTAGTACACCTCCCTTGCCATAAAGTAGGTCTGTGTTGACTGTGTGTTTACATGTATGAATTAATGCCACCCTCCTGATTTACCCCTTCCGGCCCACCTTTCCCCTTTGGTGACCATAAGTTTGTTTTTCTAAGTCTGTACGTCTCTTCTACTTCTGTAAATTAGTTAGTTGGTATCCATTTCAGCATTCCACCTGTGACACCACATGGTATTTGTTTTTCTCTTTCTGACTTACTTCTCTTTACTATGATTGTCTCTCGGTCCATAGGTTATAGCAAATGGCATTATTTCATTCTTTTTCATGGCTGAATCATTTGCTCATGCAAATGTGTCACTTCTGTTATTTTATTTTTATAACTGGAGGATAATGGCTCTACAGTGTTGTGTTTCTGCCCTGTGACAGCGTGAGTTGGCTGTAACCACATGTTGATCCCTCCCTCTTGAGCCTCCCTCCTCCTCACCCCCCATCCCCCCCGGGTCATCACGGCGCCAGGCTGAGGTCCATGTGCTCTGCAGCAGCTTTACACGTGGCCGTGTGTATCTGTTAGCCCTACTCTCAATTCGTCTGCCCCACTCTCTCCTTCCTCTCCCCGTGTCCACAAGTCCTTTCTCTGCATGCTGTATCTCTATTCCTGCCCTGCAAATAGCTTTATCAGTACTCTTTTTCCAGATTCCATATTTATGTGATTTATATATATGTGCATTAATATACAGTATTTGTTTTTCTCTGACTTCACTCTGTATAACAGACTGTATATAAACTGTATAGTTTCATCCACATCTCTACAAATGACCCAGTTTTATTCCTTGTTATGGCTGAGTAATGATGCACTGTGTATGAACATCTTCACCCGTTCATCTTCATCCCTTCGTCTGTCGTTGGACGGCTGGGTCTCCTCCGTGTCCTGGCTGTTGTAAATACTGCCGAAGCGCTTTGAATTCTGTTTTTTTTTTTTTTTTCATTCTCTTTTCCGCATAGACTTAGGAGTGGGCTGCTGGATCACATGGTGGCTCTATTGAACATTTTAAAGACACTTCCTTACGCTTCTCTACAGTGGCTGTTACCATGACATCCCACCAGCACAGCACCTTCGGAGGGTCCCCTTTTCTTAACCCCACCCTTGTATTTATCATCTGTCTTTTTGACAATGGCCATTTTAGCTGATGTGAGGTAACACCATGTATTTTTTATTTGCCTTTCTCTAATAGTTTGATTTTAATTTCTCTAATATATTTAGTGATGTTGAGCATCTTGTCATGTACCTCTTGACCTCCTGTACGTCTTCTTTGGGGAAATGTCTGTTTAGATCTTCTATCCATTTTCTGATACTGAGCCTCATGAGCCATTTGTAAATTTTGGAGATAAATCCCTTGTCAGCCGCATCATTTGCCACATAATTCTTTCCACAGTGTAAGTATGCATATGTCAGTGTGTATATTTATATGCGTTGTATTCATCGTGGGTCTGTAAGAATTCGCACAGACCACCTGTAAAATGACATTTTAGTTACAGAACCAAAATGAATACAAACATAAATATACATATACAGAGTCAAAAGGTAAAAATTTTATTTTAATCAGGTGATACCAAAGGATTAATATTAATTTTAGTTTTATGTGTAAAAGTGAAAGTCGCTCAGTCATGTCAGACTCTTTGCAACCCCATCGACAGCTATACAGTCCATGGAATTCTCCAGGCCAGAATACTGCAGTGGGTAGCCTCTTCCTTCTCCAGGGGATCTTCCCGACCCAGGAATCGACCCGGGGTCTCCTGCATTGCAGGAGCTGTCAGGGAAGCCCTAGGGAACTGTGAATGTGTAAGAAAAATCTGCTGCTTTTAAAGAATGATCTTTACTGCCCAGAGTCTCCATTCCCTGACCAAGGACTGAGCCTGGGCCCCATGCAGTGAAGTGCAGGCTCTCTGCACTGGGTCCCCTGAGGACCCCAGCTCACGCTCCGCTGTGTTGCTCTGTAGGCGGTGTCTACAAGTGAGCCTGTCTGTGCCAAGAAGAGAACCGGGACCCACACTAAGAGCCCGTCTCCTGTGGGTGGAGTGACCCATTTTGGCATCGGAGGAACTCACATGCATTTCCCTTCTGCCTCAGGTCAGTGGGCTGCCCACGCCCGACCTCACCTGGCTGCTGGACGGCAAGCCAGTGCGCCAGGACAGCACCCACAGGATGCTGGTGCGGGAGAACGGCGTGCACTCCCTCGTCATCGAGCCCGTGTCTGCCCGGGACGCCGGCATCTACACGTGTGTGGCCACCAACCGGGCGGGGCAGAACTCCTTCGTCCTAGAGCTCGTGGTCGCAGGTAGGCCCGGGAACGCACGCTCAGGGTGAGAGGGCACTCAGCAGCGACCCCAACATGAGCCGCACATGCAGCAGACAGAATAGTGGGCCTCGTCAGAGTAGCCGGTCAGAGCCTGGAATGAGACCTGCCAAGGCAAGACGTGACTGCGTCTCATTTCCCCGTCAGCAGGTGGGCCGGAGCAGGGGCTCTGAGCAGCTCTGCTGGGTGTTTCTCGTCCTGGGCCCCAAGGGTTTCTCGGGCAGAGAGCACCACCCAGCGTCCATGAGCCAGCAGTGTGGAAGGTGGAGCTTGTACACATGTTCTGCTCCTACACCACTTGTTAAGCCACCCACAGTGATTTCATCATTTAACATTTGAAATAATTTTCATTAATGCAAACATAGGAAAGGTAGGATATACTAATAAAGATTATAGAGTTAACTTAGCAGTGGGGCTTCTCTGGTAGCTCAGCTGGTAAAGAATCCGCCTGCAATGTAGGAGACCCTGGTTCGATTCCTGGGTCGGGAAGATGCCCTGGAGAAGGGATAGATTACCCACTCCAGTATTCTTGGGCTTCCGTGGTGCCTCAGCTGGTAAAGAATCGCCTGCAATGCAGGAGACCTGGATGATAAACTTTTTTACTTAAGCTAAGGAAAATGAGTGTGTGAAGATGTTTAGAGAATCCACAGGAGTGGAGAGTGTACGCTATGTCCGTCCCTCACCGCTGCATGCAGAGCCATCCAGGAGCATGTAGGGAGCCTGTGCTGCGTCTGTATCTCTCCTCTGTTTGCAGAGTGCTGTGTGTGACCTCACCTGGCCTCAGCACATCAGCTGGTTTCTTCCTTGTTTCCCAGAGGTGGGACCTGTGGAGACCACACCCTCCCCTGGTTGTGTAGTTGGGTCCATCCCATCTCTGGCCTTCCTCCAGGCCCGAGAGCCCCGCGCTCTTTGTAGAGGCAGTGCGCAGCGCGGACACTGGGTGTCCCCTCCTGAGGATCCTGCTGACAGCAGGGACACGTGCGCACAGGCATGCGGTCTGCTTGTGGTCTGTGTCCAGTTTCACTCCCTCCTCCAGCCCCCGCTGCTCACTGCTGTGTCGTTCGGTCTGTTGACCATGCCTGTCCTCGGGCCCGAGATGTCCCGTTGGCACCTCTGGGAGAAGTCAGGGCTCAGTCCTCGTCTCCTGGCTATGTCCTCTGGCCGGCCCATCACTGCTGCTCACTCTCCCTGCTGTAAATGGGCCGTGATGCTCACAGTTTAAGGACTAAATCATTTCCCAAGGATGAACTCCCATGAACCGTTGCGTCCCCATGCCCTGCCCAGCACAGCCTCTGAATGCAGCTGTCTGCTGTTGTGACGTGAAGATCCATCCATCATTATCCTCTTACGAAAGCAAAGGCCCAGAAAGAAAGCTAAGTGAGGTTTGCTCCCACCACCTGCGTCCCCCAGAGTAGCTCAGGTGAAAAAGTCCAGTAAAAATTAGCTCCCTACATAATTTAAGGTCAGACAGGGTCCTCGTTATTTACAGGTCTGGGGTAGAGCCTTTGCCTTGATGTGTCTGTCCCTGAGGAGGGCAGGGAGAAGGCCGGATGCTCTCCCTCTTGCTGGCAGCTGCACGATGATCACAGGCCATACCTGTCCGTGCTGGTTTCCGCCGCAGACCCTAGGTGACACGGAGGGCAGAGTGAAGGTGATACTGACAAAGCCTTCTGACTCCCTGCCGCCGAGAATGCCGGCAGGACCCGTGGTGCAGTCCTTGCTAGTCGTCAGGCGCCCACTGAAAGCCCGTCCCCTGCCCGCCTGTGCAGTGCCGTCTGCCTGCAGCAGGGCCTAGAAGTCCTCAGCATCTCCCAGCCAGCAGAGCAGGCAGCTCACGGGTCTGACCCCAGCGGGCGGGCCTCTGTCGCTGGGGACAGCGGCGGACTAAGGAAGCGCGGCACCCTTGTTAGTCGACTGCCAGCCTGCGGGAGGCCCCGAGACCAGCAGGCCGGCGCTGTGGGGCAGGCGCAGCCTCCACCCCACAGAGGAACGGGGTGTGGGGTGAGCACGAGCTCCCTCCCGGTGAAGGACCCTTGGCGGAGGATGGGCCTCTTGCCCCGCATCGCTGAGGGCAGCTGCGGGCTCCATGGCGCTGCCTGCGTCTCCCGGGCGGGACACCATTCTCCTGTCTTCCAGCTAAGGAAGCGCACAAGCCTCCAGTCTTTCTGGAGAAGCTGCAGAACACGGGCGTGGCGGACGGCTACCCCGTGCGCTTGGAGTGCCGGGTCTCGGGGGCACCCCCGCCACAGATATTCTGGAAGAAGGAGAATGAGTCTCTGACCCACAGCACGGACCGCGTGAGGTGAGTGCCGGGCCCTGCCCGCCGCAGGATCTGCGGGTCCTGAGGCAGCAGGGCTCACCCCTGTGGGGCGCGGCCACCCCGGGGTGCAGGGGCAGTGCGGGCCTCCCAGCCCCACCTGCGGCGCTTTGTGAGGGCTCACCTGTGCCTCAAACATGGGAGGGTAACCCGCCTGCCGGGGGGATGAGGGCAGAGCCTGCAGGCTCCATGCTCACCCGCTGGAGAGGCCGCAGCCCTGCAGAGGAGCCTGGCAGCCCTCACAGCAGGCCTTCTCTTGCAGCATGCACCAGGACCACCACGGCTACGTGTGCCTGCTCATCCAGGGCGCCACGAAGGACGACGCGGGCTGGTACACGGTGTCGGCCAAGAACGAGGCCGGGATCGTGTCCTGCACGGCCCGACTCGACGTGTACAGTAAGTGCCTCCCCGTGCTGGGCACCCGAGGCCTCCGGGTCCGCACCGCAGACTGATCTGTCCCACGCAGCCCCGGAGCGTCCCACGCTGAGACTTCATCATGCTCTTTCTCTTTCTGTTTGTAGTTTCCCGACAGTAATAGTGACCCTCGCCAGGAGAACAGTGCCCAAGTATCGCTCAGAAGCTGTGTGTCACAGTGCCGCATGTGCCTCTGCTTCTGTGGCCTGGGCTCCCCAGCTGTGCCTTCTCCCCCGCGCCTCTAGGAGTTAACACTAGGCGCAGGCATAGTCACGGACGTGTCCATCCCACTACCGCATGGTGCACGGGACCGCCTCTAACATTCCTTCTGTGTCCTGACCCATCAGGGTCTCGCTCTGAGCGGGGCCCACTGTTGCTGGCGGGCGTGTTTCCCAGGGCTGAGCGCTTTGTGTGTGTGTGTGTGTGTGTGTGTGTGTGTGTGTCTGAAGTAGTTTGGCAGTAGGCTTGTGTGTTTGTGTGTGTCTCCTTGTGTACATGCATCCCTGATTTTAAAAAATTGCCCCTTTTGAGTTGACAGACTAGGTCAGTATCCCTCTATCACAGTAGCACTGTATGACAAGTAAGCCCTAAGGAAAAATTTAGAACTGATTTCTGAATTAAGAAATACCTCCATGAAATGCTTCAGTAACTGTGACCTCAGCCAGGACCCCTCCCCAGTGCATCCAGAATTCCTGACGACTGCCGCTACTGTGGCATGCCTACCTGTGAGCTTTGAAGATTTTTCTTAAAAGGGGAGCTAGGAACCTCAGTGGCCATTTCCGAGGATTCCCCAAGCTGCAGCAAGTAGTGACGGTGAGGTAAACTGCACTGTCTGTGTTAGCCCTGCAGTCTTCACAGCCCGTGTAGACAGTGCTCCATGACAAGGGCGTGCAGGCCTCTCAGGCCTCCTCGGGGCTGTGTGGGGTATGCTGCGAGCATGCGCCTGGCCCCGCCACAGCCCCTCACCTGCGCGTGCTCGGGTGTCTTGCAGCCCAGTGGCAGCAGCCGCCGCCGAGCGCCAAGCCGAAGCGGGTGCGGCCGTCGGCCAGCCGCTACGCTGCGCTCTCTGACCAGGGCCTGGACATCCGAGCAGCGTTCCAGCCCGAGGCCGGCCCGTCCCCGCTGGCGCTGAGCCCCGGCCTGGTGGAGAGCGAGGACCTGTGACCGGCGCCCTCGCGGGAGCACAGACCCAGACCACGCCACCCAGACCCGCCTCCTGCCGCGGGATGCAAGTGCACCTCGACTTCGAGAGACAAAAGGGCACCTCAACTCTGCTTTTCTTCCCGTAAACCAAATCAGAGGCTGCGCACATGATGCCAGTAGATGCACACCTTGCACAGAATTCACACTCATCAGCCAATTCAGACTCCAGGAGTTGCTGTGATTCAAGGGGTCTGAAATGCCAAAGCCCTCACAGAAAAGTGACCCCACTCCGTGTTGTCCCAAGTGCCTTCAACATTGGTGCAGCGCTGCCACCCCGCGTGAGCGTGGGGGCTTCCCGGAGGCAGCCCCACAGCAGGAGGGCATGGCCGGGCAGTGTGTTCCTGCCACTGGTGACCCCGTGCGGGCAGCAGGAGGGCACAACCAAGAAATCCACGCAAGTGCCTTGTCTGTGCAAACCATTTTCTACTAGGTCGTACGAAGGAACTGCTTGCCTGCAGTTCTGGCAACATCCTGAGTTTCTATCAAGGTTAAAACCTTCATTGTTAGCTTTTTCTTTATGCATATTTTCCTTTTGTGTTGCCTTGGTAGGGAGGAGCTTACATACTGAAATGCGTAACGTACTCTGAGGAAAGCAGAAACAGACCACAGACCATTCCACGGAGGGCGTCAACCACCCAAGTGACCACGGCAGGCGGGGTGTGTCGGGGGTGAGGGTCCAGGGAGGAGCGGAGGGGAGGGGGGAGAAATACACGGTGCATGGTGACGGTGTCCACGCAGGTGGCAGGGGGCGGGAGCCAGTGGAGGCCAGGCTTCCCTTGGTTCTCTTCAAATTCTGTCTACGACGCTGCCGTTCCTGAGTCAAGAAGCTGGGGTTCCAGCGGTGGGGGCCCTGGGGACACTGCAGGGTCAGAGCTGGAGGTGGGATGCACAGAGCAAGTTGGTAATGGGCTGAGCAGCGAGGTCGTCACGGGTCGGAGGCAGCCTATGGGCACTAGGCTGCTGGGGGTATGAGACTGAGCCAGAGACAGGTGGGCGCCAGGGTGCACGTTCTCCACAGCACCCGCACGGCGGGTGGGAGCGTAATTTCCCCTCCCTGTGGCCATGAGGCCACTGACTGAAGAAGGTGCTGGGCTCCCAGTCATCCCAAGGCCGTTTCCGGTGCCCCTGACTCTGGTCAGCTGGACGGAGTGAATTCTGACCAGGCTTGACGGTTTTAAGTTGAAGCCAATCAACTTTAAACACGAGAAAATGGGGCCTGCTATGATATGATAATGGTACTTTGCTATGAAGAGAACACACTGTATTCCTTCTGCAAAACACATTTATCTCTCATTATTTATGATAAAGATGGCAAGCTCTCTTAGCTCAGTTACTCGATATGTAGTATTTTTTAATGATTTTGTACCTGTGTGCCACCCTGTGTAGCCCGTTTCACTGCTTCACATGCACAGCTCTCCACTTCTCGACATGCCAAGCAAGCTCTGCGTGCCCAGTGTGAGCGCTGGTGCCTGCAGACTGGCACGTGAGGCTCTCCTGGACCCCTCTGTCTTGCGGAATTACGACTGATGTCTTCTTGTACTTGCCAAATTTTCCCAAATGTGACATTTCGCTAATTTGCTGGGTTTGGGATTAAGCAGCGTTATCTTGCCACCTTTCATGTATTTATAAAAACAATAAGTACTCTCTTACTACTTTGGATTGTTGTGCTGGTGTAATGTGGATTTAACAACAATAAATATTTAACAAATAAGAGCTGCAGTTTTGTGAAGCACATGGTGGGTGGTTTGGGTTCTCTCACAGCCTTCATGAACCACACACTAAACCCACTGGTAACTGCGCTGCACTCTGTCCTGGGTGCAGGAGGCGAGCACAGGATCTGACCCCACGCAGCCACTGGACAGGGCTCACGGGGCCTGTCAGCGAGGGCCGCTCCGCCCCCACGGGCCACCCGCACCCCTTGGCACGGCGCCCCACGCCCAGCACGATACCCTCAGCACACATCCTCACACACTATAACTCTTGTGGGGAAGAACTGTACTTTAAGGGACGCGGGATCTGCAAAGTCCCGTCCACACAGAGCCTGGATGTGCTCTGGGGGAGAGGGAAGGTGGGAACCCTCTCAAAACCGCGCCCGCCTCAGCACTTTACCTGATACGTGCATGACACCGGTTTCTGTGACCCCACAGCACCTTTGCACCACTTAACCGTCACCTCTCAGGAACTGTGTACACGGCGCTGTGGCTCGGGACGTCAACACGAGACGCTGAACACACTCCTCCCCGCAGACACACCAGAGCTCCTGCTGCATGCAAAAAAGTGTCCTCTAAAGTGACCTCAGGTGAATGAGCAAACACCACGTCAGGGCCTCATGGTGAATCCCACTGCCTGGCACAGTTACCCACATCAGGAGGGAGCCAACCCCGAGCTTCTCCCTGGGGCGTGACCCCAACTATTCAGCTCTGAGTCCAGCACCAGACGCTCAGCTTTGAAAGCAAACGAGAGTTCCTGTCATGAGAGTTACAAGTCCAAACACAGAAATGCATCCTAAAAGGCTGCACACTCATCCATGGCATGGGAAGCGGCAGAGCCAGCCAGCAGAGAAGCACACAGACCCTGAGGGGCGGTCGGCCTGAAGCTGTGCCATTCGTGGAGACTTGGCTGGACCTAATGAGTGAAGAAAGTCAGAAACACAAACACCATACTAACGTGCACATGGGAAATCTTAAAAATGACATAGGTAACCGTACTTCCAACCCGAAATAGAAACAGGTGAACACGTGTGTGGGTACCAAGGGGCAATGGAGCGGGGTGGGAGGAATTTAGAGACTAGGATTGACATATACACTATTGCTGCTCTGTTAAAAATACATGAATATAGGCGTTTGTGTATGTGTATAAATCTAGATTTCCCAGAGGACGCATACGCGGGACCACAAGGCACATGCTCAGCAGCGTTCATCACACAAGAAGGGCAGAGCTGACCAGTGATCTGTGCCCTCGCACGGGCAGGCCCGTGAGGCACTCTGGCATGGAGGGCACACACCCGCTATTCCAGGCAGGGTGGGAACTGGTGCAGCCACAATGAGAACAGCATGGAGGTTCTTTACAAAACTAGACACGGGTGCAGGGCCCAGGAATGCCACCCCTGTGCCAACACCCAGAGAGTCATCATCCGAAGTGACATTTTCACCCCAGTTTCTCAGCACTGCTATTGAAAACACTCAAGACATAGAATCCACCGGACTCTCCACCCAGAGAAAAAGACTTCATGGTACAGCTGCTCACTGGGACACCACTCAGCTGTAAAACAGACACATCATAAACAGACCGAGATAGTATATTTGCTGAAGTCAGGCAGACAAAGACTACCGTCATACAACATCAGTGGAACATACAGTTTGTGAATTCAGACAAATGAGCGAATTTACAAAACAACAAACTTACAGACATGGAAAACCAAACTATGATTTTAAAAAAAGATAAACCTATGCAAAGTAACATATATCCAACAGATAATCACAAAGGACCTACCAAATTGCAAACAAGCCTACTAAACCTGCTGTAATACACGTGTGGGAATTAGAACTCCCGAAACAATAATGTGTGTGTCTGTATACCAAAATCGAGTTCCTGTATACCTAGGAGAAACTACATTGGAGGCCGACTCTGCTCCAATATAAAAAACAAATGAAATTATGGGGCAAAAAATAGTGTGGCATGCAGAAATGCCGTTGCCTTGTGGCAGTTTGGGAGAACTACAATTTTTAAAAAAAGATGCTGTGAGGCAAACCAAACTCGCAAGATCTGCAGGACCGTAAGTCAAACCCTATTGCCTCAACTCTACAGAACATGGAAACCCTACTCAAAAGCCTCTGACAACCCTCATCAGAAGACAACCAGGTAAAGACACGCAGGCTTGGGTTCTCCCAGCACACTGCACTCTGAAAGCCCAGGAAGGGACTTTCCCCTGAAGGAAGTCTGTACCCATCCGCATGAATGGATACAGGAGATAGAGGGCATATACACAGGGCGGGATGACTCAGCCTTGAAGGGAAAGCGTTGTGCAACTTCAGGCCATAGGGAGGAGAGCAGCCGTGATTGTACAAAGGGAAGGAAGGCACACAGGGAGCAAAAGCTGACGTACCCATTTGACTTGGAATCAGACGTGGTCTGGAAGGACTCATTTCCAAAAGACAAACAGCCTCACGGGCTTCGAAGGGGAGCTTAGGGCTACCAACGGGAAAGTGCAGGGTGGAGACAAATTTTCTGGCTCCCAGGAACATAGAAACACGACTCATAAATGTCCAACATGGGCCCACCCTGGAGCACAAGGAAACGTGACTCAACACGCTATTGTAACAGCCCAGATCGGAAGACAGCCAGACGAGAACTCGGGTACTTCTGCGGGTAAGGGAAGGAGGGTGCAGGACACCCAGCTAGGAAACAAAATACGCGCGAAGAAACCCAAAAGAGCCCACAGCACTGCCGGTTATCTAGACACCCCTCCAGAATGCACATGGAAACAAAACGCCCACTGTACTCCGCTCAGGCCTCGGGGACGTGGCGGGCTGTGCATCACCCCTGCAGGCGGAGCAGGCCTGGGTCCCAGGGAGCTGGAGAGGACCTGCCAGCCAGTCAGCCCCAAGCCCGGGGACCCTGCAGGAGTCCACCATCTCCAGACCAGGCGGGGCTCCTGCCTCAAGACCCAAGCCCACGGGGAGCCTCCGGGCGGGAGGAGCACCGAGACGTCCCCTGGGTTCCGTGGCTCCTCGGGAAGCAGGGCGCGATCCCGCTCCGCCCTCCTTCCATAGCGTTCACGCCCTCCTGTGGATGACCGCACCCCTCAGCAGAGGGATGCTGCAGCCCACGGGGGTGGCTGCAGGGAAGACGCTGCGGCACGCAGGCTCTGGGTGCTTCTGCACACGGCACTCCCGTGCACCACCGAGGCGCTGGGCGCTGGAGGCGGCGGGGCAGGCAGACATGCTGCCCCCTTGTGGCGGCTTTTCGCTACAACCGCGTGAAAGCCGGTGCGCATGGGCTCTTCGTTCACAAGGCTTCTGGGGCTGTAAGGGGCTCCTGCCCGCAAGCAACGTCCTGGGATAATCATCAGAGAAGAGCTCAGAACAGGGCCGACGGACAAGAAGTCAGCTTCCGACAGGTAAACGGGACTCTCACTGCATGACCCGCAAAAGCACGTAGGGAGATAGTCCGCGTCACTAATCGGTAAATCAAGGCAAATCGCCGCTGAGGCGCCAACCGCTCCCACCCACCAGAACGGCCACCATCCGAGAGATGCACACAGAGCAAGCGCTGCTTGGGACGTCCAGAAAAGGGAATCCTCCTCCGCTCTCGCTGGGGATGGAAGTAGGGGCAGCCGCAAGCAGACATTGCGGGGTCCCCTCGCGAAACGCAGCCCAGAGGGGCCGCGGCATCCACGCATCTCACTGCCGTGATGCTGAGCCCCGGTGAACAGCACAACTCGGAATGACACGCACATCCCTATTTTCATGGCGCCGCTATTCACCGCAGTCAAGACACAGAATCCACCAAGACGTCCATCTGGAGGAAAAGGAAGACGAAATGGTGCAACTCCGAAGTGGAACACGACTCAGCTATGAAACAGGGACACAGTGTGACCGACGGCAGCGAGGCTGGGCCGAGGGACGACCAGACTAAGTGAAGTCGGTCAGAGAAGAAAGAACAGCGTGGAGTACCACTCACACATCGAACCTGTGCACTCACACAGAGGAACTGACGGACAGAACACAGACAGACCGACATACACAGCAGACAGCTTTTGATTTTTTTTTTTAATAGGAGGGGCCAGGGATAAAATGAGATTTTGAGATAAACATATACACACTGACTTATATCAAACAGATAATTAAAAAGAACTTAATAGCACAGGGAACTCTGCTAAACCTACTGTGTCACAACATTTGTGGGAATTAGAAGCCCCCCCCCCCCCCCAACCACAAGTACAAAGTAATTAAAACTCAGTCAAGTCCTATACACCCCAAAGAAACACAGCAATGGAGATCAACTCTACTCCAATATAAAATGCAAATGAAATTACAATTGAAAAAAAAGTGGGGCATGAAATAATGTTCTCACCTTGTGGCTGTTAAGTTTATTTAGTCGCTAAGTTGTGTCTGACCCTTTTGTGATGCCATGGACTGCAGCCCACCAGGCTCCTCTGTCCATGGGATTTCCCAGGCAAGAATGCTGGAGTGGGTTGCCATCTCCTCCTCCAGGGGATCTTCCCCACCCAGGGACTGAACCCATCTCCTAACTTGGCAGGTGAATCTTTACCACTGAACCACTCAGGAAGCCCTGTAGAGAGAGGTAGCCCACGTTATACCTTGAATAACAGAAGGGTACCACGAATACCCTGCATATTCACTGGAAGCACTGATGCTGAAGCTCCCATACTTTGTCCACCTGACGTGAAGAGCCAACTCATTGGAAAAGACCCTGAGGCTGGGAAAGATTGAGGGCGGCAGAAGGGGGCGGCAGAGGATGAGATGGTTGGATGGCATCACCAACTCAAGGGACGTGAGTTTGAGCAAACTCCAGGAGATAGTGAAGTGCTGTGAAGCCCGGCATGCTGCAGTCCGTGGGGTTGCAAGAGTTGGACACAACTTAGTGACTGAACAGCAACAACGGATAGCATGTTAAAAAGAAAGAAAGCGTATATAACCAGGGAAAACCTGTATCAGAATGGGAAGGTAGAATCCCAGGACAAAGGAACTCAAGTAAGAGTGTGATATTAAGCAAAGTCCTATAGAAGGTAACTATGTTTGAATCAAATGTGGGAAACTTAAAGACACAGAATCATAGCTTCAAGCTGTCCCATCAGGGGAGGGGTAGGGGAGAGACAGGCATAGCAATGCCCCCCCATACCAGTGAATCCCTGGAGAAGGGCACGCACCCCACTCCAGTGTTCTTGCCTGGAGAATCCCATGGACAGAGGATCCTGGTGGGCTGCAGTCCATGGACTCACATGGAGTTGACATGACTGAGCATGCATGCAAAAAGTGCAGAATGCCAGTCAGCATCTGCCCCCAGGGACATAAAACCTCAGGCCTTCTGTCAGCAGGCACACCCCCAGGGCGCCCTGTCAACAAAGGCACAAAGGTGGTTTGCTATGGGAATGAAAGACAGCAATACCAAGACTAATATTGCAATTTTTAAATAGCAAGAGTTCCAAGGAGGAATCTGGGTAGAGACCTGCCAGGTTCTGCTACATACACATCTCCTGGTGCACAAGTACAAGAATTGACTTCGGTTAACAGTAGGGTTACATCCTCACTTTACAGGTTACCGACCCATTTTCCCAAATGTCCCAATTTATACTCCCAACAGCAATGTGACATTTAACAGGCCCTGTTGATCTACAGCCTTCACAACCTGGCAAGTGGAACTGTGGTCCACAGACCATCAGCATCAACTTAGAAATTTATTAGAAATGTAGCTTCATAGACTCCGTGCAGATCTGCTGAGTCAGGAGCTGCAATGTTAAAAGATCATTCGATGTACAAAAAAAAGTCTGATAATTCCAGTGATATGGAGCAGGGTTTCTCAAATTTTAATATGAATCCCTTAAAGATCAGGGATTATTTTTGCCACTTGAATGTCAAGTGAACTCTGAGCACGGTCTTGATTTGCATACTGCTAATTGGTTTGAACTTAATGTTCAATACCTGTTGGCTATGTTGCCTTTTCTGTAAAATTCCCATTTTGTATCTTTTGTCCATTTTCCCACTGTGTTATTATGATTTGTCATTCATTGGATACTCTTTGTTAGTTATCTGTGTTGCATAAAATCCTCTCTGTAATCAGCCTTTTTTTAAAAACTATTTTTAAGGTGTTTTGCTATAACAGGAGGGTCTTAATGTTAACACAGTTTAACCAGCTCTTTCTTTTTGTGTTTAAGAACTTCTGCCACATTGCAGGGCCTGAAAAGTGTCCACCAGTGGACAGGTGAGCCTCGAAAGGCACAGGTCTGAGCCTCCAGATGCTGTCTGTTCATAGGCTGTCCAGGAGTAAGTGCTCAGGGCCATCGGCCATGGTGGGAGCACCTGGGGACACAGCTCCATGGGGACAAACGCCTGCAGTGTCCTGGGCTCAACTGCACTTTCTGCTAAACATGTGGACATTTCGGGCTTTTTCCCACAGGGAACCGAGGTTTGTAATGTGAGTTAAAGTCCCAAATTTAATTTCTTCCCTCACAAGCTTTGCCTGCTGTACCCACCAGCTCACAAATTCACTCTTGTTCAAGGATTCAAAGACTCCTGCCTCACTCAGTTCAGTCGCTCAGTCATAGCCGACTCTGCGACCTCGTGGACTGCAGCACGCCAGGCTTCCCTGTCCATCAGCAACTCCGGGAGCTTGCTCAAACTCACGTCCATCGAGTTGATGATGCCATCTAACCATCTCATCGTCCGTCGTTCCCTTCTTTTCCCGCCTTCAATCTTTCCCAGCATCAGGGTCTTTTTCAGTGAGTCAGTTCTTCACATCAGGAGCCAAAGTATTGGAGTTTCAACTTCAGCATCAGTCCTTCCAATGAATATTCAGGACTGATCTCCCCTAGGCTGGACTGGCTGGATTGCCTTTCAGTCCAAGGGACTCTCAGGAGTCTTCTCCAACACCACAGTTCAAAAGCATCAATTCTTCAATACTCAGCTTTCTTTATAGTCCAACTCTCACATCCATACATGACTACTGGAAAAACCATAGCTTTGACTAGATGGACCTTGGTCGGCAAAGTTAAGGTCTCTGCTTTTTAATATGCTGTCTAGGTTGGTTATAGCTTTTTTTCCAAGGAGCAAGCAGCTTTTAATTTCATGGCTGCAGTCACCATCTGCAGTGATTTTGGAGCCCCCAAAAATAAAGTCTGTCACTATTTCCACTGTTTCCCCTTTTATTTGCCATGAAGTGATGGGACCAGATGTCATGATCTTCCTTTTTTTAATGTTTAATTTTAAGCACACTTTTTCACTCTCCTCTTTCACTTTCATCAAGAGGCTCTTTAGTTCTTCACTTTCTGCCATATGGGTGGTGTCATCTGCACATCTGAGGTTATTGATATTTCTCCTGGCAATCTTGATTCCAGCTTGTGCTTCATCCTGCCCGGCACTTCTCATGTTGTACTCTGCATATAAGTTAAATAAGCAGGGTGACAATATACGACCTTGAGTACTCCTTTCCCAATTTGGAACCAGTCTGTTGTTCTGGTTCTAACTGTTGCTTCTCGACCTGCATACAGATATCTCAGGAGGCAGGTCAGGTGGTGTGGTATTCCCATCTCTTTCAAAATTTTCCACAGTTTATTGTGATCTACACAACCAAAGGCTTTGGTGTAGTTAATAAAGCAGATGTTTTTCTGGAACTCTCTTGCTTTTCCAATGACCCAACAGATGTTGGCAATTTGATCTCTGGTTCCTCTGCCTTTTCTAAAACCAGCCTGAACATCTGGCAGTTCACAATTCATATCCTGTTTCAGCAGTACTGGCTTGGAGAGTTTTGAACATTACTTTGCTAGCCTGTGAGATGAAATTGCACTCATTGTGCAATTGTGTGGTAGTCTGAACATTCTTTGGCATTGCTTTTCTTTGGGATTGGAATGAAAACTGACCTTTTCCAGTCCCATGGCCACTGCTGAGTTTTCCAAATTTGCTGGCATATTGAGTGCAGCACTTTAACAGCATCATCTTTTAGGATTACTGGCTCTTTTTATTTGTGACTCACCATATCCAGCAGAAATGACACTCAGAATGCCTTCCTTCCAGAAAACCTTCCCTCAACCAGGGCATCCTGACCCATCACTCCTATCCGCTAGCTAGTCTCAGGCGCTTCCTTGGACACCCCTGGCTCCCCCAGACCCCACCTCCCTGTGGAGAACATCACATGACTTGCCTGCCCCCCCCCCCACCCCTCCCAGGCCCCGCCTCCCTGTGAACTGCAAGTGGCTCACCAGGCCCCCACAGGCCCCACCTCCCGGGCCAAGAACTGCATGGGGCTCATGGCCTGTATCAGGTGCTACACAGATAGGTGGTTGTCAGCATTAGTTCCTCGCTGGGACCCCTCTCCTGGGCACACCCTTCATGCCTTCATTACCATTTATGTGTAGATGAGCTGTGTGTGGTGTTCTTCCCAACACCCTCCTGGACGTTCCTAACGCGTGTGCACTTGAGGTCTCCTCTTAGCTACTTGCATGACCTCAATTTAGCTGGCTTAAGGAGGTCCAAAATCACTGCAGATGGTGACTGCAGCCATGAAATTAAAAGACACTTACTCCTTGGAAGGAAAGTTATGACCAACCTAGATAGCATATTAAAAAGCAGACACATTACTTTGCCAAAAAAGGTCTGTCTAGTCAAGGCTATGGTTTTTCCAGTGGTCATGTGTGGATGTGAGAGTTGGACTGTGAAGAAAGCTGAGCACCAAAGACTTTATGTTTTTGAACTGTGGTGTTGGAGAAGACTCTTGAGAGTCCCTTGAACTGCAAGGAGATCCAACCAGTCCATTCTAAAGGAGATCAGTCCTGGGTGTTCATTGGAAGGACTGATGCTAAAGCTGAAACTCCAGTACTTTGGCCACCTCATGTGAAGAGTTGACTCATTGGAAAAGACCCTGATTCTGGGAGGGACTGGGGGCAGGAGGAGAGGGGGATGACAGAGGATGAGATGGCTGAATGGCATCACCGACTCGATGGACATCAGTTTGAGTGAACTCCGAGAGTTGGTGATGGACAGGGAGGCCTGGCGTGCTGCGATTCATGGGTCGCAAAGAGTCAGACACGACTGAGCGACTGAACTGAACTGAACTGAAGTGAAGGTGGTCTCTGGAGAAGGGCATGGCAACCCACTCCGGTAGTCTTGCCTAGAGAATCCCATGGACAGAGCCTGGCAGGCTACAGTCAATGGGGTCGCAAGAGTCCAGACACAACTGAGCAGCTAAACCACCGCTACCGAGGTGATCTCAGCAGCTTCCCTCTCCGCCGAGCTGACTACATGCTGCTCCCTCTGAACAAGGCTTCCCTTTCAGCTCAGCTGTCCTGCGGGAGGAGCCGCTCTTGACCTGCCCGAACAGGACAAGTCCCCAGCAGGAGTGGTGGTGAACAGGATCTTCTTGCCCTGCCATACCTACCTCAGCTGTGCTTTGCCGTCTGGTACTGGCTTAAGGTCTGCTTGCCCCCGACTGAACCCCATCAGTCTGTGGGCTCCAGGGAACCCGGGTTTGTTTTTGTTTTTCCTACCACTGTACTTCCCACGACTACAGTGTTGCGTATACAGTCAGAACTTACTGAAGTAATGAACACTTTGAATCACTGGAAACATTTCCTAAAAACATCTCCACATTTTCCTCACCCTGCCCTAAAGAAAGAAAGCCAAAGTGAAGTCGTTCAGTTGTGTCCAACTCTTTGTGAACCCATGGCTTCTCTGTCCATGGGATTTTCCAGGCAAGAATACTGGAATGGGTTGCCATTTCCACCCCGCCCTACCACAGCAAAATTCACATGGACCGGGCTGCTGACATGTCTTTAAAATTTGGGGGGGAAAATTTTTCCAGCTGATACCAATACCATTCCCCTTTGGATTATCAGTCCAAGGATTCCAAATTAAATTGGTGGTAATTACTCTGGGTTATTTCTGTTGCCTAAGAGATAACAGTTGATGAGCTTAGCATTTGAATTGTTAGGAATGGAAAGTAAGCATCAAAGATACATACAGAAGGGAAGCTGAGTGACAGATTGTTCCAGGATGTGTACTAAGAGAACAAGATGCATTTCAGTGACCCACCCCACCACACCACCATAGCATAGCGTAATGACTGATGAAGTGACGTGAAAGTCACTAAGTCATGTTTGACTCTTTGCAACCCCATGGACCATACAGTCCATGGAATTCTCCAGGTTAGAATACTGGAGTGAGTAGCCTTTCTGTTCTCCAGGGATCCTCCCAACCCAGGGAAAGAACCCAGTTATCCCACATTGCAGGCCGATTCTTTACCAGCTGAGCCACCAGGGAAGCCGGATGACCGATGACCCTGCATCAAACATGTAAGGATTTATCAGTGCACTTCTGAAACGTACCCCATGTTCTCAGGGCTGAGCGGGAGAGGTGGAGGAATCCAAGGAAGTACAAGACACTTGGTAGGTATTCAACCAATATTTACTGAGTTATTTAACCAAAGGAATGGAAACACAATATGGTTTCTGCCCTCCGGCGCTTACAGTGTAACTGAAAGATGATAATTACATGAAAGGAATTTAAAAATTATTAAGTATCATACGTTTTTCAAGTTAGGGCTGTGGTATGACTTTTCAACTTACACATATTTCTGTCTTAAAAACTTGGGAAAATGTTCCACAATGTAAGGCATAATGCGAATTCTAGAATAATCTTCTCGCTTCATTCCAGATAACACAAGCATTATCATCTTCATGTAAATCGTCACCCCCAAGTTTATAACATACAATTTTCTCCTAGAAAGCAGTTTAAAATCCTCTTATAAACTGATTAGGGGGAAAAAAGAAAACAGAAGCACAAATTTAAAAACCTTCCATGCAAAAATGTTAACCCTAGCTTTAACCATAAACCAGTTTCTAAAAAGCCCTTGATCCAGGCTGGGCTGTTGGCACACAAGCGCCAGATTACACCTGCAGATGAGTTTTCTTGTTAAGAAGTCACTGAAGCTCTGGCACCTCTGCACGTGACTGACAGCCGACACCCGGCTGCAGCATCTGGCCGGGAGCACCTGGGGCCGAGGCTCACCGTGCCTGTTCACGGCCTCACTCCACCCTCCACCAGTCATGTCGGCGGGAGCGGTGGACAGTGTAAAAGGGCTCATTTCTCAACGTGTGAATACACACAACTGAACGTTAAGTCCACCTGTAACTCACACCTCAGTGTCATTATTTCAAGTGGCACCTGCTTCCTTCCTGACCACCAGCCAAGGCGGCCTCGTGAGGAGCCAGAGGGGAGCCGGCCTGGGCAAGGCGCTGGCAAGGTGTGTCCTGTCTGCGGAGCTTGAAACCACCACCTGCTGCCTCCCCACCCGCTGTTCTGCACGCGACTGCCATGTCTACACTCAGCAGGCAGCCTGGCTGATAACAGAAATTTCTGACCTGTTTACCTCCTGAATAGACTTCGCCAAGTAAAGACTATTTTGAAGATCAGTTTAAAAGAATTTTAAAGGAATCACGAATCTTGATTTAGAACACAGATTTGACTTTATTATTTTTATCAGTCTGCGTTTATGTCATATGTCCTATTCATACTTTTGTACCAACTTTCAATGTAAAATTAATATGTTTACATAAAATCATGTTCAGCTCCAATAAATCTGTAAAACGATTACTTTTTAAAATGCAATTAATATTTAAAACATTTGAAACAATAATAAAAAACCAACATGAACCCAGTGATATTTAAAATTATCATGCTATTCTCACAAAAGAGATCAATGCAAAATAGGTTTCATCTGATGTTTTCACACAATTTGCGTCATTTCTAATCTCAGACAAGTATTTTCATTCAAGACTAATGCTTTACCTGCTCCTTGTAAAGACACTACACTGTTAGTGCATATTTACTAATGATTGTTCACAATTATTATTCTTCTAAAATTTCACATAAGAATCATTATATTCATTAATGCAAAAATTCTTAATTTTTAAAATGTCACTATTTCTTATGCTGTTTTTAAGAAGCCAGCTAAATTAAGAGTTTTGAGAAATTAAAAAAAAAAACCCACAACCCAAGAAATACCAGTTCCACATCCTAAGCTGATGAGGTCTATGCAACTCACAGCTGGACCAGGTACTAAAACCAAGGGTTAACCACAGCGCCCCTGAGATTTCCACAGGACACATCAGCCGCCCACACTTGCTGTCCAGTCGCTCAGCTGTGTCCAATTCCGGCCCCACGGACTGTACCCACCAGACTCCTCTGTCCAGTGTGGTCTGTTGTACCCAGCGGCTCACAGAGGCGCAGTGCCGCTCAAAAAACCCAGACTCCACAGTCAGGTCTGTGTCTGACTGTCCTTCTCAGCCTCTGTGACAGCTGACTATTCAGGGGACGGACAGAGGGCTACACTGGTCAGCCCCAGCAGGCTTGCGAAGGCAGCTGCCTGGTGCCCTTCGAGTCCTCTGCTTTGGTGCACCTGTCTTGGCCTGCCACCCTAACTTCTAGAGTATTTGGCCCAATACAGCTGAGAGAGCCAATGCCTCGGCAGGTTGGTAAGAAGTCCAGGGGTCCCCGAGGAGAGAGAGGTCTGGGGTTCTCAAGGAGGAGGAAAGGACAAAAATTTTCCCTCTACATTCCTCAGTCTGAGTCACATAAAACATTTTTCTCCTTAAGCCCAGAACTGATGATGACACAACAAACAACTCAGTTTACACTCTGTTCTAAGGATTATATAACAACAATGTACCCTGCTTGAGGACAGTTTCTCCTTCCTTTCCTAATCCTGATATCTTAAAATGTACATTATGGGAGTGGGACTGGTAGGATCTTTCTATTGTTAAATTCTAATCCCGTTATCCTAAAATGTAAATTGTGGGAGTGGGTTTGGTAAAATTTTCACAAACTTGAGACATTCTTTTGATGTATTGTAATAATTAATTACAGAGTACATAACTCCCTTGCTAACATTAGTGAGGGGGCACTCTCCACTCCCTTCTGATGTCTGTGTCAGAAGCTTTCTCAGTCTCTTTCCACTTGAATACAACTCTGCTACACAAAAGCTCTTGAGGGATCAACCCAGCTCCCTGGTCCCAAAGTTAAATATTCTTCTTCGGAGATCATGAATCCAACACCGTTCACCATAAGCTATCATAACAAAGTATCTAATGACAATCAGATCACGTAATTTTTTCTACTTTTGTAACAAAATGCATAAATTAAGACAACATCTGTTTTCATTACTTGCAAAATGTCTAGACACTTGGCCCTCTGCATCTGGCTTCTACATCCATGGGTTCAATCAACTATGGATAGAAAATATATTTTTTAAAGTTTTTAAATGTCTAAGTATGTTTTTGAAAGTTCCAAAAATCAACTATGTATATAGCATTTACACTGTATTTCGATTATTTACACAGCATTTACACTGTGCTAGGCATTACATGTAATCTAAGGATGATTTAGATTCGGGCTTCCCTGGCGCACAGTGCTAAGGAGTCCACCTCCCAATCCAGGAGACTGAGGAGACAAGGGTTCCATCCCCGGGTCAGGAAGATCGCCCGGAAAAGGAAATGGCAACCCACTCCAGTACTCTTGCCGGGAAAATTCCACGGACAGAGGAGCCTGGCCAGCTACAGTGTGAGGGGCTGCAAAGAGTCGGACACAACTTAGTGATGGAACAACGACAGAGATGATGTGCAGTATGCAGAGGTTACGCTCAGACACATCGACACGCTTCTGTAAGGGGCGGAACACCTGAAGCCCCCAGGGCTGGAGGTAACCCTGTAAGGAGGGACTGCACACCAACACTGCCCAGAAGACACGTGTCACTTGGAAAATGCAGCTGCTCTCACACTGTCTCTGCAGACACACTTGTATGAAGACAGAAGCCAACGTCAGGAGCATCAGCAGGTCTGATTAGCAAACACAGGTGTAACGCAGGCTGCCCGTGAGTCCAGCAGCAATGACAGGAGCCAGCTACATGGTGAGCTGCAGGCCGCCATCCACCACCAGGACGTGCCCTGTCACATACGGAGACTCTAAAAGAAACACGACCGCCTGGGCCACATCAAGGGCGTCTCCAAACCTTCCCAGAGGGATATTCTTCTTTAAATGTTCTTCGTCCAAGTCTTTCGTCATATCTGTATGAATGAATCCTGAAAGAGAAATGTGTGCCTGTTTAGTTGAAAAGGGTAGACACTAAGAAACACTTGCTCAATTAAAAAAATTCACTGCTGGAAATTTAATTCGAGATCATTAATAAACCTTGTTTTAGGAAACAGAATTTTGCTAGTAATCAAACATTTAAGTCCTTATTTTTTATTCAGTTTAATTCAATGAAGAGTTACTCAACACTAAAATATTTGACCACCAAATATTTGGTCCAACTCTTAGCACAATGTAAGTGGATGGATACAAACGTGAATAAGAATTCAATTCCTCACTTCCATTCATTGAATACTTTGGCCGCCTGATGCGAAGGGCTGACTCATTAGAAAAGACCCTGATGCTGGGAAAGACTGAGGGCGGGAGGAGAAGGGGACGACAGAGGATGAGATGGCTGGATGGCACGGGTACAGTCAGTGTTAGCAGCTGAACCAGAGAAGATCAGAAGCAACAGCGCAAGTGCCCACTGAGGGGCACGGGTTACATGGCTTCCCGCACCCCCATGAAACACACTGCCAGCTTCTGCTTCAGGCAGTAAAGTGGCGCGACGGTCACAGCAGCGCACACTTCTGGGGACAGATGGTAGGCAGGTGAGAGGCTGTGAAAGGCTGCGGCAACTGAGGGAAATGGGGACTCCTGAACGCTCACAGCTCCAGGGTTTCTTCTGGGACAATGAAAATACGTGTTCTCAAGTGGGTCACAGTGATGATGGAACAAGTGTGTGACTGCACTCAACCCAGTACATCAGACACTCTAAATGGCGAATTAAGCTGTGTCAGTTACATAGCCAAAAGCCATTATTTAAAAAGTAAAACAGTTCTACGTGTAACAGCGCGGAATCAACTCCAGCACAGATTGCTCTATGAGAAGGCAGGGTACAGCGCACTGTGAGCAGTTCCATCACTGTTTCCTCTTACACTAAGTGCTGTGAATGACATGTGCTGCTGCAGTCAGCGCCCCCACCGCGGAGCCCTGAGGGCCTCCGGGCAGACGCGGCGGGCTCCTGCCCGCTGCCGAGCCCTCAGCCCTGAGGGCCCCGCCCCAACACGCGCCTGCAGGGGCTCAGGACGGGAGCCCAGACACTCGCTTCCCACACACGGAGAAGCACTGCGTTCCTTAATTTGAGGGGTCTGGTTTTCTCTAGTCAACACTAATCTTGTGATGTTCTGACGACCTGGTTTTCGTCACAAAAGCTCCCATGTATCTCGGCTCTTTGCACCAGTCCCTCAGAGCTATCGCAGAGGCTGCCTCATGGACAGAACACACACACATGTCAATGGCTTATATATGAAATACAGACAAAACTACACACACACTTCACTGGCTTACATATGAGCGGCAGAGAAAACTACACACACCCCCCCCACACACACTTTACTAGCTTCCAAGTGAAACACGGAGGAAACCAGCTGCAGAGGTTGCCTCCGAGGATGGCAACGCATGACCAGAAGACAACTCACTTTTCACTTTAAGCTTCTCTGTACTTCTCAATTTTGTACCGTATGTTTGTATTATCTATTGAAGACACACTTTTAAAAGTAATGTATCCAAAATAGATAGTTGCAATTTATCAAATATTCTGTTTCTCATGTTCAATAATAATCAGTAACATTTATCAACAATGGGAAATTTACTGCTAATGTAATACCAAAATTAGCAACTAACTTATGTTTAAAAAGTTAAAAATTATTAGGAAGCAAATGATAGGCTAATTTATTAATTTGCTTGTTCTTTGTTTTTCCTATTATGATTTGCCTTTTAACTGATTTTTCCTTCATCGGAATCTCCATTTGAAGGTGACCAGGAAAATTAACATTAAAAATAAACATATTAAACAACCCAATCAAAAAGTGGGAAAAAGACCTCAACAGACATTTCTCCAACGAAGAAATGCAGATGGCTATTAAACACATGAAAAGATGCTCAACATCACTCATTATCAGAGAAATGAAAACCAAAAACACAATGAGATACCACCTCACACCAGTTAGAATGATCATCATCAAAAAGTCTACAAACAATAAATGCTAGAGAACGTGTGGACAAAAGGGAACCCTCTTGCACTGCTGGTGGGAATATAAACTGATACAACCACTATGGAAGACAGTATGGAGATTCCTTAAAAAACTAGGAATAAAACCACCATATGACCCAGCAATCCCACTCCTATGCATATACACTGAGGAACCCAAAATTGAAAAAGACACATGTAACCCAATGTTCACTGCTGCACTATTTACCATAGCTAGAACATGGAAGCAACCTAGATGTCTATCGACAGATGAATGGATAAAGAAGCTGTGGTTCATACACACAATGGAATATTACTCAGCCATAAAAAGGAACACATCTGAGTTAGTTCTGATGACTTAATGGATGAACCTAGAGCCTATTATTCAGAGTGAAGTAAGTCAGAAAGAGAAAGATAAATATCTTTTACTAACGCACATATACGGAATCTAGAAAGATGGTACTGAGGAATTTATTTTCATGGCAGCAGTGGAGAAACAGACATAGACAACAGACCTATGGGCATGGGGGGAGGGGAGGAGAAGGTGAGATGTATAGAGGGAATAAAGTGGAAACTTACATTACTGCATGTGAAATAGACAGCCAATGGGACTTTGATGTATGATTCAGGTAACTCAAACGGAGGCTCTGTATCAACCTATAGGGGTGGGATGGGAGGAAGGTTCAAGAGGGAGGGACATATGTATACCTATGGGTGATCCATGTTGATGTTTGACAGAAAACAACAAAAGTCTAAAAGCAATTATCTTTCAGTTAAAAAATATAAAAATATTAATTCTGATGTTTCTCAGCTCTGTTCAAAGATCTGAAGAATCTGGTTGAAATCACTATATAAAACTGCGTTAATAAACAATCCATAGACTCAATCAGATGCGGCCATGCCAGCGTGAACCTCACTGCTGGCGAATGAAGCGTGCCCATGCCAGGCTCACAGCACAGTCAGCACCACATATCCCACTACAGCCCATATAATATAATAAAGGTCACTCCACTCAATGCCCACATTTCTGGCAGCAGGTTTTTTCTTGCCTGCAGTATAACCTGCACTGGAAAACAATCTCTCTAGAAAGGCTATACAAGCACACTTCCCTGACACTCATAAAATTTCCCTTTGGACACAGACTGGATTCACACTGTTTAGTCTGTTTCCTTGACAACTAATTGACTGACAAAATTAAGCATTCCTTCTCCAGCGTTTCCATAGCATCATGCGGGTACCTACTTTGCATTCATCACATGATAGTGTAATTATCTGTCTACACGCCTGTCTTTCCCACTGCACTTCATTCCCTGTGACACAAACACCTTATTCGTGTTTGTAATCTGGAGCGCTGCCAGCCCTGGCACAAGGGATACATTCGGGGAGTCTGCTGAATGAATTACTAGAAGTGAGGCTCACTTGCATCACACTCAAACCATGCAGCTTGTAGCTCACTGTGACCGAGAGCTGACTCTTCATCACCCACACTCCTGCAATCCAAAAAGTGGGAAGCACATAACAGACCCCCCACACCACACATCATCTACTTTACACACTGAAGTCGGCTAACACCAACACCCAACCGGGCCGCACAAAGCAGAGATACCTCACAGTGCTGTGAAGACCACAGGGCCACTCGAGATTACCTTTTAAACAAAGATACACCTACATCGCATCACTTCTCAAACGTTTATGGATTTGGAGCTAGTGTCTGACTAACACTCAACGGGGACGCAGGACACTCCTGAGGGTGCCCTGGTCCCTGCCAGTCGGCAGCTCTGGGTCACACTGGGCAGAGCGGCCCAGGTCGCCCTCAGCCTCCTAGTGAACCCCCAGCGCACCGGCCGCAGCGCCCTCAGCAAGCTGGGACAGAGGTCCCGTGCAGCCAGCAAAAGTAAGAAGGGCATTCATTGTCTTCGAAAGCGCAGTAACCAAGCCTACCGTCACACCAGCTCACAAGTCATAACCAGATTTGAGTTTTAGCACCTTCTTATTAGTCTCAACTAATCCAGGCAATGTTTATAAACTAGTAATTTGTCAAAAGGCAAATAACATAAAGGTAAAAGTTATAAAATTGGAAGATCCAGACAGTTTAGAAAGACCATATTACGAAAAACACAGATACCTAAAGTTTGTATCACACAGAGGCCCCTTCACTCACTAAAGAAGCAGCTACAGCTACAATCCCTGTTAAAATCGACTACTTCAGAGTCACTTTCCAAAAGAATTTCTCCCTCCTGAGTCTGTGTAAAGTATCTTTTTTCCTTCAAATTTTTCTCTGTGTTGAAATTCTAATGTGAATACAGGGTAGCTCTCTGAGGCACAATGACACCCAGGGAAAGGCATCTTCTCCATTTTGAAAACAAACGTATGTGACCTTCTTTGTACAAACACTGGCTTTCTGGAGTACAGGCCGACCTCGTTTTAAGGGGCCTTGCAAATACTGCATTTTTGGTTTTTTTACAAGTTGCAGGTTTGTGGTAACTCTGGATCAAGCAAGTCTACCTGCCATTTTCCCAACAGCCTTTGCTCAGTTAATGACTCTGACTGTTCATTATACTGAACATTATATTTCTGACTGTTCATTATACTGTTATTTGTTGTGGTATCTGTAATCAGTGACCGTTGATGTCAGCACTACAGCCTGACTCGCTGAAGGCTCAGATGATGGTTAGCATTTTTTAGCAATAAAGTATTTTTTAGTTTCTTTTTAACTGGAGGATAACTGCTTTACAATGCTGTGTTGGTTTCTGCCGCTCAACAATGTGACTCAGCCACAGGTACAGACAGAAACCCTGCCTCGTGATCCTGCCTCCCACCCACCCCCATCTCAACTCTCCCGGCTGTCAGAGCAGTGGGCTGAGCGCTGCGTTATACAGAAACTCCCCGCTAGCCATCTATTTTACGTGCAGTAATACGTGTCTCACAGCTCCTCTCCCCGTTCGTGCCCTGCTTCCCTCACATGCTCTATGTCCACACGTCTATCTCTGTGTGTGTGTCTCTACCGCTGCCCTGCAAACAGGTTCATCAACAGCTTTCTTCTAGATGCCAGATATATGTACTAATATACGATATTTGTTCTTCTCTTTCTGACTTACTTCACAGACTCTAGGTTCCTCCACCCCAGTTCAACTGAATCAAATTCATTCCTTTTTATGGCTAAGTAATATTCCATGTGTAATAGGACAGGGAGACCGCTTTCTCCCCCACAAATTCATCAAAAGATCATTTGAATGCTGAGCAACTTCCACAAAACAACTTCTGAACACTGGCGTAGGATACCAGGCACCCAGAAAGGCAGCCCATTCTCTTCAAAAGGAGGAAGGAGAAAATGTAAAAGACAAAAAGAGAGACAAAAGAGTTAGGGATGGAGACCTGTCCTGGGGAGGGAGTCGTGAAGGAGGAGAAGTTTCCACACAGTAGGAAACCCTCTGACAGACGGGTCTGTCGGGAGACCGGGAATCCCGGAAGGCAACATAACTGGGAGAAAAAAAAAAACAACCCATAGAATACACACCTAACCACAACTGCGGAAAAGAGAGATGCCCAGGAAAGGCTCTAACCTAACAACCTATCATGCAGCCTGGCCCTCGCACAGAACAAAGGACTGAGCAATATCAAAGATTACCACACAGAGCTAGACAGCCCCTCCCCGCCCGGAGGCAGAGAGGCAGGCTTGACAGCTGGAAGGCAAGGGGCTGCTACAGTCTCAGCCCCAGAGCATCTTCCACCAAACTGTGAGCAGGCTCCCAGCTGCTAACCATGTCCTCCTGAGATCCTGGATGGCTGACATCCGCCAAGAGGGTCACAGCCTGCCATCGCTCTCCAGAGGAGACACGCAGCACACCTGAGGCGGTGCTCTCGCAGCGTACCCGGGAAGCTGAGCGGCCGGGACCAGGGAGGTGACTGAGACACGGCCCACCTGAGGCGGTGCTCTCGTGGCGTACCTGGGGAGCTGAGCGGCCGGGACCGGGGAGGTGACTGAGACACGTGGCCCACCTGAGGCGGTGCTCTCGCAGCGTACCCGGGAAGCTGAGCGGCCGGGACCAGGGAGGTGACTGAGACACACGGCCCACCAGGACAGTACACTTGCCAAGCACCTGCTCGCCCGAGCTGCACAGACCTGGGAAGGGCACAAAACGCAGGCCCAACCCACAGAGGCCGAGCCAGAACTGTGTCTGAGTGTCTCCTGTGGAGGTCCGGGTCAGCAGTGGCCTGCCCCAGGGGCTCTGGGTGCAGCAGACCTGGGTATGGCTTAAGCCCTGTTGGAGGATGTCGCCATTACCCCACCATAGAGCCACCAGAACTTACACAGGACTGGAAACAGATCTTTGGAGGGCATAAACAAAACCTTGTGCACCAAGACCCAGGAGAAAGGAGCAGTGACCCAAGAGACTGACCCAGACAGGCCTGTGAGTGTCCAGGAGTCTCCAGCGGAGGCGTGGGTCATAGCAAACACCCTTTTCCAACAACACAAGAGAAGACTGTACACATGGACATCAACACTGAAATCAAATGACTATATCCTTTGCAGCCAAAGATAGAGAAGCTCTATACAGTCAGCAAAAACAAGACCGGGAGCTGACTGTGGCTCAGGTCATGAACTCCTTATTGCCAACTTCAGACTGAAATTGAGGAAAGCAGGGAAAACCACTAGGCCACTCAGCAATGACCTACATCAAGTCCCTTACGATTATACAGTGCAAGTGAGAAGCAGATTCAACAGATTAGATCTGATAGACACAGTGCCTGAAGAACTATGGATGGAGGTTCGATACATTGTACAGGAGGCAGGGACCAAGACCTTCCCCTAAAAAAAGAAACACAGAAAGACAAAATGGTTGTTTAAGGTGGCCTTACAAATAGCTGAGAAAAGAAGAAAAGCTAAAGGCAAAGGAGAAGAGGAAAGATATACCCATCTGAATGCAGAGTCCCAAAGAATAGCAAGGAGAGATAAGAAAGCCTTCCTCAGTGATCAATGCAAAGAAACAGAGGAAAACAATAAAATGGGAGACTAGAGATCTCTTCAAGAAAATCAGAGATACCAAGGGAACACTTCATGCAAAGATGGGCTCAATAAAGGACAGAAATGGCATGGACCTAACAGAAGCAGAAGATATTAAGAAGAGGTGACAAGAATACACAGAAAGTAAAAGTGAAGTCTCTCAGTCATGTCCGATTCTTTGCAACCCCATGGACTGTAGCCCACCAGGCTCCTTGGACCATGGGATTTTCCAGCAAGAGTACTGGAGTGGGTTACCATTTCCTTCTCCAGGGGATCTTCCTGAACCAGGGATTGAATACAGGTCTCCCGCACTGCAGGCAGATGCTTTATTGTCTGAGCTACCAGGGAAGCCCTAAAGAATACCGGAGTGGGCTACCATGCCCTCCACCAGGGGATCTTCCTAACCCAGGGATCGAACCTAGGTCTCCTGCATTATAGGCAGATGTTTTACTATCTGAGCAACAAGGGAAGTCAGAATACACAGAAGAACTATCAAAAAAGATCTTCATGACCCAGATAACCAGGATGGTGTGATCACTCACCTAGAGCCAGACATCCTGGAATGTGAAGTCAAGTGGGCCTGAGGAAGCATAGCTATGAACAAAGCTAGTGGAAGTAATGGAATTCCAGTTGAGCTATTTCAAATCCTAAAAGATGATGCTGTGAAAATGCTTCACTCAATATGCCAGCATATCTAGAAAACTCAACAATGGCCACAGGATTGGAAAACGTCAGTCTTCATTCCAATACCAAAGAAAGGCAATGCCAAAGAATGTTCAAACTACCGCACAATTGCACTCATCTCACACGCTAGTAAAGTAATGCTCAAAATTCTTTCTCCAAGTTAGGCTTCAACAGTACGTGAACTGTGAACTTCCAGATGTTCAAGCTGGATTTAGAAAAGGCAGAGGAACCAGAGATCAAACTGCCAACATCCACTGGATCATCGAAAAAGCAAGAGAGTTCCAGAAAAACATCTACTTCTGCTTTACTGACTATGCCAAAGCCTTTGACTGTGTGGATCACAACAAGTGTGGAAAATTCTTAAAGAGATAGGAATACCTGACCACCTGACCTGCCTCCTGAGATATCTGTATGCAGGTCAAGAAGCAACAGTTAGAACCGAACATGGAACAACAGACTGGTTCCAAACCAGGAAAGGAGTACTCAAGGCTGTATACTGTCACCCTGCTTATATAACTTACATGCAGAGTACATCATACCAAATGCTGGGCTGGATGAAGCACAAGCTGGAATCTAGATTGCCAGGAGAAATATCAGTAACCTCAGATAAGCCAATGACACCACCCTTAGGGCAGAAAGCAAAGAAATAAAGAGCCTCTTGATGAAAGAGGAGAGTGAAAAATCTGCCTTAAAATTCAACATGCAGAAAACTAAGATCATGGCATCCTGCCCCATCACTTCATGGCAAATAGAAGGGGAAACAATGGAAACAGTGACAGACTTGATTTTCTTGGGCTCCAAAATCACTGCAGATGGTGACTGTAGCCATGAAATTAAAGACACTCCTTGGAAGGAAGGTTATGACCAACCTAGACAACATATTAAAAAAAAGAGACATTACTTATCAACAAAGGTCCGTCTAGTCAAAGCTATAGTTTTTCCAGTAGTCATGTATGTATGTGAGAGTTGGACTATAAAGAAAGCTGAGTGCCAAAGAATTGATGCTTTTGAACTGTGGTGTTGGAGAAAAGTCAAGAGTCCCTTCCTTGGACAGTAAAGGAGATCCAACCAGTCCATCCTAAAGGAAATCAGTCCTGAATATTCACTGGAAGGACTGATGCTGAAGCTGAAACTCCAATACTTTGGCCACCTGATGCAAAAAACCAACTCACTGGAAAAGACCCTGATGCTGGAAAAGACTGAAGGTGGGAGGAGGAAATGGTTGGATGGCATCACCGATGTGATGGACATGAGTTTAAGTAGGCTCCGGGAGTTGGTGATGGACAGGGAAGCCCAGTATGCTGCAGTCTATGGGGTCACAAAGAGTCGGACACGACTGAACTGATATGTACCTCAGCTTCTTTATCCATTCAGCTGTGGATTGACATCTAGGTTGCTTCCATATCCTAGCTACTGTAAATAGTGCTACAGGTAATGCTGGGCTACACGTGTCTTATTGAGCAATGTGGTGCATATTTTCACGTATCTATTGCTCATCTGGATGTCTTTTTTGCAGAAATGTCTGTTTAGGTCTTCTACCCATTTTCTGATGGGGTTGTCTGTTTTTCCCATATTGAGCTGCATGAGCTGCTTATATATTTTAGAGATTAATTCTTTGTCAGTTGTTTGTTTGCAATTATTTTCTCCCATTCTGAGGGCTGCCTTTCCATCTTATTTGTATTGTCTTTTTTGTGCAAAAGCTTTTAAGCTTAATTAGGTCCCATATGCTTTTTTTTTTAATTTCCGTTACTTTAGGAGATGGGTCAAAGAGGATCTTGTGGTATTTTTAAATTAAGGTATGAACATTGGTTTTCTAAATACAGTGTTGCTGCACATTTAACAAACTACAGTACAGTATAAACGTAATTTCTATATGCACTGGGAAACAAGGTTTGCTGATTGCTTTACTGTGATACGTGCTCTCCTGTGGTATCTGGAACCAAACCCGCAGTCTCTGAGGTTATCAGTAGGTCAGTTACTGCAGGCAATGATGTCACAGAATGTACAAAGGACATCACCAAAGCAGCCTTGTTGGATTGCCTCCTCTGATTCATGTTGTTATGAAAAGCACATCATATGACAGTGCTCTTCAGATATTTTAAGTATAAAGATGTATTATTTCTTTAATCTAGATGCAGGAACTATATTAGGTAATGGATGCATTGTTTGAAAAGCTCTGCTTTGACAAACTGACAATGTCTAAATTAGCAAACACTGTATCTCAGTGAGCAGCAAATCGATAACACATCCCCAAAGAGGACAAAGACAATTAAAATGCAAACAGTTCTGCAAAGGGACACAACTTCGGCCCACTCAACTGCAGTATATACGTCACCAACACTCCTCACCCCACTTACTTGACATTCGTACGTTCAGTTCTTGAGTTCCAAGTTATACTTGAGTTTTAAATGGGGAGCTTCTCTTGTGTCCAGCACGGATGCAGCGTGCCTGGCATGAGTCTCAGCCCCCAGCCCCATCAGAGAGAGTTCAAACCCCACCACCACCCTGCTCCATGTCCCCTGTGGGTTCCCTGCTCCTGTCCCCAGACCTCTGAGAGTGTTTGGTGACGATGGTGTACTTACCGACACAAGACCGGCCTTCGATACTATTTTATAAAACCACAGATTCACATAAATTAAAAGAAAAAAGAAGTTTCCACTGACCTGGTGCAACTACATTCACTCTAATTTTCTTTTTTGCTACTTCTTTGGCAAGAGCACGTGAAAATCCGACTAATCCTCCTTTACTGGCACTGTATACAGACTGGCCAGAATTGCCTTTTAGACCAATAACACTTCCTATAAAAAGAAATGAGAGCAAATTCAAACCACATTCATAGGGTTATTATTCTGCACATTCAGATAGTCTATAGTAAACAAACAAGGTACAAACCCTTATCTCGTTCTTTGCTAAAATGAGGAATTCTAACCATTGTCATTTGAGTAGCAAGACTTCAGAGTCTGAGTCTGCTCAGAAACAGGAGCCGAAAGAAGCTCCTGTAGAACCCGGAGGACTAGGCGGTGGCTGAGAACTGATCCACTAAGTCACAGGAACCCATGCTCATCTTTGAGGAGGGGGAGCATGATAAAAAGTCTAGAGTTTATAGAGGCTTCCAGGAGGAAGAGGTTAAAACCAGAACCGACAAGCCAGGTAAAGACTGATTTTATGACCTATAACACAGGCATAAAGTTTTTATTTCCAGCTAAAAAACAGTTCATTTGAAGAAAAATTTTACTAAATTTCAACTACTGCTGATTAAATTAGCAAAGCTTCTATTGTAAACTTCTTGTAAAATTGCAACTTAGTTACCTTCAGATATGTATCAACTTGTACTGCCTAATATAAAGATTCTTGGGTGGCTCCATTATATGAATATGAAAGAATAATTTATAACCCAAGTATCAACTTTATGCAAATAAATTCTTGCAGAACAGAAATTGGGGAAGTCATTTTCTGCATCAATGACCTGTATACGTAACGTAGGGTAAGGGAGTTAGAGAAGGTGAGGTTTGGAAAAAGAATGAGACCGGCAGTGTACAGGAACAGATCACCTTTAACGAGGCAGAAGGGGCAGCAGTGAGATTAGCGAGCAGCTGCACTAACGCAAGAAGAGTAAGCATATAGAGGCATGTACGTGTAAAGCTACTGTCTTAAGGGGGCCTGTTCTTCAAGGTTGCTCGGAGGAGTTATGTCTTAAACGGCTGGGGCAAGGAATTCTGGAGATGGGCCAGAGGCTGGACCAGGTGGGAGCTGGGCGTAATCAGCCTTAATGTCCATTTTTTACCTTGGGTGAGAGTTCTTTGTTTTGCTTAGAATGGTGGGGAGGATCTGGAGGGGAGTTTTAACTCCAGGCTATTTTGAGCTGTGTAACTTTCCTTCATGTAATATAAAAAGTAATCAAGAACTTCATAAAATTTTTGAGAAAATAATTTAATTTTAGAAAATAAAAACACTCCACATACTTCTTATGATCAGCAAGTCCAAGAATAAAATATTTATCCACATTAGGTATTACATGTCAGTTAACGACAAAGGAAGAGAAAGGAGGAGTACAGAGGGAGTGAGAAAAGACACTGATAGAGGAAATGCAGCTGGAGAAAGGGGTTTGGGGGAGGAAGAGCAACAAGGAGAAACACAAAAGGAAAAATACAGACTTGGAGGCAAGGCTGAGCAGGAGGCTTGAGCAGCCGAGGTGCCACCACACAGCTATTCTTCTGAGAAGCAGTAACTTCTGAAATACCAATGTCCTTTCCAGAAATTTACAGTAACCTCTTTGGTCATAAGAGTCTCCTAACTTATTTTCAATACTCTATTTTATTGACTTACAGCACAAGTCTAAAAGTCTGCATGTAAGCAAAAGACTGATATGGGATTTTGTTTTATGTATGTCCAAAAAGGGCATGTTTTAGACTTGAACAAATACACCCTCTTTTACCAGGAGAAATGCAAGTGGTAGTACATCAGCTTACAAGAAGCCAAATCATTATCTGGCTATGTCAGAAGGCAAAAGTCAACTTAATTACGAATCTTTTAGAAGAAAATAGACCTCTCACATTTTTAAGGGTACATGTCCAAAATGTTCTAATTGTTTAAGGTACATGTCCAAAATGTTCTAATTGTTACTAGCACAATATTCTTTCCTTTGGTCAATATCAAAAAGGAAGCACTCTGTATTCTGGCTTGGAAAGACAGTTCCTGTATTAGAGTAGGGTCACTTACTCTAAGAGCAACATCCCTTTTTTGTGGCCTATAAGGTATCACAGCTTAAACGGGAAATGGCAGGCATGATGCTATTCTCAAGCCACGACACTGAAACGAAATTTCAAGTCACTCTGCATTTTAAAGTCTACAGGCACATACTCTACTCTGCCCTGTAGGGCAGGTGAACTGAAGCCCAGGAATTACTTAACATCCATTCTAAACACTGAAAAGGTTATTCTCTTATAAGAATAAAGGTTATTCTCTTAAAGGTTATTTTCTTAGGAAAACCTCCTAGACCTCTGCGCTGGATTTACTAGTGACACACGCTGTCACTGCAGAAGTCATTTTTTAGCCCTCACCAACTACAAGTTTCTCATTCCGCGATCACATTTTGAAAATTTGGTTTCACATAAGAATCAGGATGTCCAATTTCTCTTAAATATGCAACATAGCGGGTCACACTGCACCACCACATTTGTGCACAGCAACAACCTGCTCGATCGGGGCTATTCCACACAGCCTCTGGACACCAAAGCTGGGTGCCTGAGGTCATGTATCTCCCGACGTGAGCTGTCACTGTCCCAGTACCCGGTGGTGTCACTCCATAACACCTGCTTGACCACCAGAAGGATGTGAATTGGTGATTCCTGTTTCACCTATTAATCAGTTAATAAAAGCCTTTTTCCATGGATAATAAAGACACATTCTGTCCAAGTTTCACAGGTAAATAAACTGCAAATCAGTTGATTAAATTTCTGTGGTGCCACAGATAACACTATACACATAGAGGTGAAGACTCACCCACATTCACAATGGACCCTCTCTGCTGTTTAATCATTGTCTTCACAGCAGCTCTACAGGTCAGCATGGAGCCCAGGAGGTTAGTGTGGAGCTGAGACAGCATCTCTTCAGTATTTGTCCTTACTAACAGGTTATCCCTACCAAAAAAGCAAAATCAAACCAAAACAACCCCATGTGATTTAAAAATGGGACAAGACAAAGTCAACAAATAGATAACACTTTTTTTCTAAAGGTAGAATATAAGAAGAGCTTTGCCTCTGAGTTAGAACACCTGGACAGCCCATTTTAAACTTGATCTGTGAGGAAACATAAACAGCCACGACAGTGGTCACCTAAAAGGAAGTACTAACTGGGAAGAAAACAAGAGAGTCTCCTGGATTTCTGGTAAAGTTCTTCAGCTCAATATGAGTGTTGATTACAATGTTAAAACTAAACTGTACCCTTAATATGTACACTTCCCAGGCATCATATTATACCTGTACTACACACACATATAACTATTCCAATAGCACACATTTAGTTTAAAAGGGTTTTTTCCCCTCTGTAATAAAATAACACTTTGACACACAAAAAAACTAAATGAAACCATTATTATAATCTCAATATAAAACAATGAAAAGAGTGTGCAGCTTGCAGACCAAATTTTAAAATACATACCTTTTCTTCCAATTAGAAGTAAAACAATTTAATATACTAACTCATATTAATCAAAAGAGACTTCGCAGAAAAAAAATTAGAGATGTACTTAAATTTGTGACCAACCTGTTAATTCCAGCTGCATTTACCAAGAAATTAACGCGACCTAAATTTTTCTCTATCTCTTCAAATGTATTTTGAACATCATGTTCTTTGGCAACATCACAGCTCAATGCCAAATGATCTCCTACACAACAAAATTAGAGTTACAAATAAAGTATACCTTGGTTGTAAACATGATTCAGTACACACTCATCAAACACCTACGATGAGCTAGTGTAGTAGCGTCAATCATTCAGTTGTGTTCCACTCAGTAGGGTCTGATTCTTTGCAATCTTTCGGGCTGTAGCCCACCAGGTTCCTCTGTCCATGGAATTCTCCAGGCAAAAATACTGGCGTGGGTAGCCATTCCCTTCTCCAGGTGATCTTCCCAACCCAAGGATCCAACCCGGGTCTTCCTGCATTGCAGACGGATTCTTCACCATCTGAGCCACCATGGAAGCCTTACATCTGTTCTATCCAGAACTTGAGATAAAGGACGATTAAGTCCCAGATCCTTGATCTCATGGAGTTCAGTCTAAGAAACTGGATGGAGGAAGGTGGGGAACAAGCAGGAGCAAAGTTATGCAACCTTAAAACACTTTTTTAATCAACAAAAGTGCGGGAGCACCTTTCTCATGTTCGTAACACTTTGTATGAGTCACCTACCAATATTTACAGTTTTGACACTGACCCTATGCCACTGAATTCAGCAGTTTTCTCAGTTTTATATTCCTTTTTTTGAAACTTGATACATTCCCAGTGGTTTAGTGGTAAAGAATCTGCCTGCAATACAGGAGGCACAAGAGACAAGAGTTCAATCCCGGGGCTGGGAAGATCCCCTGGAGAAGGAAATGGCATCCCACTCCAGTATTCTTGCCTGGAAAATTCCATGGACAGAGGCGCCTGGCGGGGCTACTGTCGGTGAGGTTGCAAAGAGTGGGACACGACTGAACACGCTTGCATATATAAGCTTAATGTCTAATTCAGTTACATTCTTGTCAAACTGGTTTCCTGGCTTTGAAATAAACACTACCGTTTTTCTGTTTAACTATAGCACAATCTTATAAGGCTAGTATTATAGCGTGACTATTAGAAGGGATGAAACAAAGCAAGAAGCCGTTTTTTAAAATGTTGAAAGCACAAAATCATGAAAAAAAATTTTTTACTAAAAACTGTTACCTGTTTTTTAAAGTCCACTTTCTGTGAATGTTTAATTAAAAAAAAAAATTCAACTTCAAAGAAAGCAATCTTTATCAACATTATACCACTTAACACTGCCATTTTTTTTTTTAATAAAAGGTAAACAATTCTTTGTCTTCTGGCTAACCTTGCGTGGTACATTAACACTAAAATTACCTTATTAAAGCTCTGGAGGCCTATGTAAAGTCGGGGTGACGCTGCGTCAAGGTGCCCCGACAGTGAACAAGGTGCCTCTGAGCCCAGCCCTCCTAACTCTCGCTGCGAGCTGGAACCTGCACAGCACCCCGTCTCACTACCAGCCAGAGACTGAAATTCGCAAACCAACTGCGAATCCATTTCTAATAGACAGGAGAAAATGGGATTTAAGCGGAATCTGGCGGAACAACCTCACTGTCCCTTGGTGAAGGTCATCAAGGCATAACAGTGCCTCAACGCTGCGGACGCCGGGAAAAGAGCCCACCCACAACCCGGCTGCCCAAGGCGGCGCTGCCTGCGCATGCGCACACGCCCGAGGCGCAGGCATGCGCACACGCGCGAGCCTCCTCGCGAAACCAAGCACGCCTGCGCCGCCCCTCGCCCAGCACGGCGGGTCTGCCGCCCGCGGGAGGAGGGCGCACAAGGCGGCTTCTCGGGCCCACACCGGCCGCGCGAAGAGGGAGTGCGACCCCGATCGGTACCCACCGCCCAGGTCCCCGGCCGCGGCTCTGGCCCCCTCCAGATTCCGGGCGACGATGGCCAGTCGATAGCCTCGCTGGGCCATCAAGCGGGCCACAGCCCTGCCGATGCCCCGGGAGCCTCCGAACACGGCGCACACCTTGTCCATCTGGGACGCGGAGCCGCAGGCCCGGAGAAAGAGGCTACAAGAGACGGCCCTTCCCAGCGGCCGCGCAAATTCACACAGCGTGGCACGCTCAAACTGAATCGCGAGCCCACGGCTCCCGCCGCCGGATTGGAACGGGTGCAGGCCCAGAAACTCAGAGCGCCGCAACCGCCAGTCACGTTGGCACGTCGACGTCAGCGCGCACGTGCTCCGGGCGGTGCGCCCCCGGCGGATGCCAACGTGGGCCGGAGGGACAGTACAAGGGCCGCGCTGCACGCTGGGACTTGTAGTTTTGGTGCAGGCGGAAGGGCGTGGGCCGGTGCTGGGAGAGAAGGGCTCCAGGCTGCGGGGGCTGCCCTGTAGGAAGTGGACCTTGGACATAGGCGTTGCTAACACACTGGATTCTGGATGTTGTGGGTTAAATCAAGGCCGTGACAGGCAGGGACTCGGGCATGAGGATCTCGGATATGTGCTCCAGGTTGTGTTTGGCTGAGACCCAAAGGAGTGGCACGTGGGTCAGACTCCCATGGGACCCCAGTCCTCCTGTTGTGGAATTTGATTCCTATGCCTGCCTGCATACCCTGCATTGCATGCAGATTCTTTACCATCTGAGCCACCAGGGAAGCCCATCAAACCAAAATTTTGGAGTTTGGAGCAGAATACGTTCTATTGCAACACTGTAACAGGGAAGAACAAATCTGTCCCTATATTGGGTCAGTTGTTTTACTATAACCTTTGTAGTCTATGATTTTTGCTTTGGGTTAGGAATGCTGTCTATAGCCTAAAATACACAGGCGAGCCCATAATCAAGTCTCTGCCCTTTAAAAGTTAACACTTTTCCAACCAAATAGAGATTAAAAAAAAAAAAAGTTCTAAAACAGAATAACATTTGTCTTGTAGATTTATAGGATCTTTGTGACCTGACCTACTTGGACATCTGTGAGAACATGGAATTCTTGTGCCAGGTCTGCAAAACCATCCATACCTTTAAAAATGGCCTTTAAAAATGCTTTGCTGAAACCCTTCGGCGAATTTGTGGTTTCCTTGGATCAAGGCACCAGTCTCCTTGCATAGCCCTTCAATAAAACTTTCTCTGCTCCAGACTGTCTGCTGTTGGTATCATTGGCCCCACTGTGCATTTAGCACAGGAACATGCATTTGGTAACAGTTTTGGCAAAGGTGTTTTTATGGGCAAAATTTCCTAGGAGGTTTGCACAGTGTGTGGAGCTTCCAGGTGGCTCAGTAAAGAGTCCACCTGCCAGTGCAGGAGCCAAAGGATACACAGGTTCACCCTGGGTCGGGAAGATCCCCTGGAGAAGGAAATGGCTACCCATTCCAGTATCCGTGCCTGGAGAATCCGATGGACAGAGGACCCTGGCAGGCTACAGTCCAGGAGGTCACAAGGAGTCAGACAGAACTGAATGACGAATAACACAGGCTGCATAGTGCCTAACCCTCCTCTGACTGGTTGGTGGTGAGGTGACAGAGCGGTGCTCTAGGTATCTCCAACGTCAGCCTCTGGTTCCAAACACTCTGGGGTCCTCTTGCTTGCACTCAGCCGGAAGTCACAACCTCTAACTGGGTGGGGCTTTAGTTCCTGCAGAACAACTCAGAGACATGTGTCGTGTTGTAATGCATGTCCTCTGAGCAGGAACCAGGACCCGGCCCCATCTCATGCTATTGTTTCTGCTTCCCCATCCCCTAATGAGTTACTGTTTGAATCTGCCCTTTGGAACTCAGGAAAGGTCTAGGATGCTGAAAGCCTCCTTTCTACCAGCAAGAAATCAGTGACACAGAAGTTTTTATACCTGGAGGGGCCCGCAGGGTCCTGCTCAGTCTCATCTCCCGCCTGTCCCTTAATTCTTCATCTTGAGGAGAACAGGCGTTGGACAAGAAAAGGACTCACATTTTGGAGAGAGAGGTCCATCAAAAACTGGGCAGATGAACTCAGTTTTAGGTGGACTTGGTTTCACTCCTCAAAAGGAGTGACCACGGTGGGGGGCACACCCCAGACCCCAATGCCCTCCCTGCGGAAGGAGTGGGACACAAGGGTCAGAGCCCATCCTACCTGCCCCTCCCCAACCCAGGCCCCTGTTCTCCTCAGAGGGTGTTGTTGCAGAGCCAAGTGTGTCCAGTCAGGAACACACAGGAGGAGCTCAAGAAGTTACCTAAATGAATGGTCTCCCAGATCCAAAACATGAGCCTCAAGCATCCTCATAGTTTCCTACAATTCTGAAGAGGATACGCTCAGTGTTCCCCAGGTTAATAAGGTGAAAGCTGAGTTTCATTACCATTACGCTTGCTACAGTATCATTATATGAAATGTTTCAGAAAAGTAAACCATGGTCCCCACTGGTAAAAAGTAGATCAGGTGGGGCAACAGGACAATTCCACATGAAACACTAGTGAGCAACCACAATCATGACCTGCAGAAGTATCTTAACAGGAGAACTAAGAGGAAAGGGAGGTCATGAAGGAGGAGAAATGCATGGAGAAGCTATGTTACAGGACTGGATGCAGATGAAAGAAGGAAGGGGAAGAGTCAAACAAATAAAACAGAGCTAAGTAAACAGCATCATTTTTGTCCCACCTCGCCAACAAAGGTCCCTCTAGTCAAGGCTATCGTTTTTCCAGTGGTCATGTATGAATGTGAGAGTTGGACTGTGAAGAAAGCTGAGCACCAAAGAATTTATGCTTTTGAACTGTGGTGTTGGAGAAGACTCTTGAGAGTCCCTTGAACTGCGAGGAGATCCAACCAGTCCATTCTAAAGGAGATCAGACCTGGGTGTTCATTGGAAGGAGTGATGCTGAAGCTGAAACTCCAATACTTTGGCCACCTCATGCAAAGAGTTGACTCATTGGAAAAGACTCTGATGCTGGGAGGGGTTGGAGGCAGGAGAAGGGGCCGACAGAGGATGAGATGGCTGGATGGCATCACCGACTCGATGGACATGAGTTTGGGTAAAGTCCGGGAGTTTGGGATGGACAGGGAGGCCTGGCATGCTGTGATTCATGGGGTCGCAAAGAGTTAGACACAACTGAGCAATTGAACTGATCTGAACTGAGCCCCAAGAGCGATGTGAAGTGGCCTGCAAAAATACACAGAAAAACTTGACACCCTTTAGGAGAGAATGTGGGGAAACTGAAACGCTTGTGCTCTGCTGATGGAAAGGTAAACTGGTACAGTTGCTCTGGAAAATGGAACTGTAGTTCCTCAAAAAAAAAAAAAAAAAAAAAAAGATAATCTTACAACATAATTCAGCAACTCCATCTCTGAGTAGATGCTGAAAAGAATTGAAAGCAAGGTCTCGAAGCAACATTTGTAACCCCATGTTCATAACAGCATTGCTAAAATGTAGACGCAACCCAAGTGACCAATGATAGATGATGGATAAGCATATGTAGTGCACGTGTGCACACACACACACACACACACACACACACACACTCACTGTAGTATATTACTCAGTCTAAAAAAGGAATTCGGCAATATGCTACAATTTGGTTAAACCTTAAGGGCTTCCCTGATAGCTCAGTTGGTAAAGAATCTGCCCACAGTGCAGGAAACCCCAGTTTGATTCCTGGGTCAGTAAGATCCACTGGAGAAAGGATAGGCTACCCACTCCAGTATTCTGGCCTGGAGCATTCCATGGATTAGTCTGTGGGGTCTCAAAGAGTCAGACCCCACTGAGCGACTTTCACTTTCAGTTTTGGTTGAACCTTAAGGACATTACGCTAAACGACATAAGCCAGTCACAAAACAACAAACACTGTATGATTCTACCTATACAGGAGGTACTGAGAGAAGTCAGTACGGCATAGACAGGAAGTGGGATGGCAGTCGCCAGAGCCTGGGGAGGAGGACGAAGAAGAATTTCTTAGTGGGCGTGATGTTTCAGCTCTGCAATAGGACAAGAGCTCAGGAGAGGGGCAATGGTGATGTCTGTGATCATAACACCACTAACCTGTACACTTACAAATGGCTAAGAAAGTAAATTACATTCTATGTGTATTTTACCACAATTTTTAAAATTGGGGAAGAAAACAACTCCAGCAATACCAATATTAACATTGATAGGAACACTGGATGCAAGTTAAAGTTTCTTAATAGGGTTATCTTTTGTCCCTAAAGTATAGAGTGGTAGTGTCCAAATATTGTGATTTAAAAGCACTTTGAATATTTCTCCTCTGAGGAGTTACAACACAAACTTGATACTGGGTTGTTTGCAGTTTTTAGAAATTGCTTTATGATTTTGTGCTTAATTTTGTCTGAAGTGTAAACAACAAGCAGGCACATTCAGAGAACACACTTTCATCATTGCCTCTGTCTCCTGTTCTCTTCCTACCCATATAAAACATTGTTTTCACTGATTTTTATATATCCTTCCATTCTTTCTTTTTGAAAATATTAGAAAATGCTGGCCTCTTTCGTGTTTTACTCTCTTTCTTACACAAAGGTGGGACACTGCAACTATTGCTCTTTTCAAAATAAAAATATATTCTGGAAATCATGGCATGTTTTTGTTCACACTTGAATAGTCCTCCATATTGGGATTGTTATTGGCAGAATCCTAAAGATGACCCTCCCTCTCCTACCCCATTCAACCCAATACTCACCTAGGAACCACAGGGAAGGGGATTTGAAGATATAATTAAATCACAATTCAATTAACCTTAAAATATGTGGATGATCTGGGTGAGCCTAGTCTAATCAGGTGATGCTGTTAAAACAGAGCATTTTCTCTGGCTGGTTGCTGAGGAGGAAGTCAAAGACACTAAAAGCCTGCTCAATAACTGAACAACTGGAAAATGGGCAGAAGACCTTAACAGACATTTTTTCAAAGAAGACATACAGACGTCCAGTAGGCACATAAAATGATGCTCAGCATCACTAATTCCTAGAGAAATGCAAATCAAAACTACAATGAGGTATCACCTCACACCTGTCAGATTTATGGCCATCATTTTAAAAATCTACAAATAACAAATGCTGGAGCGGGGGCAGAGAAGAGGGAGCCCTCATGCACTGTGGGGATGTAAGTTGGTGCAGCCACTATAGAGAAGAATATGGAGGTTCCTCAGAAAACTGAAAATAGAGCTCCCATATAATCCTGCAATCCCACTCCTGGGTGTATATCTCCAGAAAATAATAATTTAAAAAGATCCATGCACCCCTGTGTTCACAGCAGCACTATTTGCAATAGCCAAAACTCAGAAACAACCTGTCTGCCGACAGGTGAATAAATAAAGAAGATGTGGTACATGTATATACAATGGACTATTACTCAGCCATAAAAAGAATGAAATAATGCCATTTGCAGCAACATGGATGCAACTAGAGATTATCATACTAAGTGAGTTAAATCAGAAAGAGACAAATACCATATGATATACCTTATATGTGGAACCTAATATACAGCAAAAATGAATCTATGTATGGAACAGAAAGAGACTCATAGCCATAGAAAGCAGGGTTTGGGTTGCCAAAGGTGTTGGGGGAAGGAAAGGGATGGATTAGGAAATTGGGATTAGCAGATGCAAACTAGTATACACAGGATGGATAAACAACCAGGTCCTACTGTAGCACAGGGAACTTCATTCAATATCCCGTGATAAACCATCATGGAAAAGAATATGAAAAGAATGTATATGTGTGTATAAGTGAGTCACTTACTATACAGCAGAGATTGGCACAACATTGTAAATCAACCATACTTCAATTTTATAAAATGGGGAAAAAAAAAAAACACCACAAAAAACAAAGAAAACAAAGACTGAAGCCTGTGGGGGATTCAGGGCCCGAGAGGCATTCCTGCTGGCTCTAGGAGGGAAGCAAACAGCTTTGCTGTGAATGCTCCCTGGAGGCTGAGAGTAAGCCCCAGCTAAAGCCATCGTGTAAGTAAGGACTCCAGCTCCGGGGACAGGAGGTAGGTTCTGTGAACAGTCCATGAGACGGGACGGGGGTCCATACCGCAAGGGAGAAGTCGGTCCCAGGCACTCCTGGACTCCAGATCTGTGAGATGTGGTGCCGGGACTCCTGAGCATGGAAAATGTCAGATGAGCAAACATCTGTCCCCTTTAAAAATACAGACATGCATTTTAAAGGAAAAAGAGACCATCCTCGCCCCTCAAGGCAAGAACGATGACATGGGTCAATGGAAAAGCTGCAACAGTCAAGCCGTGCTGTGAGGACCTGTGCAGTACTAAAGAAGCGATGCACAGGAGAGTCTGGGTTTCCTAGTGGTTAAAGCAAACAAACTGAAAGTGAAAGTGAGGTCTCTCAGTCGTGTCCGACTCCTTGTGACCCCATGGACTATAGCCTATCAGGCTTCTCTGTCCTTGGGATTTTCCAGGCAAGAGTACTGGAGTGGGTTGCCATTTCCTTCTCCAAAAGCAAGCAAAGGAACACAATTGATGACAAATAGTCATTTCTGTAAGAGCTGAAGTTACTGGTTGTACAACAAAGAGGTCTGAGTGAAGCTTCCTCCTGTGGGTCTCATAAGCACAACTGTATTATAGTGGACTTTGCTTGTTGTGAACAATATAATGTCATTTTAAAATTTAATTTCTTTATTTTGTTTAGTTTTGGCTGTGCTGGCCTTCATTGCTGTGCACACGCCTCTCATTGCGGTGGCTTCTCTTGCTGCCGAGCACGGGCTCCAGGACGTGTGGGCTTCAGTTGTTGCCACTTGCGGGTGCAGTAGCTGTGGTGCCCAGGCTTAGTTGCCCCATGGCATGTGGAATCTTCCCAGACCAGGGGTCAAACCCATGTCCCCTTCATTGGCAGGTGAATTCTTATCCACTGCACCATCAGGAAAGTCCTGTAATGTCATTTTATAGCATCTATTTTTGTAAGTTGGGGATGGAACACCAAAAGAGACTATTAAAAGTGAGTGCAGTAGGAATGTAAACAGTATAAGCAAACATTCAGACCCAAGAATGGGTCTTTGTGTATCTGAAACATTGAGGAGATAAGGCTGATTTCAGCAAAGTTGGACTAGTGCTGGTTTGCTGTGAGAGTTGCTCAGTTGTCTCTGACTCTTTGCAGCCCCATGGACTGCAGCCCACCAGGCTCCTCTGTCCATGGGATTCTCCAGGCAAGAATACTTGAATGGATTGCCATTCCCTTCTCCAGGGGATCTTCCCAACCCAGAGATCAAACCTGGGTCTCCTGCTTTGACAGTGAGATTCTTTACCATCTGAGTCACCAGGGAAGACTTAAAATCACATGCAGACCTTAAATAGATAGGCACTGAAACCCCAGAAGTCACAAGATAAAAGCTGAATTTAAGAACAGGGTCTAGTAGTGACATCAGGATGGGTTAGACCAAATTTGTCTGAACCCCTCTGCCATTATACACCCATGTGCAATCTGGGGAAAGCACTTTTAGACAAATTACCAACACATGTGTCCATCTACATGCCAGTTATATTCCTGGCAGCCAGCATCATGAGGCAAAGCAGAGAAGTTCAATCATTGTCAGGAGTTCTGTCAAGATGAATGGATAAAGAAGCTGTGGTACAAAGTCTTTACAATGAAATATTACTCAGCCATAAAAAGGACACATTTGAGTTACTTCTAGTGAGGTGGATGAACCTAGAGCCTGTTAAACAGAGTGAAGTCAGAAAGAGAAAAATACTGAATAGTAATGTATATATATATATATATATGGAATGTAGAAAGATGGTACTGATGAACCTATTTGCAGGGCAGCAGTGGAGATACAGATGCAGAGAACAGACGAGTGGACACAGCTGGGGAAGGAGAGGGAGGGAAGAATTGAGAAAGTGGCACTGAAACATATATGTTAGCAGATGTAAAATAGATACCCAGTGGGAATTTGCTATATGATGCAGGGATCTAACCTGGTGCTCTGTGACAACCTAGCAGGGTGGGATGAGGCAGGAGGTGGGAGGGAGGTTCAAGAGGGAGGGGACGTATGGATACCTGTGGCTGATTCATGTTGCTGTATGGCAAAAACCAATGCAATATTATAAAGCAATTATACTCCAATTAAAAAATAAACTAAAAAAAACAGTTTGTCAGTTTCAAATAAGAAAAAGGTTATACCTTTTTTCTTGCACAGTGTTTTGGAAAAAGCCTTGTTTTTAGATATACTGCATCTACCACAAAGATTATATACACAGGAGGTGGGATGACATGAAAATTCTCGAAGCCTTCCGATGATCCTCACTGTGCACACACACCAGTGGTTGGGTGGAGCTGCTCCTGTGCAACTAGCTTCAGTTTAACCCCAAGGCAAGTTCTGAGTGCGGTGCCAGCACCACCCAGGTCAGAACACGCATCGCCACCTGCCAGCCATCAGGCAGGGGGTGGGGACGTGGCCACAGCAGGAGCAGGGTCTCCCAGAGCCCTGGAGAGGGGCACGAGGGTCTGTGAACTAAGCTGGGTCTCCTTCCCCTGTAGGGCAGTGTACTGGGCCACGAGGGTGGGCCATGTCTGGGCTTCCCTCCTCACTCCACATGTCACTTTCGTGACAGTACAATGACCATAGTTTACCCTTCAGTTTACACCAACCTAAGGACATGTGTGTGTGTGTGTGTGTGTGTGTGTGTTTGTGCCGTCGTGTCTGAGTCTTTTGCAACCCCATGGACTGTAGCTTGCCAGAACATATTTTCTCTTCACTTCAATCATTGGAGATACTCAAGAAAATTCCTTATGTTTAAAGGCTACTGTATGTGAGGCTGTCATGGCTAACTCCATGACAGGCAGCCTAGATTAGGAGTAGGCCTGGTTTCCCGGGGTAACATAATTATCAGGCCACCTGGAGCCAGCCAATCAACATGTGCCTAGCAAGAAAAAGGGAACCTATCAGGGGAAAGCTGAAAGCCCCACGTTG
>CM035285.1:60696456-60824725 GCA_020226075.1 Hydropotes inermis | reverse complement strand
GTTAGCCATGACAGGCAGCCTAGATTAGGAGTAGGCCTGGTTTCCCGGGGTAACATAATTATCAGGCCACCTGGAGCCAGCCAATCAACATGTGCCTAGCAAGAAAAAGGGAACCTATCAGGGGAAAGCTGAAAGCCCCACGTTGGGCCAACGAAAATTGCCTTGCAACTGTGTAACCAATCCGCTTGCGCCAACTACCTGCTGCTTTTTTTGACCTAATAAATACCCGAGAGAACTGGGGCTCAGGGCCTTTTCGTCCTCACACCCTTGGTGAGGGCAGGAGGCCCTGGCTCGAGTCAGTAATAAATTCCCCTATTGCAAGTTGCATTGTTTCGAGGAGTCTTCTTTCCCAACCAGGGACTCGGACTACGGGCAGAACACTGTACACATTTTAAAATATACATACTTTGCATTAGTTTTCTTGTTACAAAAGGAACACCATTTGATTGCTGAAAGAATTTTAGGGAAAAGTAATTTTTTTTTACATCAATATAAATTAAAAAAAATTTTTTTGGCCACACCACACAGCTGGCAGGATCTTCATTCCCCAGCCAGGGATCTAATCTGGGTCCCAGGCAGTGGAAGCACTGAGTCCTAACCACTGGACCACCAGGGAAATCTAAAAAAAAAAAACAAATATTTTTAGTAAGTAAAATTTAGTTGAAAGCCCTGTACCCTTTATTTTTGGCTGTCCTAGGTCTTCATTACTGCTCGGGCTCTCTCTAGTTGCAGGCGCGTGGGGGCTACTCCAACCTGCGGTGTGCGGGCTTCCCATGGCGGTGGCTTCTGTTATTGCGGAGCGTGGGCTCTAGGCACGCGGGCTCGGTAGCCGGGGCTCCGGGCTCTAGGGCGCAGGCTCAGTAGTTGTCACCCACCGGCTTAGTTGCTCCACAACAGGTGGGATCTTACCGGGTCAAGGATCAAATCCGAGTCTCCCGCACTGGCAGGCGGATTCTTTACCACTGAGCCACCAGGAAGCTCCCCACGAATACTTTAAATGAGTGAATTAAACGGTATATGAATTAAATCTCAATCAAACTGGTATTTTAAAAACATTCACTGAAAGCCCACTTGTCCTTCAAATTAAGCTTGAAATGACAGCTAATTTTAAGTGGGTTTCTTTCATGTTTTGTTTTTGTTTAATAAGTCAAGGTGTATAACGCCCTAGCTTCCTAATGTACGGAAATTTATAAGAAACTCATAATTATGATTTGACATTTTGGGGGAATAGCTCCGTAACACCCAGGACTGAGCAGCTCCACCCTGTCAGGTACCTGCAGTGACCACATGGCGTGTGTACACCCCCACTCCTCATTATTCTCAGGAGGGATATTAGAAACCTGCCTTACACACAACCTTTGTGATGAAACAACAGCATCGGTTTTCTCTGGACATTCTCCTAGCCAATCTGCCGGGTCATCTACATTGTAAGGAATGTCCTTTCTATCATTTACAAAAGCTTATTTCATTTTGAATGGGAAAAAAAAGTGTCCCGTGAGCACCCTTATTCTGTCAGGTTGGCATCCATGCAAAAAAGGAGGGTGTTTGTGCCCAAGGATACCTTTGGAAACTATTTCAATGTGCACTCAACTGCTCAAGGCAAAAACCTGGGGTTTATTCCCACCATCATGCACATGGGTGACCTGCAGTCAGTCGCTGAGTCCTGCTGATTCTCCTCCCTAAGTGCCATTCCAGCCCATACACGCCTATCAACCCCAGAGTCTCACCCGCATCCAGGCCCTGGACCTGAATGATGGGTACATGGGATCAACTGTCCCCCCAGGATCTTGCCCTTCCATTTGTCCCCAACTCCTCAGCAGACAGCTCCCCCTGAAGTCACGTCTGGTCCTCCCGCCCCAGGGATAAGGCACTGCAGCAGCTTCCCACCCCGCAGCCACCCTCTCCCAACCTGCTGGCCAATTCCAGCCAATACGCCCTCCCCAAGCACGCCTTCTTGTTTCACGCTGGGTATTGTTGTTCAGTCTCTCAGTAGTGTCTGACTCTTTGCGACCCCATGGACTGCAGCACGCCAGACTTCCCTGTCCGTCACTATCTCCCAGAGCTTGCTCAAACTCATGTCCATTGAGTCAGTGATGCCATCCAATCACCTCATCCTCTGTCGTCCCCTTCTCCTCCCACCTTCAGTCTTTCCCAGTATCAGCATAAGGCACCTCTTCGCATCAGGTGGTCGAAGTATTGGAGCTTCAGCTTCAACATCAGTCCTTCCAATGAATATTCAGGACTGGTTTCCTTGAGGATTGACTGGTTGTATCTCCTTGAGGTTTTTCAGTTCCCCCAGTGACACGTCTCTTCCCGCTCCCATGCTTTCCCAAACACGAGACAGGAAAGAAGGGGTCAAGGCACAATCTTTAAAGGACTCACACAGCCAGTGAGGACATGACATAAACTGGTAAGAACCAGCTAGGTCCAAGATGGCAGAAGATTCGACTTCCAGTGGACCTTGAGCCACATTATGTGCTCATTGTAATCAGTTCAGTTCAGTCGCTCAGTCGTGTCTGACTCTTTGTGACCACATGGACTGCAGCATGCCAGACTTCCCTGTCCATCACCATCTCCCAGAGCATGCTCAAACTCATGTCCATCAAAGCAGTGATCCAGCCATCTCATTCTCTGTCTTCCCCTTCTCCTCCTGCCTTCAATCTTTCCCAGCATCAGGGTCTCTTCCAGTGAGTCAGTTCTTCACATCAGGTGGCCAAAGTATTGGAGCTTCAGCTTCAGCATCAGTCCTTCCAGTGAATATTCAGGACTAATTTCCTTTAGGATTGACTGGTTTGATCTCCTTGCAGGCCAAGGGACTCTCAAGAGACTTCTCCAACACCACAGTTCAAAAGCATCAGTTCTTCAGTGTTCATCTTTCTTTATGGTCCATATATGACTACTAGAAAAACCATAGTTTTGACTAGATGGGACTTTGTTGGCAAAGTGGTGTCTCTATTTTTTCAATATACTGTCTAGGTTTTCATAGCTTTTCTTCCAAGGAGCAAGCACCTTTTCATTTCATGGCTGCAGTCACCATCTGCAGTGATGTTGGAGCCCAAGAAAATAAAGTCTGTCACCGTTTCCATTGTTTCCCCATCTATTTTCCATGAAGTGGTGGGGCATGATGCCATGATCTTAGTTTTCTGAATGCTGAGTTCTAAGCCAACTTTTTCACTCTCTTCTTTCAACTTCATCAAAAGGCTCCTTAGTTCCTCTTCACTTTTTGCCATAAAGGTGGTGTCATCAGTATATCTGAAGTTACTGATATTCCTCCCAGCAATCTTGATTCCAGCTTGTGCTTCATCCACCCTGGCATTTCACATGATATACTCTGCATAGAAGTTAAATAAGCAGGGTAACAATATACAGCCTTGACATATTCCTTTCCCAATTTAGAACCAGTCTGTTGTTCCATGTCCAGTTCTAACTGTTGCTTCTTGATCTGTGTACAGGTGTCTCAGGAGGCAGGTCAGGTGGTCTGGTATTCCCATCTCTTTTAGAATTTTCCAGTTTGTTGTGATCCGCATAGTCAAAGGCTTTGGTGTAGCTGATAAAGCAGAAGTAAATGGTCTTTTTTGGAATTCTCTTGATTTTTTGATTATCCAATGGATGCTGGCAGTTTGATCTCTGGTTCCTCTGCCTTTTCTAAAACCAGCTTGAACATCTGGAAGTTCACTGTTCACATATTGCTGAAACATGGCTTGGAGAATTATGAGCATTATTTTGCTAGCATGTGAGATGAGTACAATTGTGCAGTAGTTTGAACATTCTTTGGCATTATCCTTCTTTGGTATTGGAATAAAAACTGACCTTGTCCAGTACTGCGGCCATTGCTGAGATTTTCCCAAATTTGCTGGCATATTGAATGCAGCACTTTAACTGCATATCTTTTAGGATTTGAAATAGCTCAACCAGAATTCTATCACCTCCACTAGCTTTGTTTGTAGTGATGCTTCCTAAGGCTCACTTGACCTCACATTCCAAGATGTCTGGCTGTGGGTGAGTGATTGCACCCTTGTGGTTATCTGGGTCGTGAAGATATTTTTTGTATAGTTCTTCTGTGTATTCTTGCCACTTCTTCTTAATATCTTCTGCTTCTGTTAAGTCCATACCATTTCTGTCCTTTATTGTGCCCATCTTTGGGTGAAATATTCCCTTGGTATCTCCAGTTTTCTTGAAGAGGTCACTTGTCTTTCCCATTCTACTGTTTTCCTCTATTTCTTTGCGTTGATCACTGAGGAAGGCTTTCTTATCTCTTCTTGCTATTCTTTGGAACCCTGCATTCAAATGGATATATATTTCCTTTTCTCCTTTGCCTTTAGCTTCTCTTCTTTTCACAGCTATTTGTAAGGCCTCTTCAGACAGCCATTTTGCCTTTTTGCATTTCCTTTTCTTGGGGATGGTTTTGATCACCACCTCCTGTAGAGTGTTACAAACCTCTGTCCATAGTTCTTCAGATCTAATCACTTGAATCTATTTCTCACTTCCACTGTGTAATCGTAAGGGATTCGATTTCGGTCAGACCTGAATGGTCTGGCTTCCCTGGTGGCTCAGTTGATAAAGAATCAGCCCACAACACAGGAGACCTGGGTTCGATCCCCGGGTTGGGAAGATGCCCTGGAGGAGGGCATCGTAGCCCACTTCAGTATTCTTTAGGGCTTCCCTGGTAGCTCAGACAGTAAAGCGTCTGCCTGCTTTGAACCCGGAGACCCGCATTCAATCCCTGATTCAGGATAATCCCCTGGAGAAAGAAATGGCAACCCCCACCAGTACTCTTGCTGGAAAATCCCATGGTCCGAAGAGCCTGGTAGGCTACAGTCCATGGGGTCGCAAAGAATCAGACATGACTGAGCGACTTCACTTTCTTTCTTTCTTTATTTCTGAATGGTCTAGTGGTTTTCCCTACTTTCTTCAATTTCAGTCTGAATTTGGCAATAAGGAGTTCATGATCTGAGCCACAGTCAGCTCCCAGTCTTGTTTTTGCTGACTGTATGGAACTTCTCCATCTTTGGCTGCAAAGAATATAATCAATCTGATTTTGGTATTGACCACCTGGTGATGTTCATGTATAACACAGTTAATAACACTCACCCAGGGGCCAGGATCATCCTCAGGCTGACCATAAAAGGCCAGCAAGTGGGCAGTGGCCCATTTTTTGGAAATCACCACCCCTTCCACCAAATAGTTGGACTAATCTGTCCACTCATTAGCTGATGGAATTAGCCAGCCCATAAAACCTAATTATCCCATATTTCAGGCCTTCTAGCCTTTTTGACAGACCACATACTGTCTATGGAATGTGTATCTCTCTAAATAAATCCACTTCTTATCTGCTGCTTTGTCTCTCACTAAGTTCTTCCTGCAATGAGATGTAAAGAACCTGACCTTCCTTAAGTCCTGAGACCAGGTGTGTGGTCTCGATGAAAAGACAGTGGGTTCAAATCCCACTCTGAGTTGTTCCGTTTCAAACACTGTCTGCTCCACCTGTCCTTATTCCTGATGACATCAGATTTAGCACTCAGAACGTGGCTCAAATATCTTTTCCAGGGAAGCATTTCTCAACCCAGCAGGACACTTTGATATCCTACTTCACTCCTCTCTTTAACTTGTGTGTGTATTTTTTGTTTTTCTATTTTTTGGCCATGAGCAGGGCATGCAGAATCTTAGTTCCCCAATCAGTGGTTGAACCCGTGCCCTCTGCAGTGGAAGTGCAGTGCTTTAACCACTGGACTTCCAGGGAAGTCTCAACTTGTATGTATCTTTAAGTCTCAGTTTCATGGCAGGACCTTGGAATTCAGGGAGTTTTAGGAAGACGGCGAATAAATTCCAGGGACCACGGAAATTTAGGAAGACAGTGAATAGACTTCAGGGGATCTATGAACATTGCAAGCCACCTACAAAATCTTGCCTCCATTTTAAATGAATATGGTAGTTTCTGGGGAGAGGGGCCACTGTTTTCACCAGGTTCTCAAGGTTAACCTTCATGGGTTAAGACCTCTGCACTACATCATAAGCTCCTTGAATGCGGACCTGATAATGTCATTTTTTGTGTCCCTGTTTGTAGCACAGTTCCCAGAGCTTGTTCTAAATGCATTAGCTAATGCATGAATAGACGAAAGAATTATATAACTCATTTAAAAAGAATTTATTGCTATGGGCAAGAACCAGTGTTGGCTGCAGCTATGATTAAAACAGACCTGGTTCCTGCTTTCATTGGGAAAATAATCTGGCAAGGGAGACAGGCATGAAACAATTAATCAAGCAATTGCTATTTCATTGCAACAGTGGGAGGGCCTGTGAGGGGGAGGAATAGGACACTAACAGAGGACTGTGACCCAGTGGGGGGCCTGAGGTCAGAGCGGCTCCTCTGAGAGTATCATGCTCGTAGAGTAAAAGAATAATAACTCAGAAATACTACAAAGAGTGATGACGGCAGTTACTGTCCACCAGAAGGTTACGAGGTTTCCTAGGAGATAGCACTGTTCACACATAAGGAACAAATGCTAACATAAGGACTCTCTTCGTTGAAGAGGGAGTCTGTGGGGAAGGCAGGGCTGGTATGTCTCCTTGAGGACGTCACTCGGTGCACATTTCACCAGGAAGCAACATGTGGCTGTTGAGTCGCTCAGTTGTGTCCAACTCTTAAGACCCCATGGACTGTAGCCCACCGGATTTCTCTGTCCATGGGATTTCCCAGGCAAGAATACAGGAGTGGAAGAGTGCAATGCCTGAAATTTTATGAAACTATTTCAAAAAACATCTGTCCCCCAATTTGTAATGGTTAAGGCCAGCTAGGTACTTAAGATCAAGCCCCCAGGGCAGCATGTCTGCCAGGCTCTGTGTCCCGGAAGTGGTTCTAAGTCTGACCTCAGTCCTGACACCCCACCCCCCATTTCCACCACTGCCCTCTGGCTGGAGGGTCAGCTCATCTGCCAAGTCTCCCAGCTTCAAGGGAGCCTCCTCAACACACCCATCCCCAACACCCCCACCCCTGACTGAGAGGTCTGTGTCCAAGGCCCTGGCTGACTTGGCCCCTCCTCACTAGAAAGTCCAGTCAGTTGATTTTTTAATACAAAAAAGTTCCCTTCATTGGCACACAGGCTCAACACTTCACACGCATTCTCCTTTAAGGGATTTTTACTAGATATCAGTGGATACAATGAATTAAAGTTCTGCATATTATTTTAATGTTTATATATGTCCCTATTTAAAATAGCTCATAATCACGTAAAATCCAGGTCTTTTTCTCTGTTATGTTTCAAATTCTTTTGTGCTCCTGATTGAGAACAATTGAATTGCATGCAGTCTCTGGATCCTGTGTCAGGATGACTTCGAGACCACGCTTAGCAGCCGTAATACAAAGTAAAGGCAGCGCAGCACTCAGTAGAGACGTTTGGCGCGTGGAAGGCCCCGTACTAGAGGTCAGGGGAAGATGAAGCATAGACTTTTGCTGACAGTCTCATCGAGACTTCAGTCGAGAGCAATACTGTGTTAGCTTCAGGCATGCAGCAAAGTGATTCAGCTTTATACTGTTTCAGACTGTACTCCATCACAGGTTATCACGAGACACTGAATATCGTTCCCTGTGCTATACAGTAAGACTGCATGCTCATCTATTTTATATGCCTGTGTGTGTTAGTCGCTCAATTGTGACCCCACAGACTGCAGTTCACCAGGCTCCTCTGTCCATGGGGATTCTCCAGGCAAGAATACTGGAGTGGGTTGCCATTCCCTCCTCCAGGGGATCTTCCCAACCCAGGGATCAAACCCAGGTCTCCAGCATTGCAGATGGATCCATTACCTTCTGAGCCACCAGGGAAGCCCAAGAATACTGGAGTAGATAGCCTATCCCTTCTCCAGGGGATCTTCCTGACCCAAGAGTTCCAGGGTCTCCTGATTGCAAGCAATGCATTTACCAGCTGAGCTACCAGGGAAGGGTTTTTATATATAGTAGGGTGTATATGTTAATCCCAAACTCCTAATTTATCTCTACCCCCCCTTCCACTTCAGTTACCATAAGTCTGTTTCTGTTTTGTAAATAAGCTCATTTATATTATCTTTTTTTAAGATTGCACAAATAAATGATATCATATGATATTTGTCTCTCTCTATCTGACTTTCTTCACTTAGTATGATAATCTCTAGATCCATCTTTTGCTGCAAATCACATTATTTCATTCTTTTTATGGCTGAGTAATACTCCACTGTATATGTGTACCACAGTAGGAAAGGAGGTTTCCCCCCAAAGCTTTCACTGTCTAATTGGAAAGACAAGTGGTGAAGATACAAAAAGAAAAATAGAGGAGAGAGATGCGACAAAATGCAAGAGTGCGTATGACTCGCTGTGAAATGCTTCCCAAGTGGCACTAGTGGTAAAGATCCCACCTGCCAAGCGGGAGTCGTATGAGACATGGGATCAATCCCTGGGTCGGGAAGATCCCCTGGAGGAGGGCCTGGCAACACACTCCAGTATTCTTGCCTGGAGAATCCCATGGACACAGGAGCCTGGCAGGCTACAGTCCGTGGGCTCACAAAAGCGTTGGATGCGACTGAAGTGACTTAGCACACTTCACTTGTGACTTGCTGTGAAATGGATATTATAACAGAGGTTATAGAGACTTCCCTGGTGGTCCAATGGCTAAGACTCCATGCTCCCAATGTAGGGGGCCGGGGTTCAATCCCTGGTCAGGGCACTAGATCCCAGATGTTGCAACCAAGAGTTTGCATGCTGCAGCTAAGACCTGGCATAGGCAAATAAATAAATAAATTTTTTTTTTTTAAAGAGAAAGAGGCTACAGTCATGTCCCATGAAGGACATTACAGGTCTCTCAGGTCCAGGGAGACAGGAGACAAGGAGCTTGGCTTGTTTCTGTCCAAAAGAACACGTGTGAAACCTGGCAACCCCCTGATGTAATAAAAAGTGTCAGTGGGGCACGGCTGACTCAGGGTGTGTCCTCATCCCAGGGGACAACTTCCAGCGGCTGGTTTTCCATTCACAGGACACAGCCTCTGAGTGGTCACTGCAGGAGCTGGGACCTGCTCCTACCTTACCCCTCCGGCTCCACCTGGGACAAGTCGCATCTCCACCTCAAGTTTATTCCAGAGGCCATGCCTCATGCTGGCAGCCTCCTGAGAGCGTTTGGTGCTGTCCTCGCAGGCTGATTATTTGAGATTTATGTCCTGAAATGCCAAGCCACATGTTTAATGTCATCCATGGAGGTCATCAGATCCCGAAATCACAAGATGTAACACACAGTATTTCATGCCGAAGACTAACAGCAAAAGCAGCGGCGTGTCTCCCCACATTCAAAGTAAACAGAAAGTGCTAACGGACAGTTTTTCCTCCATCACCAAATAATTACAGGTTCCTTCTTACTAAAAACAAATTACTTTTATTTCCCTTAAGAAGACTATGATTAATTGTATGAAATTATACTTGTCTCTAATTGAATAGATTTCCTTCTTTCCTCTGTGTTAGAGAGATGATGTGTATTATTAAACAGTGGGGGAAAACCGACGACAAGAACGGCTTCGCCTTCGGGACTGAAGCTGGGCTGGCAGTAACTCCTACAGAAGTGTGCCTGCTGGGTGGCAAGCTTCACTCCTTCCTTATAGAGACTGACAGCAAACAGCTGTCTCACTCCATCCTGGGCATCTCATAAACAAAAGGCGTTTATGTCTCACAGAGGCTGGACATTTAAGATCAGAGGTGACTTGTCCCTGGCCTCATCCAGGTTCATGACTGGAGCCTTTCCTGTGTGTCCTCATGTGGAGGAAGGGGTGCGGGGCTCTGTGGGGCCTTCTTTATACAGGCACTAATCCTATTCAGGAGGGCCACACTGTCATGACCAAACACCTCCCAAAGCACCGCTCCGTCTCTTGCTAACACCACTGTGTGAGGCAAGATTTTCAGCATATGAATCTAGAGGCATGCAATTCAGCCCACAGCAAATGGGCTTCCATCTGCTGGAAGCACATTGTGTGTGCTAAGTTGCTTCATTTGCATCTGACTCTTTGCAACCCCATGGACTGTAGCCTGCCAGGCTCCTTCGAGGCAAGAATACTAGAGTGGGTGCCATTTCCTCCTCCAGGGGATCTTCCTGCTCCAGGGGTCAAACCCACGTCTCTTACATTTCCTTCATCTCCTGCATTGGCAGGTAAGTTCTTTACCATTAGCGCCACCTGGGAAGCACAATGATACCTCCCTAATCTCACCTAAGCGGACACTAGCTGTGGAAAAATTTCCAGAAAAGAACAAAAGGAAAGCTGAGAGGCGTTAGCATGTGGTGAGCGAGGGCTCTCACCACGCCACTGCTGCATGACTGTTGGGTCCTCGCCTGTGAGCCCTGCAGAGTGTTGAGAAGCATCTACACTCGATGCCAGGACACACGCCCAGTTATGACCACCAGCAGCATCTCCACATGGGGCCAAACGTATCCTGGTGGGGGCAATGTGCCCCTGGCTGAGAGCCACAGCCCAAGATGACATCACTCCTTCCTGCGTTGCCTAGAAGGCAACGTACCCGACCCTGCCAGGCATTCCTCGCTGTCTGAAGTTCAGTTCTGACCACCCATTTCCCCGCCAACCCCACAGCTGCCTAGTATGGCGACCACACTTTCCAGCTTCTCACAGCCAAACAAGGGCGAGGTTGATAGGATTTAAGCAAAAATTATGTGGGCCATCTCCTGGTCATCCAGAGAAGGAGAGGAGGGTCTTCTCTCATCTGCCCCCCACTTCCTGCAGGTGAGGCATGAACACAAGGGAGAGGGCTGCCCAGGCTGACACAAGACTGGAGCGGCCTGTTGAGGATGGTGGAGAAACCAGATAAAGGCAATTGGTTGGTTGACATGCAGAGATGTCACATTAGCTCTGAGTCCAGAGAGAGAAATACATTTCTGCCTTCTGTAAACTGCTGTTACGTTGGGGCCCTGTGACAGTGCCTGGCATCTGCACCATCACTAAGGAAGGCGAGCCCTTGACCACTGTTGCAGATGCCAAGTCAGGAAGGCGCAGTAAAGACGTGGGGAGCTTCCTCTGCACCCGGGATGGAAAACGCTCCTCTTTCATCCCAAACCACTCCTAGGGGAAGAGCTGTGGGCAGGGAGGGAGGAGGGAGTCAGGGACCCAGACAGCTGGAGCGGTCAAATATACACAGGAACCGAGGCGGGAAGACAGCGCGAGGAGGTCCTTTCTGGGCTTACGCTGAGGCTCATGTCGGGCAGGTAAGTTCGCGCCACGGCTCCTGTTGACATCAGACAGTTTGTCCAGAAAGGGCATCCAGGATGTGCTTCCTCTGTGAGTGTCAAGGCTGAGGAAGCCTCCTTCGTCAGTGGGAAGTGGAGCTGGTGGCCGCCCTCCCACCCAGTGCACGGATGAGGTGGTTGCAGTGGGGAGGGCAGGTTTGCAGGTCACCTGGGAACATGGGTCCCCAAGGGGCTGCAGGGGGCCGCACACAGCATGTGGAAAGCATAGAGCAGGGGGCTGGGGAGCTCCCATGTGGGCAAGGACCAGTCCTCAGGGTGACAGTGGGGAGACCGTGGCCGAGGCCTCGGGTGTGGACACCTCCGAGCTCCGTGCGTCAGGGCTTTGGACACACCCAGACCACTGCCCTAGCAACCCCTGAGAACACGGCCGTCCCAGCAGCTCACCCCGACCCGCCCACAGATACAGACTGTCCCGCATGGAGAAGAGGGCTGCCTGGCCCAGCCGCTCTCCGTGACTCCACTTCCTCCACCACTCCAGTCGGGAGGAACTGGGCGGTATCCATGGAGATGGGATCAAAACACAAGATGCTCCCAGAAAGACACGCTCCTCTCTGGCACTGCTGGGAGAAACAGAAGACAGTCCAGCCACCCTTGGGAAACAGCTCAGCAGTTTCTCATAAAACTAAACATGTGCACTCAGCCCAAGAGCCTAGCGATCGTATGCTTGGGCATTCATCTCAGAGAGATGAGCACTCCTGTTCACAGACTCAGACACAAAATCCTGTGTTCACAGCAGCCTAGTGTGTGATCACAGAGGCCTGGAAGCAGCCTGAGTGTCTTTCGAAGAGTGAGTGGTTAAAAGGAATCTGGAACTATCCACACGAAGGAACGCCACACAGCTCGGATGGACCCAAGGGCAGTGTGCTGAGTAAAAAGGCCAGTCTCACACACAAACACATACACATGTGCAGAAATGCCTGTGGAAACTGGTAAAACTAGGCAAGGCCCCCACCCGGTTCGCAGGGCCTCCCTCTCACACCGGGCTCTGCTGACCTAAGATGTCACCATCCAGGGGAGATGGGAGAGGAGAGCATGAAACTCGGGGTGTTGGTCTCACAGCTTTCTGTGAGCCCATGACTGTTTCAAAATAAAACCCTTCTCAGAATCAACCAGAAGAAAAGAAAACTGACTATCCACACATCTTTCCTGATATGGAATCTACAATTATCTTCCTTCAAATTTCTCAGACAGTTTAAGCTGGATAGACACATTGCCTCATCAAAGTTGTTAATGAAAAATGTCACCTGCCATATCAGCAAACAAAGGACATTGCAGCCAGGCCATCGAACTACTTCGTTACAGCCACCCCCCCTCCACCCCTCAACACTGTCCCCTGATGGGCCACTCAGACAGTGGCCCCAGACAGCCAAGATGCAGTCAGAGCTACGATTTCAGTTAGCCTAGACTCCTGCATCTTCCCACACACAGAAAAGCGCTAAATTCCTTGACATGTTGGGTTTTCTTTAATTAACAGGAATCTTTCAATGTTTGAACTACCTGGTTTTTGATGCAAAAACTGCTATATACCCTGGCCCCTCCCTTGCTTCTTGGGACCAGTCCCTTGGCGCTAACTGAGCTGCTGTGTCCTGGGCTTAAGTTCTCAGCTTTGCCCACCAAATAAAGCCTAACTCTCGACCTTTCTGGTTGTGCATGTTTTTCCATCAGCAAAGTAAAGGAAGAGTGAGTGTGGGGTGTGGAGGTGGAGAGCAGGGAACAATGTACAGATGAATGACAATGAAACAATGAAAGCAGTCTTGATATTTTCAGGTTTTTAGCTAGAAAGTTAAAACTTGAGGGTCTTGTTCAACTAGAGCAATGGATCAAACTATTAATATAGAGTAAATATAAATGCCATGCAGACATTGAGTTGTTTCAAGACATATTATTGACATATCATTATTCTGAGAAATTCTTGACCCAATTACACTTTATGGGCCAAAGAAAGACTCACCCACCACACGATTAATCATATTTTCCCACCTCTCTTGGGAAAATAAGATGAAATGACCAAATTAAAGTGTTAGTTGCTCAGTTGTGTCTGACTCTGCAATTCCAAGGACTGTGGCCCACCAGGCTCCTCTGTCCATGGGATTCTCCAGGCAAGAATACTGGAGTGGGTTGCTATTTCCTTCTCCAGGGGATCTTCCCCACCCAGGGATCAAACCCAGGTCTCCCACATTTTGGGCAGATTCTTTACTATCTGAGTCCTCAGGAGACCAAAATGACCGAACTGTGACTATTATGCACTCTGCACAGAGACACTGTACGTGTTCAAAAGAAGCGGAACAAAACATGCTCCCAGGATTCTGACGCAAACCCTTCCCGGGTGTGAGGCGGGGCACCCCGATGTGCTGAGGACTGTGTCCTCACTGAGTGACAGTCCCCACTGCCAGCTATCCTGAAGGCTATCGCCACCCTTGTTTGCAGCTGGAGGGGGCAATAAAGCTGTCAAAAGTGTTCCCTTCTGAAGTCATCATCTGGTTCTTCACGGAAGTAGCTGTAAATTAGGGACAAGTTTGCAGGAGTAGGAGAGGAAGTCTAGGTGCTGTAACTTTTGAAACAATGACTTTTGGCCAAGTGTGTGGGGGAGGGGCGGGGATGGGACTGAGGATCTGGGGGGAACAGAGGATCCAGCAGGGACGCTGGTTCCACTCCCTACTGTCCTGAGCTCAGACCCTGGCTAATTCCAAACTCTGGAAGTCAGCCTCACAGGGAAGGGGCTTCCTGGATGCTGCAAAGTCCTCCGCGACTCATGAACTTCCACTTTTTTTTTTTTTAGCTTTATCTGCAACGTCTGGTAGTTTGCAAACGTATATAGACTTGAAATGTATCCTGGAAGCAAGTTGCACCAGCGGAAAAATCACATGTTATCTTCTCTCTGATCATAGCCCAGCAAGGCCAGACACACATTAACATGTTACAAACATACTAGCTGCTGAACAAACACCTAAGTAAAGGAAATTTAGCATAAACATCTAATCTCCACACTAATTTCAGCTTCCCAGGTGGCACAGTTGGTAAAGAAACTGCCTGCCAATGCAAGAGACATGAGAGATGCAGGTTCGATCCCTAGGTTAAGAAGATCCTCTGGAGAAGGAAATGGCAACCCACTCCAGTATTCTTGCCTGGAAAATTCCATGGACAGAGAAGCCTTGCAAGCTACAGTAGTCTGTGGAGTCGCAAAGAGTCAGATACAACTGAGCACACACACAATTTAAAAACATCAGCTGGGGATTGCTGTACCATCAAATTCAAATTTCAATAGCAGTTCTCAGAAAAATTAAAGAACTAAAATGTGAAATACTAGAAGAACTAGAAGAACAATAATTGAAATTATTTATTAGGATGAAGGGCTTCCCAGGTGGCTCAAGTGGTAAAGAATCCACCCGCCAAGCAAGATGCAGGCTTGATCCCTGGGTGGGGAAGATCCCCTGGAGAAGGAAATGGCAACCCACTCCAGTATTCTTGCCTGGAGAATCCCATGGACGGAGGAGCCTGGTGGGCTGCAGTCCACGGGGTCACAGAGAGTCGGGCACAAGTGAGTGCCTGAGCATGCATGCACACACCGACGTTAGATGAAACCTTTTGGGAAAAGGAGAGAGCCATGGCGGGACGGGTGATGGGGAGTTAATTTGGCATCAAATCTGCGGAAGAACTGCATCTTAAAAAGCTGAATTGTGGCACCGATTTGAGGGCCTAAAGTGTCCAGCTGTCAGGAGGGAGCAGACGGGGGAGTCTGTCACCATGCCCACAGTTTGCGGTGTACAGTCAGCCGGCCCCTTTATCCCTAACAGTGGGCACGGCAGATGTCAGAGCTCAGCTATCCTCCCCTGACTCCTCCCTGTTCTGCGGTGTGACCCACGTCATGTGGTGACTCTAGGCTGACTTGAAAGGCTTTCTGGGACATCAATTCCCAGGACTCAATTTTCTCTATCAGATTGTTGCAAATAAATCTCGTTTTATATCTCGGCTTCTAACAGCAGGCAGAACGCATTCCTACGCCCCCGCTTTCTAGTGCTGTGTTTACTGCTGCAGCTAAGCCTGACCGGCCCCCAGGAGACACAGAAGATGGGACACCCTCCCCCTTCAGCTCCCAGAAACAACCAAGCAGTAAATCACCATCGTAATTGTCTGGATGGAGCCAGTCAGCTGGCTTAACGAGATGAGAAGGAGGCGGCCGGGGAAGAGGGATGACGTTTTAACAAGACAGCTCACGTCCGGCTATAATTCATCCTTCACAACAAGCTTAATTTTTCTGGGGCATTTTCAGAAGCACCAACACCATTTTGAAGATGCCAAACCCTGTGTGGCCTTTTTGGATCACTTCATTGAATCAAGAGAGGCACACAACACATTCTTTAAATGTTTGAAAATACAAGCTAGCAAAATGAAGTCTCTGCTCCTCTTCTGCTGTTTCTGCAGCACTGGCGATTTAAAACATCCTCTTTGAAAACCAGCACTCGCACAATACTGCTTTCTCATTCTGCAAGGCTTGGCAAACTCCACCCCTTCTCTCATGCACAGCCGTCTCCTTCTGATCAGGAAGGAGGGACCATGCTTTCTCTGCTGTTTAATATGCTGTCTAGGTTTGTCACAGCTTTTCTTCCAAGGAGCAAGCATCTTTTAACTTCATGGCTGTATGCAACATCCGCACTGATTTTGAAAGCCAAGAAAATAAAATCTGTCGCTACTTCCATGTTTCCCTCCATCTGTTTGCCATGAAGTGATGGGACCGGATGCCATGATCTTTGTTTTTTTGAATGCTGAATTTTAAGCCAGCTTTTTCACTCTCTTCTTTCACCTTCACCGAGAGGCTCTTTATTTCCTCTTCTCTTTCTGCCATATACTCCCGACTCAATGGGCTTCTCTGGTGGCTCCGAAGGTAGAGTCTGCCTGCAGTGCAGGAGACCCAGGTTCGATTCCTGGGCCAGAAAGATCCCCTGGAGAAGCAAATGGCAACCCACTCCAGTATTCTTGCCTGGAGAATCCCATGGACAGAGGAGCCTGACAGGCTATAGTCCACAGGGTCACAAAGAGTCAGACACGACTGAGCGACTTCACTTTCAATGTCTGCAGGGTGGACAGCAAATTCTGGAAGCATAGATAAATAGATGACTAATAGTTTATTAATATTACCTAGTGAAATAATTTTGTTTCTAGACTTGGTGTCCACCTTGCACCCCCACAGTGGACCTACAGCCCCAGCAGGGGAGGGGCAGCAGGGCCGGACCGCTCACTGTGTTATCACCCAGGGCACCTGTGCAACAGGGCTCCCCAGTCGCCGAGGCCCACGTGGATCTTGTAAATGCATTCATACACAATATAGAGAGAATTGCCTCTGCAGCCAAGTAGCCTCCAGTCACAGGAAGCACTTAGCAGGATAATTAGCAGCATTCATCACTCTCCCTGCCTCCCAGGCCCCCCGGAGTGATTCACGCTAAATCCTGAGTAACCCAAACCCTACTGCTCAACCTTCAGCTGTCTGTCTCCAGCCTGGACGCACCCTCCCCTGCCTTAGATGGTCAGCAGTGGCAAGATTGTGCTCATGTTTAAAAACCACTGTGGCCTCTCTGGCATGGTGGCCTCCGTGTGACTGGACATCTTCTGTGTCCACTAAAAGCCCTGAAGGCAGGCGAGAGATAGACAGAGAACAGAGAGACAGACACAGGCACCCCGTCTGTAACCTGGCCTCAGCATCCTGCTTGCTGTGTTCTATTAGGAACAAGGAGCTAAAGATGCCCTATTATTGAAGGGGAGGGTGTTAGACTTTACGTTCTGATGGGAAGAGAGTCAGATAGTTTGAAGATATATTTAAAAATCATTATAGAAGTTTCAGGTCCTTGCACAAGATAAAACGCCAGGAGAGGCATCCCAAGGCTTTGCAATGGCTTAAATGCACTTTCCTTGTGGCTCAGTTGGTAAAGAATCCACCTGCAATGTGGGAGACCTGGGTTCGATCCCTGGGTTGGGAAGATCCCCTGGAAAAGGGAAAGGCTACCCAGTCTAGTACTCTGGCCTGGAGAATTCCATGGACTGTATAGTCCATGGGGTCGCAAAGAGCTGGACACGACTGAGCAGCTTTCACTTTCACCTTCAGATGTGTTATCAAAACACAGGCTCCTTCACCCTTTCTCAGGACTTATAAGGACGAGGCTTCTCGTTTTATGTTCAAACCGTGGCCGCTGCCTCTCCAGCCATCACATCCGTCCTCCAGGCAGGATGAGTGCAGAACGATGCTTGCCCATCCATCCACAATTGTCTGCCTGCCTGAGCAGGAAAGCAAAAGCCTTCCCGTGCACCATCCAGCCAACTTCCTCTTAGATATAATTGCCTAGAATTGTGTGACGCGGTTGTCAGGAGCTCAGCTGGGCTGGGAGAGAGCACTGAACTGCCAGGGGCTTAGGAGCAGCCAAGGAAGGTAACAAGGGTCAACTGTGACGCCTATAATCGCCCACTGCAATGGCACAAGCTGCCATCTCCATCCTCCACCCCCCTCCCCAGGACCCTGTGCCCACCATTACGGGAGAGGGTGGGTCAGCTCAGCTGTGGGGTCCCACTTTGCAGGGACCCAGAGCAGAGGGACCGGATGACGGGGGCACCAGGTTCCCTCAACGTGGGCCGCAGCTCCCTGAGAGCCTGCAGGCTCCTGGGGAGGGTTCATGCCCAAGGTCTCCTGAGAAAAGCCTTTCTAACAGCCTTGTCAGGCCTGAGAAGCTGCAGGCAGGTTCTAACCAGAGCAGGGATTCTAGAGAAGCCGGGAAGCTGAGAGATTCTCTTCTAACCTTTGTGATAAGAGAAGACAGTGGACTGGGTGGCATGTCAAGAGGACAGATCAACATTATCCGTCAAGCAGCGTAAATTCCCAAAAAGGATGCTCGATTTCATTTTAGTGTGGATGTGTGATGATTCGACTGTGAATTTTAAACATTTTAATGTATATGTGTAATAGATATCTATAAAAAGAGAGTAGCAGAAAGAGAGAAAATGTGAATGTAAGGAGAGAAAACACAGGGAAAATTTGGGGGAAGAGGAAATGAGAGGAATATGTAGGGACACAGCCAAGAGGACTCCCCTGAGGCCAGGAGGACAGGGGTCAGTCAGGGACCCGGGAGGACAGGGGGAGGTCAGGGACCCGGGAGGACAGGGGGAGGTCAGGGACCCAGGAAGGTGGGGGGGGGTCAGGGACCGGGGAGGATGAGGGGAGGTCAGGGACCCGGGAGGATGGGGGGAGAGATTAAGGATTTGGGATTCAGCTTCTCAACCCCAAGTGAGGTCAGTATTGGTTCTGTTTGATATGCCCCGCCCTGCAGCCTTGCCTCCAGAGCATCATGAAGTTGGTCTGGCCTGCTTTTGGCCATAGCAGATCCACTCCCTTGTCAGCACAGAAGACTGACCTTCCAAAATGAACCTTCTAGCTCTCCAGACTCCTCCCCAGGCAGAAAGTTTTGAAAACAGCACACTCTGCTCCTGAGTTTATTTACCCTCTCCTCTGCAAGATTTCTAGCAGCTGTAGGGTCATGCTCATGGAAAAAACAAAAAAATCCTGCTCAATTTAACAATTTTTTTCTGCCTAAGTCAGGGATGAATTAACAATGACCTGGCAGTCAACTAAAATTCATATCAATAGCAATCTATTTTGTGACCCGTGGGTCAGAAACAAATTTCCTACACACCCCAGGAGGGATCTCCTGGGTTTGTCCAGGTGAGAAATTCCCATCATGCTCTGGGCTCTCAGCTCTGAGCAAGGTGATGGTTGCATGCTCCTCAAGCAGCAGCTATGCAGCTGGGAGGCTCTGTCTTCTCTTCTTGGAGATTTCCCAATGAAGTGGGGAGAAGACCAGAGGCTTCAGCTGCCAGTGAATGGTTCTCAGCGGCAGGTCCCTGTCAGCTGTGGACCAAGCAGAAGCCACAGGTGAGGTGAGAGCGAGGCTGCCCGTCTCCCTGCTCCCATGGCTGGACCACTCTCCTCACCAGGAGGAGAAAGGACACCATCACCTGAGGTTTCACAGGTGTGACGGACATGCTGACAGTGAAGTCAGCCTTCATTTCCCTGAGTTAGCACTGTACAGTCCAGGAACTGTCAGTGAAGCTCCACAGATGGAAAAGTCTATTTTGAAATTCTTAGAATTTCCCATTCTAGCAGGATTAGCAAAATCTCAGATTCCTAGAAGCTGACTAATCTTTTCTGTGGATGGTCATGCCACTGAGGGGAAAAAAAAATCTTGGATCTTAAGTCGTTAAAAGGATTGAATACATGCAGCATGCCCTTTATGTCACTATATTCACAGAAGAGCAAATGCTTTGCATCAGGTTGTGCTGTGAAGACCGTTGCTGATACCATGCTGTGGAAAGGAGAGAAGGGAAGGAGCCACACACAAAGAAAAGCAAGTGTGACCAGCTGGTTAGCCAAGAGGGCAGAGACAGGGCGACCCACATTAGTTGCATCTCCACAGTTGCTAAAAGCCAGACAAGGGAAATATGAGTTTTAACCAGCTGCCAAACAACGTGGTATCTGTGTGTGACACAGAAAACGGAAGACTTTCATTTTCTCCTTGTCGGTTTTTTTGTTTTGTTTTGTTTTCCATTTATTTTTATTAGTTGGAGGCTAATTACTTTACAACATTGTAGTGGGTTTTGTCATACATTGACATGAATCAGCCATGGATTCACATGTGTTCCCCTTCCCGATCCCCCCTCCCACCTCCCTCTCCACCCAATTCCTCTGGGTCTTCCCAGTGCACCAGGCCTGAGCACTTGTCTCATGCATCCAGCCTGGACTGGTGATCTGTTTCACCCTAGATAATATACATGTTTCGATGCTGTTCTCTCGAAACATCCCACCCTCGCCTTCTCCCACAGAGTCCAAAAGTCTGTTGTGTACATCTGTGTCTCTTCTTCTGTTTTGCATATAGGGTTATCGTTACCATCTTTCTAAATTCCATATATATGCGTTAGTATACTGTATTTGTCTTTATCTTTCTGGCTTACTTCACTCTATATAATGGACTCCAGATTCATCCATCTCATTAGAACTGATTCAAATGAATTCTTTTTAATGGCTGAGTAATATTCCATGGTGTATATGTACCACAGCTTCCTTATCCATTCCTCTGCTGATGGGTATCTAGGTTGCTTCCATGTCCTGGCTATGATAAACAGTGCTGCGATGAACATTGGGGTGCATGTGTCTCTTTCAGATCTGGTTTCCTTGGTGTGTATGCCCAGGAGTGGGATTGCTGGGTCATATGGCAGTTCTAATTCCATTTTTTTAAGGAATCTCCACACTGTTCTCCATAGCGGCTGTACTAGTTTGCATTCCCACCAAGCAACTAGAGAAGGAAGAAATGAAGAACCCCAGGGTTAGCAGAAGGAAAGAAATCTTAAAAATCATGGCAGAAATAAATGCAAAAGAAACTAAAAAGACTGTAGCAAAAATCAACAAAGCTAAAAGCTGGTTTTTTGAAAATATAAACAAAATTGACAAACCGTTAGCAAGACTCATTAAGAAACAAAGGGAGAAGAACCAAATTGACAAAATTAGAAATGAAAATGGAGAGATCACAACAGACAACACTGAAATACAAAGGATCGTAAGAGACTACTACCAGCAGCTCTATGCCAATAAAATGGACAACTTGGAAGAAATGGACAAGTTCTTAGAGAAGTATAACTTTCCAAAACTTAGCCAGAAAGAAATAGAAGATCTTAACAGACCCATCACAAGCAAGGAAATCGAAACTAATCAGAAATCTTCCAGGAAACAAAAGCCCAGGACCAGATGGCTTCACAGCGGAATTCTACCAAAAATTTAGAGAAGAGCTAGCACCTATCTTACTCAAACTCTTCCAGAAAATTGCAGAAGAAGGTAAACTTCCAAATTCATTCTATGAGGCCACCATCACCCTAATTACAAAATCAGACGAAGATGCCACAAAAAAAGAAAACTACAGGCCAATATCACTGATGAACATATATGCAAAAATCCTTAACAAAATTCCAGCAAACAGAATCCAACAACATATTTAAAAAATCATACACCATGACCAAGTGGGCTTTATCCCAGGAATGCAAGGATTCTTTAATATCCGCAAATCAATCAATGTAATACACCACATTAACAAATTGAAAGATAAAAACCATATGATTATCTCAATAGATGCAGAAAAAGCCTTTGACAAAAGTCAACATCCTTTTATGATTAAAACTCTCCGGAAAGCAGGAATAGAAGGAACATACCTCAACATAATAAAAGCTATATATGACAAATCCTTGTCAGTTTTTGATGGCGAGGCTGTCATCTGAGCAAGCACAGCTACCACGAAGGCTGCAGAAGGGCTCCATCCTGCCAACACCCTTTCTCAATGGGACACAGAGCACAGAGTGGCTGCAACATCTCCCTCCATCACGTTTCAATCACCCGCCCATGCTGGTTCTCTTTTTGGAGTGGCACCAGCTCCCTAGGCTCTAGCTTCCATTCTAGTAAAGGGAACGTGGGTGACATCACCCTTTTAATAAGTGGCCACTTTGAGCACATCTTCCAGGGCCACTGTCCAGCCCCATTAAAGGGAATTCTGGGGTCACATGTCATTTACCCAGTTACTGGTCTGGTGCTAATTTAGTTCAAGTCAATTTAACACAAAACATCTTATGCCTTAGGTTATTCAGGTTCTGCGGCTGTAGGTCATGTACCATGTTTCCAGACATGATTTCAAGAGAGTGGTCCAGTCCACGGCACCCAGGTCACAGACATCCCCAGAGAGCTGGCGAGTGTGGAGGAAACGTGATCCATGTCACTTGTTTATTGATGGCCCCTACCCTCCTATTCTCAAGGAACTTCCTACAGAGCTTGAAGTGTCTGTTCTATAGAGTAGGAGACACACTAGTGAAGAAGAGCATCCTCAGACGAGTAATGGGGACGGGTCCTGGGAGGCGCGTGAGCTGAGCCCAGGATGATGGGGCGCTGGTTCCAGCCCAGCCCTGAGGCCAGAATAAGCTTGTAGAGAAACAGGGGGGCCTCAAGCAGGAACAGAGCTGGTGAGACACTGGGCTCATCCCTTCACAGCAGGAAGACCAGGAGGGTCCAGCCGGGTCACAGAGCGTCCTGAGCCTCAGAGCGAGGGTGAGGGCAGGTCCAGGGCGGGCCTGGCTGCTGGCCACTCGGCACCAGGTGCGGACCATCCTGTCAGCTGACACGGAAACGGTGAGCCTTACAAGAGTCAAACGCCTGGGGCTCGTCTGACGGGCTGATTCTCAATCACGCTTTGGATCTGAAGTCCTTAGAAGAGGCGGTTCCCCTGACCGTCGCAAGAACTGCTGAAAAATTCACTCTGATCCATTGACTCTGAATGCGTCCCCTTGAAAACAACAATAGGCCTGGGAGAAGTACAGGCCCGGGGCTTGACTCTGAGGCTGCAGAATAAGAGTTCATGGATCAGCCGTCCCTCGGGCTCATCCCTGTTCACAGCTGTGCCCCCGGCACCCAGTGCAGACGCTGATGTAGATATCTGTTCAAAGAGAGCACATATCAGCCTGGCAAAAGCTCAAGAAACACGACAGCTGAAGCCCTGTAGTGTGGGTTTCCGGGGTGGCCTGCAGTGCAGGAGACCTGGGCTCGATCTCTAGGTCGGAGAGATCCCCTGGAGGAGGGCATGGCAACCCACTCCATTATTCTTGCCTGGAGAGTTCCATGGACCGAGGAGCCTGGTGGGCTACAGTCCATGGGGTCACACAGAGTCAAACACGACTGAGCCACTAAAGGGACACAGACCCCTCTAGCACAACTCCGCAGCCAGCGACGTGAACAGCCGTGGACGCCAGCCTGGTGTGCGAGCACCATTTTGGGGAAGGACAGGATGCACCCACTTTGCCTCCAGTCTCAGTGTGTTGCATCCATGGCCTCCTGCTGCCCAAGCCTCCTGGGTGGCCTGATCATGAGGACAAACCCGATTCTGGCCTGTCCCCCCATCCTCCCAGCGCTCAGCCTCCAGAGAGGCTGGCACCAGCACCTCCTGACCCCTGGGGCCCCTCGTCCTGCCTCCCAGGCAGCTTCTTCTCTGCCCCAGCTCCCACTCTGCACCATGAACAGGGGAGTCTCTCATGGGAGCAATCGAGCCCTAAATCACTATTTTTACTTCTTAGAGTAGAAAGGCTGAGAAAAGTTTCTGGAATGACTGCCCTGGGGAACTGAAGTCTGTCTGGAAACGTGAATCATGAGAAATTTATCCCCCCACGGAGCCCCACAAGAACAATTACGGTATCATCCTTTCCGAGGGCTCCTGCCAATTCTTTGTGGGGTCAGCAGAAAGTAATATCTTCCATGAAAAGTGTGCAGAGCTCTATAGAGAGGAGTGGACCGTCAGGATGGGGGTGTGCGGAAGACAAGGCGGGAACAAGTGAGACCCCCACAGATGGTCTGCGTGCACACCAGGCTCCTCATCTCAGGAGGCAGGGAGAGCGTGTCACAGCCTCGTCCAGGCTTGCGAGGCGGCAGCTGTGTGCCAGGCGCTGTGGGCACCGAGGGGGAGCCACTGCCCTCGGGAGTGGACCCTGTCGGGTGTTGGAAGGCAAGGCAAGCAGGGCTCTCTGGAGGCGGAGTCAAGGGCAACACGCGACTCTGGGTCCTTGCCGTGGCTCAGACGGTGAGAAGGGAGCATGCCTTTTGTTTCCTCACAGTTCAGAGTGAGACAGACTCACGGCCGTCCTTTGAAACCCCCCGGGATAACGAGACTTGGCACGGGCGCGTACTCACATACCTTTCTCCTCTCGCTGTGGAGTTCGGCTGCGAGGCATTTGGCAGGAGGACTCGCCTGCCGAAGCGGTCGGACGGCACCTGGTGCTCGGGGCCAGCCGGCTTCCCGCTCAGCGCTCAGCCAGGCGGCTTGATGAGGTGCTGAGCGCGTGTTACATGAGTCTGCAGAGCGGCTGTAACTCACCCCATCGCGGCTAGAGACAGTCTGCCTCGAGGGACAGCGTGAACAGCAGTCGTCTTCTGCAGTGTCAGCACTTCTTAAATGCTAGTTTCCGAAGAGTCTCTTGACGAGCCTGTGACTGAGAGGTCCCAGCTTCTCCCCTCAGAATTTGGCTCGAGGAGGTCCGGGGAAGGGTCCGGGGTGCGGGTTTTACCACCGTCCCAGCTGATCCTGTGGCAGGGGGCTCTACTAACCCTGAAAAGGAGGGTTCAGACCCCCAGGGCCCTGCCCACAGATGCACAGGGTCTTGGCAAGGATTTCCTCCTTGGAAGGGAAGACGGTTGGAACAACCTCCTTTACCGATTAAGTGCATTCCTTCCTCTCGTCTCTTCAGCAAACGCCCATGAGTAACCACGGTGCTACGATGCGCTCTCTGCACTGGAGGGAAGTTGTCAGGTTGAGTGTGCTCCAGCCGCTGCCCCGGAGGTGGAGTGTCTTTTACGGACAACAGTGGACCAGACTAGGCTGAGCCTGCCTGACTCTGGCTCTCCAAACACCCATGTTTTCTTCCCTCATCTCCTTCAAGTCTTTACTGAATGGTCTTCCTGAACTGAAACTCTGCCAGGTCACTTTGCACTAAGCTCAGTCCGTCAAAGGCTGAGTCCCTCTCTCCCCCAGAGTCCTGGGGGCTTGAAAGAGCCTGGGAGCTCTGTTCTTCTAGGCACTCCAGGCAAGAAGGGTGTGCATTCACCTCTCCTGCTCCCAGTATCCGATCCATTGCAAGTCTCTCTGGTCCTGCTGAGATCTGCCCAGAACCCATGGCTTCTCCCAGCTCTCCTCCAAGCCAGTGCTGCCATCTCCCTGGCTCACTTTCCTCCCTTTCCCTTCCCATTAACCTAAAGAACAAACCACAACCTGTGTGCCTCTTCCCTGGAAGCCTGCTGTGACTCCCAGGCCTGGGTCTGGGGTCCCCATCCGTCCATGCTGTGGTACCATCGCCGCAGCCTGGCTGCCGACTGTCTGTTTACTCTTCTGTTTCCCCCACGAGGTTGTAAGTCTCTACAGGCAGGTGGCATTCACATGGCTTCCCTGGCGGCTCAGATGGTGAAGAATCCACCTGCAATGCAGGAGACCTGGGTTCGATCCCTGGGTTGGGAAGATCCCCTGGAGAAGGAAATGGCAACCCACTCCAGTACTCTGGCCTGGGGAATTTCATGGACAGGGAAGCCTGGTGGGCTATAGTCCACGGGGTCACAAAGAGTCAGAATGACTCAGCGACTAACACACACACACACATACATTTCACATAACCCGACTGCCAGTGGGCGCCCAGTGAGGGTCGGTCAGTTTAACGGAAGAGGGAAAACGAGACTCAGGCAGAGAAAATAATTGAAGAGGAGTCAGAGGATCAGAAGAGGGCAAGCAGTGCCGTGTGTCTGGGGCCCACGAAGAGACATACGTGCAGACAGAAAAGATTAGGAGGGGGCCTTTCCCGGTGGTCCGGTGGTAAAGAGTCTGCCTGCCAACGCAGGGGACACAGGTTCCATCCTTGATCTGGGAAGATCCTGCCAACTGTGGAGCAAGTCAGCCCGTGCACCACAACTACTGCGCCCTCACCCTAGAGCCGGCGCTCTGCAGCCGGAGAAGCCACTGCAGTGAGAAGCCTGCGCACCGCAGCTAGAGGAATCTCTGCGCTCCACAGCGGGAGAGGACACGCGGCAAGGAGGAGCCTGTGTGCCACATCACAGACCCAGGGCAGCCAAGAGTAAACACGCTCATTAATTAATAAAAAACGACTAGGGAAAATATAGGCGGTTCTAGGTACAAAACGGGTCCCTGGTCAGCCGTGGGAACTGCTGGATTATTTTGACCGGGCACAAAATGCTCCTTTTAAAAATAATTTTGTGCCGAGACTGGACTAAAAGGACAACGGGCAAAGGCAGACTCAACTGCAAGAGCCACCCCATGGTCAAAACGCCCCAGGCTGAATGGCGGCAGGAGGCGTGGGGAGGAGCAGACAGAGGTGAGAAATGTTTTCAAGGAAGATGCTGGTGGGTGAGGATCAAGGCACTTGAGGCCAGATCATGCGGCTGGAAGAACAGCCTTTTGTGGAAAAATGGAGAAACTGCAAAAAGGGCATCATTTGGTGGAAAAATGTAACTCTGCTGCCAAGCCTTCCGAGTGGGAGACAGCCTCAGGACAGTCTGGTGGAAATGAGTGGGTCTGGGGGTTCAGGACTAGATTCTAGGAGAGCCATCTCTCCCTCTAAAGCCTGAAAACTCCAGCCTGTATCGCCAGAGAACAAACATTTATCTTTCCGACATCGACATCTAAATGGTCCTGCACATCGTTTCAGGGGCTTGTAACTTTCTGCACATGTTTACTATCATTTCTAGTTAGATGGGGGCCAGACCCTGAGCAGTTCTCTCGTACTTTTTTGCACCTGGAACTTTCAGAGCCGGAGGGGTCCTGCTTTTGGTGAGGATGGGTATTAGCCTTGTGGACATTTGGCAGGCTGATGGAGAAAATCTGGAGAGTGTAAATCCAAGAAAACATGCTCAGGCACTGGGCCCATCTTTATGGGCAATCCCTCTGTTTAAAGCACATATCTGGGGCTTCCCTTCTCTGCACAGATCCACAAGACTTCCGTTATCTGGAGGCTCAAAGAGGCTACCGCGTGTACCCAGCGACCTACTAGAACTGAACGTTTGTGCTTTTCCACTGAACAAAAACAGATATGCAGAAGATTTAATTCTAAATGCAGTTGTACAAATGTCTGATACAAATGGGGCAAAATGTTAGTGCTTGCTAAAGCCGGCTGATGGACACTTGGAACCCTATTATGTTATTTTCTGCACTCTCCTACATGTTCGACACACAGTAGTTCATCATTTAAAAAAATTTACACACAGTAGTTCATCATTTTAAAAAAAATTCAAAAAACACATGTAAAACTGAGCCAAAGACTGAGCTCCTGAAGGTCAGGCAAGTCCGGGAAGATGACCTACAGAAGCTAGAGAGACTCCACTTTGCAGAGTTCCTGCCCCCTCCAAGGACAAAAGGCTATGCTGCTGACCAGACTGCATGAGGTCATGGGACAGAGAGGGGTGGACTGACCCTCCTTGCCAGCTGCGTGTCCCACGTGTCTGTTATCGTGTGCTCAAGGTCACTGCTAGCCTGGGAAGTCACAGACCCCTAGGACACGGCCCCCTGTGGACGGTCACGTGGGACACAGCCCAGTGATGGGAACTTCCGCTTCATCCAGCCCGCCCTGTGTTCCTGACCGCTGCAGGGCCATGGCATCACCGGCTGTCACGGTGCAAACACACCCACGCTGTGAGTCTTGGGGACAGTCATCTCCTGGATGTGTGACCAAAGAAGGGGGGTGAGATGCTGCAGGGACAGTCCCTCCAAGCCCCCCCCAAGCTCTCTAGCTCCTGCTCCCTGCCTTTGGACGACCGGCTGAGAGCCCCCTCAGTGGGCTCAGGATGGCCTGTCTATGATTTAGGTCTTGGGAAATCCAGCATTTTCCAAAGTCAACAGAGGGCTCCTCTGCCCCTGACTTCACGCGTTCACTGGGCAGACAACCTTCATTACCACTGGCCCTGCGGTTGGCGCATTGTGGCTCCGGCAAGTCTCGCTGCACCGGCCTTTGAGACCGAAGGTGCCAGCGGCCCCTCTGGAAGAGCGGGGTCCTGGGGTCCACCTGTGGGCTTCAGACTTCAGCAGGGGGCGGGGGGAGAGTGGACAGTTCCTCCAGCCAGACCCCAAGAGGAAATCCTGTCAATAAAGCTGCTTTTAACAAACCGAAGCTAAGCTGCGTCTGTCTCCAAGCCCTTGAATGCAGTCGGCATGCAAACCACGGCTCATTCTCTCAGGAGCAGCTCTCTGAGAGACTCTGGGCCCACCACCAGCTCCCCTAGGGCTGTGCTGTCCGAGGGGCTCCAACCACTCCTCCTCCACCGACGGCCGGGTGTGTGATCTTGTGGTGTCCTGCGCCAAGCGGCCAGGGTTTCCAGAACAAGCGAGACTGAACATTCAGCCCTGGGAGCACCCCAAAACGAGACCCCCTGAAATCTGCTCGTTCCCGCCAGAGCCCTGGGTCCCTAGACCCCCCATGGGACAAGAGGGGAGCAGAGACCCTGAGTCATTGTCACGTCCCCCTCCCTCCCAGCATCTGGGGACCCCAGGCCGCAATGCTGCCCTGGGGGCTGGGCTCCATCTCCAGACCTGGCACCTGTGAACCCCACATCACTGCATTCTCCTTCAAGGACAAACTGTAAGGACCCCGGGGCCCCTTCTCTGCAGCCAGGCTGTGTCCAGCACGGCAGGCATAATGGCTATACCCTTGGCCAGCCACCTGGGTGAGCTCCCTGGGAACAGAGCAGGTCCACACACCCTCATGAGGGTCAAGACACAGAAGTCATCCTCTTGGCGGGGTCACCACCTCTGCTTTGCAGGCGGGTGTAGGCAGACAGCCCAGACAGAGGGGAACAGGGCTCCTCTCCTCCACGGGGCTCAGGGCTCTGGAAAAAGGGAGCCAGAGGCTGCCCCCCGCAGCCCAGCTGGCCGAGCACCAAGGAAGTGCATGAGGTGTGTCCTAGCCGTCAACCGAAGCATCTGGAATGGTGGTTTTCAGGCTGAAAACACTGAATACCCTCATGAGCGTCCATTTCTTGCACCAGACACGGTTTATACAGGCAAGGAAGGTAGGGGGAAAATGTTTTACAGAAGTACAGAGGGCTGTTAGTTAATTCAAATAATCGTCATTATGTTTCTGGATTTTGTGATTTTATTTGTTAGCTTTTTAAAATATGTAATCTGCTATGATTTCTTTATGTCATAACTAATTCTGTGCACATAATTTTGTATTCTATTTTTTTTTTTTTTTTTTGCCAGGAGAAGTAAGGATTGTTTACTTGCAGCAAGTAAGGAGAACACCGGGGCTCTCTCGCCAGGCGGGGTCTCTGTGTTCTTTCTTAAAGAGCCCCCCACCTCCCACGATCCTGTCAACCTCAGGCGCCACCTCTGCCCCCACATGGAGAAGCTCAGGGGAAGTGCTGAAATAGCCTCAATGTCCCTCTTCCTCATTGGAATCCCGACCTCTGCTTTTTCTCCCCTCTGCCTGCCTCCTGAGAAGCCAGCCCCAGCTGTGTCCACGCAGCTGCATCTCCCAGGCCACTGCCTATCAGGGTCCCCACCAAACGCCCGTCAACACTGATGAGATGCCACTGGCGTGGACAAGATGCAGGCCACTGGTGACAGTGGGCTAGGTGGATTGGGAGAAAGTGACCCGCAGAGGTCAGGGGCCACGGGGAACGGCTGCACACAGACGGCCTGGGGCCGGAATACCCCTCAGAAATCTCTGCTATTGAGCATGCTCCATGTCCCCACTTGGACACCTGCAGAAAGTACCATGGAGACGACAGAAAACCGGCCCCGGCAGACTCTGAGCACAGAAGCCCAGCTTCCTCTGAAACATAGTCTTTACGATAAGAAGCCACAGCGCAATCATGACTATGGTGCTAACTTCAAAATGGACCCAGACTTTATGGATTAAAGCAGGAGCTCAGGTGGTCTAAGCCTCCACTGAGTTCGAGGGAAGGCAGGGGACCCTGTGATTTTCTCCGGGAGCTGGTGTGGAAACAAAGAAACCCTGACCGATGTGGTGAGTTACTCTGAGATGTGACGGGGGACCCCAGCTTCTCCTTGCTCACACCAGGACGGAGGCAAATCAGACCCATATCATCTCGGCTTTTACTCACACCTCCATTTATTTGGAGACGAGGCATATGGGTTAGGTTCTTTTTCTTCCAGGAGCTGTTGGTTCTCTACCCATGGGTCTGATGCCGTGCTGAACTCAGGAGAAGGTGCAGACAGCCTGAACACAGCAGTCAGCGAGGCGCTGAGTGGAGCCATAATTCCCAACATCTGTAGCTGAAGACACTGGCAAGAGCTAGTGGTGTGCGTGTGTGGGGGTGGGTGGGAAGAGAGAGAAGTGGCATTTGGTCCTGAATTCCCAAAGGGCGTGGCTTTAAGAAGATGGTGAAACCTTGGAGGAGGAGTGCATAGGATAGGTGTTAACCTCTAACACACAGGTCATGGTAGAAGCTCATTTCCCCATCAAGAAAAAAGCAATGAAAAAATTTCCTGGACAGGACAGGCAGGGGCAGAGCCTAGACAGGAATGTGGAGAGGCCCTTCAGAAGGTGTGGGCAGTGGGGGGCTGCAACCCCGGGGCTGAGACGCCTGGGGCTGGGGGCAGAACAGGGGGCGAGGGCAGAGGGCTGTGTCTTGAGTCTCTCCCCTGCCCTGCAGCAACGTGGGGAGGGCAGGCCTGCCCTGATGGGGGTCTCAGACAGCCACCCACCCGCGTCCCCCTGAGCTCTCTGCGGGGAACCACAGCTGCTTGGGAGCCGGGTGAAGGCGGCAGCCGCAGCCCAGCTGGTGTGGGAGGGTCAGCAGGGGGCAGGCGCCACAGTCCTCCTGAGAGAGCAGACGAGGAGGTCAGTGCTGAAGGCACAGGGCCAGGACAACACCTGAAGCAAGGTGACAAGACGCCTCCCAGGGAAGGGAACAGGCCACAGAAAGCACAACCTCACCCCCAGGGTTGCCCAGAAGAGGCTTCGAGGCTAGAAGGGGTTCTCATGCCCTCAAGGGCCAAGCCGAGGTTTCCACCACCTCACTAGCAAATGCAGCGCAGCTCCAGAGAAATAAAGTCCAGCTTGCACATCGGAGGTGTCATCAGTGTCACCATGAGGGTCCCTGAAGCCCTCTGGACTCACTGGAAACCCCTGCCCCCACCACGCTCCCAAAGATCCCAGTCACAGAGCCCATCTCCTGTGCAGAGAGTGCACCTGCATTCTGGGGTGTGATCAGCAGGGCCGGGACCAGTCGGACTTTGAACTCCCAGGAATCTGCTGCTATCATGCTCCTTAGCACTCAGTTCAGTCCAGTTGCTCAGTTGTGTCCGATTCTTTTTGACCCCGTGGACTGCAGCACGCTAGGCCTCCCTGTCCATCACCAACTCCGAGTTTACTCAAACTCATGTCCATTGAGTCGTGATGCCATCCAGCCATCTCACCCTCTATCATCCCCTTCTCCTCCTACTTTCAATCTTTCCCAATATCAGGGTTTTTTCAAATGAGTTCTTCGCATCAGATGGCCAAAATATTGGAGTTTCAGCTTCAGCATCAGTCCTTCCGATGAATATTCAGGACAGATTTCCTTTAGGATGGACTGGTTGGGTCTCCTTTCTGTCCAAGGGACTCTCAAGAATCTTCTGCAGCACTACAGTTTGAAGCATCAATCTTCGGGGTTCACCTCCTTTATGGTCCACCTCTCACATCCATACATGAGTACTGGAAAAACCATAGCTTTGATAGACGGACCTTTGTTGGAAAAGCAATGTCTCTGCTTTTTAATACACTGTCTAGGTTTGTCATAGTTTTCCTTTCAAGGAGCAAGCATCTTTTAATTTCATGGCTGTAGTCATCATCCACAGTGATTTTGGAGCCCAAGAAAATAAAATCTGTCACCATTTCCACATTTTCCCAATCTATTTTCCATGAAATGATGGGACCAGATGCCATGATCTTAGTTTTTTGAAGGTTGAGCTTTAAGCCAGCTTTTTCACTCTCCTCTTTCACTTTCATCAAGAGGCTCTTTAGTTCTTCTTCGCTTTCTGCCATAAGGGTGGGTCACCCGCAGGTCTGAGGTGGCGGTGTGGGGTCTGCTCTCTCTTCCCTTCTCCCCCTTTTGCCCACACCTGACCTGGTGCCCACTGTGCTGAGGGTCCCGCCCAGCTGGTGCAGCCCTCCTGAGCATCGCGACAGCCTCTGCTCGTCCCCTGCCTGGTTTCGCTCCTGGAGTGTGGATGAGAGGCCCGCACTGTCTCCTCCAGGAGCCCTGCAGCTGACCGTCCTCATCCGCTTTCTCTGGGCTCCCTGCACTTGCTGCCCACCCTGCATGCGGCTGCAGGCTGGCACGGCTGTCTGACTCAGCAGGAAGTGAGAGGAAAGCAGGGCTAGTCCTGCGGGCGGGCGCGGCCATCTCCCACCTCCACTCCAGTATCCCGCAGAGACCAAGTCACATCTAAAACGCTCATGGGCACATTAGAGCTGCACATGGTACCCTCCTAATGCCTCACATTCTCATAAAAAACAGAATTTTAAAATGGAAAGTTCAAAGTAAAAGTTATCAAGTGGGACTGCCTCTAACTAAATGCTTCTGCATGGCAAAACAAACAAACAAAAAAAACCCATCAACAAATGAAAAGGATATTTACTAAATGGGAGGAAGTATTTGCAAACCATATATCTGACAAGTGGCTACTCTCTAAAATATTTAAGAACTCATACAACTCAGAAGCAAAAGCAAGTAATCCAATTAGAACACGGGCAGAAGAACTGAAGAGACGTTTTTCCAAAGAAGACACAGAGCTGACAGGCCCGTGACAAGATGCTCCAGTATCGCTGATCATCAGGGAAATGCAGATTAAAGCCACAATGCAGTATCAGCCTCATGCCTGTCAGGATGGCTGTCATCAAAGAGACAACAAATAACAAATGCTGGAGAGCATGTGGAGGAAAGCAAACCCTCCTCACTGTTGGTGGGAAAGTAGATTGGTGCAGCCGTGATGGAGAACAGTATAGACGCTCCTCAAAAAACTAAAAATAGAACTACCATCTCACAAAGAAATTCTACTCTTATTGGTCTGAAAAAATGAAAATATTTATTTGAAAAGATACATGTACCCAATATTCATAGCAGCACTATTTATGAAAACCAAGATACAAGCAACCTAAGTGTCCATCAGTAAATAAATGGATAATGAAGATGTGGTATATGTATACACACAGACACACACACACAATGGAATATTACTCAGCCCTGAAAAAGAAGGAAATCCTATCATTTGCAACAAAATGGGTGGACTTGGAGGGCATTACGCTAAGTGAAAGGAGTCAGAGAAAGACAAATACTGCTCACCAACAGTGGGGAATCAGGGGAGTCAAAGGGTATAAACTTACGGTTACAAAATAACTAAGTCCTAGGATATAATGCATTGTAAGGTGACTACAGTTAACAATACAGCACATGACATTAAGTAGAGTTCCCTGTGCTAGACCGTAAGTCCTTGCTGGTTATCTGTTTTGAATATGCACATGACCTTCCCAAACTCCCTAACTATCCCTTCCCCCGACCCGACCTCCCTGCCCTGGCAACCGTAAGTTCATTTTCTAAGTCTGTGAATCTCTTTCTGTTTTGTAAGTTCATTCGTATCATTTCTTTTTAGATTACACACGTGCCAGCCTGGATGGAAGTGGGGGTTTGGGGGAGAATAGATACATGTGAGTGTATGGCTGAGTTCCTTCCTTGTTCATCTGAAACTATCACAGTATTGTTAATTGGCTATAGTGAAAGTGAAAGTCGCTCAGTTGTGTCCAACTCTTTGTGACCCCATGGACTATACAGTCCATGGAGTTCTCCAGGCCAGAATGCTGGAGTGGGTAGCCTTTCCCTTCTCCAGGGGATCTTCCCAACCCAGGGATCCAAGCCAGGTCTCCTGAATTGCAGGCGGATTGTGTGCCGGCTGAGCCACAACCATAGCATTGTTAACTGGCTATGCTGCTGCCGCCGCCAAGTCACCTCAGTGGTGTCCAGCTCTGTAGATGGCAGCCCACCAGGCTCCTCTGTCCACGAGATTCTCTGGGCAAGAGTGGGTTGCCATTTCCTTCTCCGGTTAATTGACTATATCCCAATACAAAATAAAAGGTTTAAAGTCTGAAAAAAAAAACAATACTGTACTGCATATGTGAAAGCTGCTAAGAGAGTTGATCTTACAGGTTCTCATCATGAGAAAAAAATTTCTGTAACCTAGACAATGTGACGATCATTTCACAGCGCATACATATACCATCTCATTATGCTGTGCCTAATATGCATAGCATATCATTAACCTGACACTGACTTGGTGTTACATGTCAATTATGTCTCAATATTTTTAAATAGAAATATTAAAATTAAAAAAGCTTAAAAATGAAACTCATTTAGTCCAAGCTTAGCTGAGTGTCCCCCAACAGCACCTTGACTGCTGGCCATGGTCCCTCACCTGAACACCTTCAGGGACAGGTAGGTGTGACCCCCACCCCTGCCCCACCTCAGGCTCTTCCAGCTCAGCTGGGAAAGCTTCTTCCTGTTGTTGAGGATGCCCTGTGGTTGGCTGGACTGGTCTCAGTTTCAGCCCTTGACCCCCTGTGGGCTGGATCTCACCCTTCTCCCACGATCAGATTCTGGTAACTGGTGACCCTCCAGTAGTCATGTATGGATGTGAGAGTTGGACTATAAAGAAAGCTGAGACCAAAGAACTGATGCTTTTGAACTGTGGTGTTGCAGAAGACTCTAGAGAGTCCCTTGGACTGCAAGGAGATCCAACCAGTCCATCCTAAAGGAAATCTGTCCTGAATATTCATTGGAAGGACTGCTGCTGAAGCTGAAACTCCAATACTTAGGCCCCTGATGTAAAGAACTGACTCATTGGAAAAGATCCGAATGCTGGGAAAGATTGAAGGCATGAGGAGAAGGGGACAACAGAGGATGAGATGGCTGGATGGCATCGCTGACTTGACGGACATGGTTTGAGTAAACTCCGGGAGTTGGTGATGGACAGGGAGGCCTGGCATGCTGCAGTCCAGAGTTGGACACAGCTGAGTGACTGAGCTGAACTGAACTAACCCCTCTTGCTCTGCTCCCCACAAGGCCCCTCTTCCTGTCTGGGTGCTGAGCCCGCTTCCCTTCCTGAATTCCCTCTGGCCATCTGTGGCTGGTCTGCCCTCATGGCCCGCGGTGCCTGGGCCTTGGCACAGGGCTCGTCTGTGGCCTGTGTATGTGGAGCCAGACGGCTTTGTTCTGAGCACTGTGTGCCCATTTATGCAGCCTAGGGTTTAATTAGCTTTCCTGGCAACCACATTAAATGACAGCTTGTTTCTTAGCAGCGGCGACACATTTGAGTGGTTGGGTTTTGAAAACCTGAAAACAGAGGCTGCCATTTACTTACTGATAGACTGTGTCCTGTCACACGAGCTGGCTGATTCAGACTCCCAGAGATCCTTTGTGATTCTGATTTCGCCCTTGGATGTATTAGCATTCCATGCTAGTTCTATGTCACCTGCAGATAGAATAAGCCACTGATTTAAAAAAAAATTCTTGTATAGCACAAAAACACAGTCCTGCAGCTCCGTGTTATGCCAATAACAACCTTCTTTTAGATGAAAAAGGATGACTAATTAGCAACTCTGTGATCCTTCAACCATTGATAAACCTGCCCAATTACCCTCTCCCTCAACCTCTGTGAGCAGTAGCAGGACATTAGCCAATCTCTGTGGCCACCATGATCTGAGCCCCTTTTCTATTTGGGGCAATTATCTACCTTAAGAGTCTTTCTGGAGTGGAGACCAGCTCCCGGGATGAAAGGAGGAAAATGCCAGTGGCTGGCTTTCCCAGCACCCCTTGAAGCTGGGGTACGGCCGTGTGATCTGGGCTCCAATGGTGGAGGGCATCATGCTGAACTCTGACCCAGGAGCTCAAGAGAGTGGGGACAGTCCCATGCCCTTAGGGGCACCAGGGTCATGGTGTTGGTGGTGGGAACGGTGGTGTCCAGGCTACTGTTGACAAGCTTCTGTGTCCTCAAAGGACCAACCCGGTGATTTTGGATGTGGTTCTGCGTGTGATGCCCAAACTCAACTCTCTAGCCCTTTCCCAGAGTCTGTAAGCAGCTCTATATCCTTGGATAAGATGCCTTTTCAGCTTTAACTAGCTAGAATTTTTCTGTGTTGATTTGATCTAAAAACAGTCTGTGAGGCCAGTCTCCTTTCTCATCCCCTCCTTCCCGGACTGTGGGCCATCAGCAACCTCATTTACACGTTTGCCATCAGATGTTCTTGCTGGGAAAGGAGGTGAGAGCACTGACACCACGTGCGTGAGTGGCTGATGCCCTCTGTGAGAGCTTGAAAACCACCTTCTCAGACATTGTTCAAGATTCTGGCCAAGAGGCAACATCAAGCTAAGTCATCTATACCTCACAGGACCTGCCTTCTTTCCCTTTTTAAAAATTACACTTGCCATTTCCTTATCTCTCAGGGCTCTGTAATTTCCCATGATTCTTCCATGATTATCCCAAGGATTTCTCGACTGCATCTGACTACTGTTGGGTATCTGGGATCTCCTTTTCCCTGTTTGGGGCAGCTCTGTGCCATCCTCTCAGCTCTTTGATTTGCACTTCTTAGTTTGCAGAAGACTTTTCTTTGAGAAGACAGAGCCACAAAAGGGCTGAGGGGCAGCACGCAATTATGATCTCTGAACATCCCCACCCAGCTTCCAGAGGACTGCCCTTCCCAGCCTTGCCCCACGCAGCCCTTCCTGCAAGGAGGGTACCTGTGAGATTGGTGGCCCCTCTATTTCTATGTCAGGACTGTGGAGGAAGTGCGGGACCAAGGACTCTGTCTGTATCAGCCCAGGACAACCTTCCGCCACATCCAGGGACACCTGCCCTAGGTCCATCTGCGCATTTTGGAACATAAGAATCCATGGTCTGGACTCGCCGTCTTTGAGGATCAGTGGGGTTGTCTGGCTCCCGGAATGTTTCTTTCCTTTGAGGGAGAAACAAACAATTCTGGGTTCTTCTCTCTTTCTGTCCTGTCAGGAAGGAAACACATTTTCAAGTCACCCAGTGTTCCTGATCTTGAGAAAGCACCAGCAGAGTTAGTAGACAGAACCACCAACAACATGTGTTTCTTCTCTCTCCATGGCCACATGCCCAGAGAGGAGGGTGTAATAAAAGAAGCAGAGAAAAAGATTCTAGATGGAAAGAAATCGTGTGAAGGGCCATCCGGCCAAGATGCAGGTCCAGACAGCAAGGGGGATGGGTGCCAGTGTTCCTGGCGGGGCACCTGCTGAAATCTCTCCTGTGCTGGGCCGCGGGTTCTCTGCACACGGCTCCATGCCCAGCACAGCGGCCGGTCGGGCGGCTGACTCACAAGTGTTCTATCCTTACTGTGCACAGAACACTCGGTGTAAGAAACACCCTCATGTTTGGCATCAGCTCTCAGGCTGTGCTCAGTGGGATGTCTGTGTGATTCTACAGACATCCTCCCCACCTGCTAACCCCCATCAGCTCTGCCGGCACAATCTCCATGTCATCACGTGCATTATAGCAAGCACACAGGGGTTTTGTTTCAGCTCTGACTGGGTCTACTAGGTCTTTGCATTCTTTCCTCAAAGAGGAATAGTTTTAAGTTTAAAAAAAATTTTTTTTTTTTTTTTTTAAAGAGGAGAGAAAAGGATGAGGATGGCTGCCAGGAACTTCTTGGTTTGGTTCCAAAGCTTTGCGAGCAGAACCTCTCCAAGGTCAAAAGGAAGCCCCCATTTAGGGGCTCCAGGTAGACAAGATGGAAATACAACTTCTTCCTCAGCGTCTCCATCTGCTGTCCTGGGTCCTGCTGGCATTTCCTGCTGGAAGCTGCTCTCCGGGTGGCTGGGACCTGTGACCTGCCCTGACCCTCTCCTCGCCCATCACTAGAACACAGTTCCCATCCCAGAAGCCTTTCTAAACTGCAGATGGTGGTCCTGGTTCGTGCACCCCACACACTCCTCATCCTTGAAGGAGCTCAGTCACCTGCTTGGCAGTTTCTCACTGCTGCCCCACTTGAGCTTAAATGTCATGCTTTCACCAGGAAATTTACAGTTGAAACTCCCGCCCTTGTTTTGAGCTCCACGTTCCCAAAGTGGAACTTCCCATCTTGACCTGGAGTCACTCCTCCTGCCCGCATGACCACTGCTCTCGGAGGCTCCACTTTGCCATGGCAACGGTGACGCAGATCTTGGATGCTCTTGCCCCCTCTCCTGCATCTCCTCTACTCTTCAGTCATGTATTCCCCTGGCTCTCTGCTCTAAGCATCTTCTCTGCTCTCTGTGTCCCCTCTGCCTCCGGGAGCTGGGGGGCAGCTCCCACCTCCTGACTCCCAAGCTCCCAGCCCCCCATCTGACCTCACACCCAGGGCCCAGGCTGGCCTCCTGTCCCCATCGCTTCTGTGTGGGGGGACCCTCAGCAGCCCCAGGTGAGCCTCCCACTGGCCTTTCCTGGAGCGGCAGCATCTGGTCCTCCACTCACTCCAAAGCACATGCCTTCCATGTGAGCCCCAGGGTCCCTCTCCCCAAGACGAGCTGCCTCGTGTCCACTGCTGGGCCTCTGCGCTTGGCCCTTCCTGTGTCTCCTCCACCCTCACAGTCTGCAGAAGATGCCTCTCCATCCTCATCACCCAGGTCTTGGCACTTTTTTATCTACAATGTTCTCTCCCTTCTCCCATCAGCTTCTGCTCTGAGCTCGTGTTGGCTTTGTCGTCTCTGCCTCAGAGCCACTACAGTGACGGTTTGCTTCTAACATTTCTTACCATTTTCAGCTTGCATTTTTCTCCCCATCCATACTGTACACTCCTTGAGGGCAGGGACAGTGTCCCTTCCAGTTATCACTTCCTCTTGATATCCTACTTGTTTTCTACGATCCTACCTAATTTTTAATTTTATCATTTTTTATTGTACGTGTCTTCATAAGCAATCTGCAAATTTGCAGGATAAGAAAATAATTCCTTCTGTGTCCTTCACAATGAGTATCATTGAAGTAGCCAAACATGCACTGGCTTGTAAGAATTTGCTCAATAAATATGGAGTTGGTTTTGAAATAGAGCAGGGCATGTGTGTTATTAATCTCAGGCAACTAAAAATGTATTTCAGGGGTGGGAGGGTAGGAGGGAGGTTCAAGAAGGAGGGGGCATATGTATACCTATGGCTGATTAATGTTGATATATAGCAGAAATCAACACAATATTATGAAGCCATTATCCTCCAATTAAAATAATTTTTTAAAAAAGAAAATATATTTCAGCCCCTTAAGAATCTGAATTTAAGTAAACCATTTGATAAGCTTTTCCCCTACTCTGATTCAACTCTGCTAAGCAATCTCTCTTTGTATACCAGAACTTTGATAATGACTTGATACAACTAAAACTAAAGAGAGAAAAGGTAAAAACAAACAAACAACAATTAAAAAAACCCTCACAGGCTCTTCAGATGGGAATTTCCGGAGGATGGTTGGTAAATCATTTCTACCGCACACCAAGCTCCACCAGTCAACACTCATACCAAGGGGCTTCACAACACCCCCACCACCCTGAGGACTGGGTTCCAACACCCACAAGAAGGGGGCAAGGGCAGGGAGAGATACAGGCGCACAGACAGGACAGAAATGATACGGAACAGGGTTTTTTGGGGGAAAGAAAAAGTGCTTCTCTGGCACTGAGTCAGCTCAGGATCAAAGGATAAGATTCTGACTTTTAAAGTTCTGTGTCTGACCTGCTTTGCCTACGCCTCTGGGCGCGTTCAGCTGGTGGCAGGATCATTACAGCTTTGCTGTGTGGAGCCCCGTTCCGACAGCCTCATCGCGCCAGGGTGATGACAGGGGCCAGAGGATGACAGGCCAGGCCCACGCCTCTGTCCCGGTGGGCAGGAAACCACAGGCAGGACCGTTCCAGCAGAGAGGGGAGAGACTCGAGCCCAGCTTTGATGTCCGCCATGGCCACCACATCACAGCAAGCCCACAATTGCCAACCCGGCGGGCCAGCTGCCTGTGGACACACGCTGACAGGGGCCCAGGGCCGCGGGGCCAGGGCCGGAGGGCACAGCAGCCTGGCCTCCAGGCCGTGTCCGTGCCCCGGGACTCCCGGGCGCAGCGCTGTGTGGGCCCCGCTGCTCTGGCACCGATGTGCGAGCTCAGCCACTCAGTCGCGACTGACTCTGCGACCCTGCGGACTCTACAGTCCATGGGATTCTCCAGGCCAGAGCCCTGGAGTGGGTAGCCTTTCCCTTCTCCAGGGGATCTTCCCAACCCAGGGATTAAACCCAGGTCTCCTGCATTGCAGGCGGATTCTTTACCGTCTGACCCACCAGGGAAGCCCCAGACCCTCCCTCACAAAACCAGCATCCTCCATGAGCATCAGGTCCCAGCAGAGCGTTCACTAGACCTTTCCATAAGAGGGGAAGGAGAGGGGCTCACTAGTGACCCTGGGTGACGCTGGGTGTTGAAGGGGAGCTGGCAGCCAGGCTGCTGTCTTCACTTTGCAGCTGCCTTTACAAAATCTGTTGAATATGCTCCAGTGACATCACTGATAAGGATACTGGTCTAACCCAAAAGAATGTGTTTGCTTTATGTCTTGCAACATCCTTGAGTGCTCAAAAACAGCGAAAAGATAATTCCACCAAGTTTTCAATTTCCACTGGCAGAAGGAATGGCCTAGCTCTGATGGTCAAGATAAAGCTCCAGCCTGCAGGGAACTGACCTTTTGGGGGTGGGGGGGGAGTGAGAAGCATGGCCTTGTTCCCAGGGGAGGGGACTGTTTCATGTGTAATTACAGGGCTCAAATTCTGTTTTCTCTATAAACCTCAACCCCAGTCTGCTGACAACTTTCATTAACTCACAGAAGGCAGATCCCCTGACCATTGCCCTGACAGCCCCAGAGAGTCACGTGTTCATCCTTGTGGCCCTTTGTGAACTCAGCATCATGTGAAGACACACTTGGAAGATGTGGGGCAACCATGGAGGACTCACTGGCCTCCGTCCGCAGAGAAGCGGCATCTATTCCATACACCACAGGCCTAGGGGCCCTCAGTTCTCTTCCTGACTCAAATCTGTCACTCCCCCCGATTTCTTAGCGATGTGTGACTACTTATATTGAAACTTCAGATGCTAAGGCTGAAGGTCCAATACTTTGGCAAAAAAGGTGACTCATTGGAAAAGACCCTGATTCTGGGAAAGATTGAGGGCAGGAGGAGAAGGGGGTGACAGAGGATAAGATGGTTGGACGGCATCACCAACTCGATGGACATGAGTTTGAGCAAACTCTGGGACATAGTGAAGGACAGGGAAGCCTGGCGTGCTGCAGTCCATGGGATCGCAAAGTCCGATATGACTGAGCTACTGAACAACAACAAAATGCAATCCGATTAGAGGGATTCAGTTCCTTGGTCATGGCAGCCACAGGAGACGGGCGGTGCTCAGACTAGAGGTGCAGGTATGAGACACCCCGTCACTCACCAGAGCAGATGGACGGCACTGCTCTGGAGAACAAATACTGATATGTTTATTTCTCCCCTACGCCCAACAATATTCAGAATCCCTAGCCTGAACACAGCAACTCAAATGTTCAATTGCCTTTAGATTCTTCTAGCTATCAACTAGGTGTCTAGATTTAAGGGCCGGCAGGCTGTGGCATACTGATTTCCTTTGATATTAGGTCTTTCAGGGACTCCACTTACAAAAATAATGGAGCTCCTTAAAGTGTGAGCTAGAGAAGCTACGGAAAGAGCTGGAGGAAGGCCGGGGCCAGCAAAGACACTCTGAATTTTATATCCTACCTGCTCACTTTCTGCTTCATGAGGAGGGCTTGGTTTTCTATTTCTTTTTAACTGCTCCTTATCTTCTGGCCCCAGCGTCTGTGCTTGAGAGGGTGTGACATGCAGGTCAAGGGACCCTTGATTCTGCATGGGCCAAAGGGAGCATGTGAGGTCCGGGAGATGGAGTCTGGCCAGCAGGGAACGCTTGCTCATCCACCTGGACGACAATCTCGTGCTGCACACCTGAGTCTGTTTGCTGGGTGATGCAGGGCATTGCGGGGGTTTGCCAACAACTCAGCCTTCCTGTCCACACGAACACCGGACTGACAGCACCAGCAGAAGCCTGCCTGTCACACACCCATCCTCGATGAGCCCCAGGTCTGGAAGCCTGCACCGTAAGGCTCTTATGGTGGTCTTTCCCCTGGCTCCGGACCATGGCAGGGACTTCTCAGGGCTCTGCACTTGGGAACACACACAGGGGCCCCAGAACAGCCTCACTGCTGATCTGGGTATGAGTATATTTTACCTTGGAAGGTCTTCATGGAATCCACTGTACCATGAAACAAGTCAGCTGGCTCTCAGGTTCTCACAGTAACAGAGGATCCTTTGTGGACAATCACGTCAGGCACACCCTGGGCTCTTACGGGCAGCGAGCTTTCACTCACAGCAGCGGTGGACACCTGGGGCGGTGCTTCTCTTCCTCAGTCATGTCGTTTTTCTGTCTCCTTTTGACCAGTAGTGAGATGATCGATATTTCTCTCTGAAGTGGGTATCCCTTGATTTCTCAGATCTCAACTCTCTAAAGCATTTCCAATGTCTGCTCATCCCTCTGACTCTGTGATCCCCACAGGCCAGGAGCTGAGGTTCTCTGTCTGTCCGAGGGGCGACTCAGGAAGGAAGCTGGCACGGGTCCCATCTTGAGTGCTGGAGACCACCACCCCGGCAATTCCCCTTGTCTCCTGCCAGAGACAGCGCATCAAGCATGAGCTAACAGCTAACGCACGCCTTCTTCCCCACCTCCTGACTTCTCACTAAGCGGTGGAGCATTCTGCCTCATCTTTGTCCCCTACCTGCATAGCTCGTGACGGCTGTGCGGCTTTCTCTGCACAAACATCACCAGTGTCCAATTGCTAGACATGGGTTGTTGCCAATATTTTGCTGTGATAGACAAGGTACTGGCATTTTACACTTGACAAATAAGGGCCTCTGGAAAACAGATCCTCAGAATGGGTGAATGCATTTGCAATTCTGATATTTTCCAGACTGCTCTCCCTAGATTTTTTTTTTATCAAATCACATTTTCATCAGCAAAATACGTGCTCCTAATTTCTAATTTTTTTAGTTTCTGATTTCATAGGTGAAAGATATTTCATAGTTGTTCATGCACATCTTCATGAGGTAGATCATCTTTCAGTATATTTGCATTCATTTTTTGAGGAACCACTAGGTAATACTGGCATCAGGTTGACTGTGGGTGAGAGATCAGATCACAGTCATGGGGTTTATTCTCACACAGACCATATCTGAAGATGAGTAGTTAAGGTTGGCCTGAAGGCTGGAAGGTTATAAGGATCTCAAGTATCTTCTTTCTTTCTCTTTCTCCATCATGCTAAAATGTGGCTTCCATCTTAAAGGTCACTTATGACTCAAGATAGCTGCTGGAGCACCAGCCATCATGTCTACATTGCAAGCTGCAAGAAGGAAAAAGAAAACAGCCAGAGGGTGTGTGCCTCCTCCCCTTTAGAAGCTTCACAGAAGTTCCCTTTGACACTTTGCTTCCATCTCAGCAATAACTCAGTAACGGGGCTGTATCTGAAGGAAATTGGAACCTGGGCTTTTCAGCTGAAGGCATTGCCCAGGAATCAGTTAATAAGGGGGAAGAGGGCAACAGATATTGAGAGACAATCGGCAGTTTCTGTCACACATTCTTTGTCAATGTTACTTTTGGATTTTCACTTTTATTGAGTCCCATGAGCTCTTTATGTATAAAGAAATCCTTGTCTACTTTAAGAGTTACAAATTTTTTCCTACTGTTTTCTGTTGACTTTAAGGTCTTTGTCATGTATGTATGTTTTCTGTAGTTGAAGTTATCCCTGTTTTCTTTTTTTATGGCTTCTGGCTTTTAAGTCACACTTAGGAAGGTGTCACTTGGAAGTCTCCCCTGGTTTCTTCTAGTGCTTTTACAAAGGTCTCAGACACAGAAAGATTCAACTCAAGGTCAAAGCCTTCTGGAACCGAATTTCTCCTCTAAGCTGTGGGCAACTGCAGTGGCTGCTGGCTCACTGATCACTCTGCCACCTCTGGGCTTTAGAACATCACCCAGGTCGTCTGACCTGTAACCATGGTACAGGATGGTGGCTCGAAGACCACTGCCACCTGCAGGTCTCGCCATCAGGGCTCCTGGGGTCAGGATGGCTGCAGAACACGACTTGGCATCAAATGAGATCACGGTGCTGTTTTAAAGATAGAAACCTAAATAGCCAGGTCAGAAAGTTAATAAAAGTTATTAGCAGGAGAGACAAGAGAAGTAAAATACATATTCCCTTGTAAACCAGAAAGAGGGCATTTTCAGACATCCACAGTTCACACTAGCCACCTATTAGCTCCTTCCAGTCTCTGGTGCAATTCACCACCAGGGTCAGAGCCAGGTGTTCACAGGAGTCAAGGAAAGGCAAGCCCACGCTCAGCCTGGACATGGCAGCCCTTATGGGACATCCCCTCCATTCTGGTGGGCTGGCACATTCTTCTTGGAAAGGAACAATGTGAATAGGCTGCTACCTTAATAAGAGCATGATTTTACTGGCTTGAAACCATTTTTAAAAATTTCACACAGATACACACAGTGAGCTTACAACTTACTGTAATAGCTATTAGAAGCATTTCCTAAACTTGAACCCTAATATTGTAAAGAGCTCTGATTGAAATAATTAACTGAGTTTTGCAGGATGAAAACACTGCCCTGTTCTCACTAGGAACAGAAATGTTCCTAGTGCACCACAGTGGGAAATACCACCTTCACTTGCTCCTTCTAAACGCAATCAGACTCAGCCAAGGCTACAAGCGTACACTCTGGGAGAATAAAGTGAAATATTTGAAAGCAGAGGTGAAAACAATGCACATGTTAAAACAGCACTTTTCAATACAGGGCTGTGGTTTCCTCCTCCTCACTGTAACCCAGGGAGGAGATGGAGCAGAAACAAGAGGAAACTAAGTCATCACTGTCTTGCTCGCCTGGTCACAGAGGTCACTTTTGGCAAAACTAAAGTGGCACTAGTGGTAAAGAACCCATTTGCCAATGCAGGAGATGTTAAGATATACGGGTTGATCCCTGGGTTGGGAAGATCCCCTGGAGAAGGAAACGGCAACCCACTCCAGTATTCTTGCCTGGAGAATCCCATGGACAGAGGAGCGTGGCAGACTACAGTCCACAGAATCACAAAGAATTGGACATGACTTAGCAACTCAACAAGAAAAGTTAAATTAGGAAAATACATATATTTTTAACCTGGTAGACGCAGTCTTTTTACTTAGGACTTTTTGGTTTCCAGGGGAGATTGAAGTCACAGTGAGTCTGCAGATGATGCTCCCAAGCCTTGCTGCACCTATAGGCTGTGCCACAGATGGCTTAGGTCTGGTACTCCTGTAGCTAAGAAAGACTTGTGGAGTCACCAGATGATTTAGCCACCATGGATGGGGAAAGGGCAGCAGGCATGTCACCCACTCCCTGGTGAGATGCCACACACTCTTTTAAGAGGACTTTATAACCAACAAGTTTTGCGGACTGGAGGGCTAAAGTGTATCACAGCCAGCAAGCTGACTATTGTAGATGCCATCTGTCTGCGGCACAGGCAAAGAATTTTTATGAAGTAGAAATGATGTCAAATGTGTCTCATGTTTAAAAAAGAAAAGAAAAAAAGTAAAGCAGTCATAAAGTTTGAACATCAAATTTTAATCTTGAACCTTTTCTCCAGTCTTCAAATTATTAACATGAAAAGGAATGATAAACCGCAATTTTATCATTACCCTATCACCAAGTAACAAGCCCTTGTTACAAAGTCCCCATCTACTGTGCCCAAAAACCAACAGAAAACCCATACATTATATTATCTAAGTGATCTATTAACAGATGAAATTTTAACCAACTTCATACCAGGAATCTATTAACAGAGGTACTTCAATCACATAGCTTAAAATATGGAGAAAAGACAGGTAAAAAAGTGATCTTTTCTGGTAGTAGTCTTTTTACTTCTTAAAATTTTTATAAAATACACTAATTTCCCAAAATAAAGAATATTATGACACATTGGTGTCAACTTACACAAATGAAAGCTGATGGCAGCTTTTTTTTTCTAGCTGAAGTTCATTTCACCAAAACTTTATATATTACATGAATATCCCAGTATTTTTTTTTTAAAAATTCAATACACAGGAACATAATGTACAGTGTCTTATAAAAAATGGTTAATTTAGGAATGATCTCATTTCAACCACATAATATATCTCTTTAAGACCATAAGACTGCTTGCAAGAAGACTCTCAGTTCATGTTTTGACTTCCCAGTTGTAATTCTTAAAGGTAAAAAATGAGAAGGGTTTTGTTTCTGCTTTCTCACGAGAAAGCTGTGGTTGCAGCCTCTGCCGCTGCCAGGCCCCTTCCCTGGCTTGGCTGCTAGGGGTCCTGAGCCAGGCTGTGTGGCTGGCTGGGGTGGGGGCGGTGGGTGTCGTGGGCTCAGCCCACCTGTGTCCTGCAAGGGGCGCAGCCCTGGCCTCGGCCACCTGGGGACAGGAGCAGTGGGTGACCTGGGCAGACGAGGGGCTGCCCGGCCCAGCCGCATGGCCGCGGCATCCCCTGCGGCCTCTGTGTGGGGTCCAGCCTGTGGCCCTCAGGGGGCCCTTCTGCACCACACACGGAGGCCCTGCGGTGACAGCGTGGGGACACGAGGGCCGTCCGCAGACAGGGCGCAACCGCGGTTCTTCGACGTCCAGCCACGGAGCCGAGCCGCTTCTAATGCAGCCAAACCTATCTCTGAACACGAGCTCCCCAAGGGTTGTGCTTTATCCCTCCTCCTAGGAAATCGGAGACCCTCACGATTCAAGTGAGGACTGGGTTCTGGGGTGACTCCAGGCCCCACCAGAAAGACAGGTTCCCACCTCGCCACCTGGGGACTCCCTCAGTGCTCTGGGCCCACTTGCGGGCCCGGACTTCCCAAGCGCGACAGGCCGTGAGCCGGGAGGGTGGGGCGGCCTTCGCCGCTGAGCCAGCAGGGAAGCCTTGGGGCATCTTCTGCACCGCCGGGACTCTGTTGCTCCCAACAGGGGGTCACCCAGCCTCTCATTGGCCACTGTTCCATAAATTAGTAACTTCTCAAAATCATAATCCAAAGAATTCACCCATTACAGGAAAGATTCAAGTTTAAAAAAGCAAATAAATTAGTTAAGCCTTGTAAACAGTTGTCCGTCTCAGCTAGGTGCCTCTGTGGAGTGAATCAGACAGCACAAGGCAGGTGGCAGGTGGCCAGGGATGGGGCGAAGTGCCCGCGGGCCGTCGGATGGAGGTGGAGACAGATGCGGTCCCGCCCCGGCGCTCCTCAGATGTTCTCCACGAAGCTCCCGGGGAAGAGCCCCGTCTTCCCGTTCCGCTGCAGCGTGCCCTTGAACCAGCCGTCCTCCCGCTTCCTGTGCACGAACACGATGTCGCCCTCCTTGAGCTCCAGCTCTGCCTCGCTCTGCGGCGGGTAGGAGACCACCACTCGGTGTCTGTGGGGCGGAGAGGACAGACAGTCAGGCTTCAGAGCGGAGAGATGGTCCATGCGGGGAGAGAGAGGACATGATGGACCGACGGGCGGGTAGATGATAGATGGGCAGAGAACAGGGAGATGGTAGATAGACGGGGGAGTAGAGAGATGACAGATAGTTGGGTGACAGAACAGATAGAGAGATGACACATGCGGGTAGACAGAATAAATGAAAGGTAGCTGGGGGAATAGATGATAGATGGCAGATAGACGGGGGAATAGATAGATGGTAGATAGCTGGGGGAACAGACAGATGGATAGATGGGGGAACAGAGATGGTATATAGATGGGGGAATAGACAGATGATACCTAGTTGGGTGACAAAGAATAGATAGAGACATGTGGGGACACAGAACAAATGAAAGATAGATGGGTGAAGAGATGATACATGGGTCAGAGAATAGATAGATGGCAGATAGATGGGGGAATAGATAGATGATAGATAGTTGGGTGATACAGAATAGAGAGATGATACATGCGGGTAGACAGAATAAATGAAATACAGATGGGGGAATAGATAGATGGTAGATAGATGGGTGAGATAGATGAGTGAGATAGATAGTGGGTAGATAGATGGGTGAGAGAACAGATAGAGAGATGATACATGGAGGGGGGGAGAGAATAAATCAAAGACAGATGGGGGAATAGATAGATGGGGGAATAGACAGATGGTAGATAGATGGGTGACAGAACAGAGAGAGAGATGATACATGGCGGGGGGCGGGGAGAGAATAAATGAAAGATAGATGGGGGAATAGATGATGGGGGAATAGACGGATGGTAGATAGATGGGGGAATAGACAGATGATGAGGGGGGGGAGGGGGGGGGGAGGGGAGGATAGATGATGGGGGGAGGGGAGGAGGGAGGCAGAGGCAGATGATAGAATGATGACAGTAGAAGTGGGGGAGGGAGAGGGAAGGTGGGGGCTCAGTTACAGCTGCTCAGAGTCAGGCAAAGCCAGCGTGCATGCCTCAGATGTTGACAGAGCACAAATCTGCCTACGATGTTGGTAAAACAACTCACACCACTACCGTCCCCTGTTGAGTAGAGACCTACTGTGACCAGCACTTAAAGGACATAAAGGTCCATGAGCGACCAAGGACTGAGCTGGATGAGGCTGGACCCCAGGGAAACTCTTCCTTACACACCCAACTCTTCCCGGGGCAGCTTGTCCCAAGGTTCACACAAGGAGCGGGGACGGGGCCACCTGCTCAATCTACCGCCAGCCAGGAGGCCGGGGCTCTGATCGCCACGGGTCAGACATATGGTCTGCTCCTCTGAGCATTCTTAACTTAGGGATCACTGAGAAAAGGTGTAATTATCATTTCAAGATTCCTGAAGCCTGGCTGGTGTAAGGTCATCTACCCCCTGCTTCCAGGCTTGTTTCCTTCTGCAAAATTATGCTGAAGATTCACGGAAGCCAGGGGGAGATGAGCTGTGTTTCACCCTGTGTGGTCTCTGCCCACCTGTGTGACCAACAGAAGCCTGCACAAATGATGATCTGGGGTGCTGAGGCAGGGTCCTAACGGGTGTGCGGTGGCCCCCACTCTGCTGTGTCCAGGAAACCACCCACGCTGCCAGGCGACTCACCCCCCTATCCCATGCATAGATGTGCAAGCCAGGTAACAGAGGTCTCTTTCCAAAAGTTGGTGGCGATGTGAGCAGCCACGTGGAAGGGGTCTTCTCTCCCCACTCAAGCCGTCACAAGACTGCAGCTCAGGTGGACGTCTGGACACTAACCTCAAAAAATGCCCTAAGCCAGGACCATCCCTGTAAGTCATCCCCAAAGTCCTATCCTCCAGAACTGTGAAACGATACACGTTCACACTTAATTTAACTTCCGAGTTCTGGAGTAATGTGTGACACAGCAAAGGATAACTTATAAATGTGGACACATCTCTCTCACTGGCTGATGCTAATCAATGAGTATTAAGCTATACAAGAGGTTGAGTTTCTACTCTCATATGGTTCTCAAAGTCAGAAAATGAACTTAAGAGCCTAAACAGCGACCCACTCCACTATTCTTGCCTGGGAACCCCGTGGACAGAGGAGCCCGGGGGTAGAGTCTACAGGACTGTTAAGCTAAACAACAACAGAGCTATAAAAGGGGCTGAGTTTCTACTCTTATTTGGTTCTTAAAGTCAGAAAACGAACTTCTAGTCTCCTAGGACTCACTCTTAACAGCACATAGAGAATGTCATGGCTGAAAAAATGGTCGTCAGAACTGGTCTACAGAACTGCCCCAACCTCATGAAACCCATTGGAGCACAGTCCTTCTGGAGGATCACTGGTTTTACCAGCATCCAACACAAGGACTAGAATCCATTCATGCAAGGGCCTGAGCAAGAGCGTCAGGCTATGACTCGATTAATAAAGGCATCTCTACACAGGCCCAGCAGCCGCCTGGACCATTCCTGGGTGACTCTGGGCTCGGGAACCAAGTTACCGCTCAGGATGTGGAGCATAAGCACAGCACAGAGGCTGCCTGGCCGTTCGTGAGAGGTCCTGGGAAGCCAGAAACAGAACAGGCTGCGAGCAAGCCTGCGGGTGGGTGGGGAGGCCTGGCCTCTTGTGAGAAGTGGACCTGGGGCTTATGCTCAGAGCAGCTTTTGCTTGAGCCTCAGTTTCCTCATCATTGCACTAGGACGGCCGTGACCCACACAGGTGCTACCAGTGGGGACAACATGGGTGTGATACACTCAGCACGTCTGTCATCCTGAGCGCCAGGTCCCACCACGACCGTGCGTCTCAGGTAAGAGCGGGCGGGTGCCCGCTGCTTCCAGGAGGTATGGCCTGGAGGACAGAAGCCTGACCACACCCCTGACCAACTTTAGAAAGACAGAGCCAGGGTTGTGGAAGCCCTTCTTTGACAGCTTGCGAAGCAGGACGAATGAGTCCATCGTGGGCTACTCTGGAGGAAGGGATCCAGATGAGAGGATGTCTCAAGTCCGACGCCAACAGGCTGAAAAGCCTGTGAAAAGCCATGCTGCCATCTAGGGCAGGTTAACATCTGAGCAAAGCTCCATAATTACAGCAAGACGCACACAAGTAACTCATCATATTCAGAGCCAATCTCTGATGAAAGGTATCGCCCCTGGTCCTCCGAGAGTTGCCTTAAAGGTGAAATGGAACAAAAACAGTTCTTGAAGAAAGTGACTAGATTAACATTTGCATTTTAGAAAATGCACTAAACCAACTCTGCCAAACATTTTCTGAACTAGAACTGCTGCCGAGCTAAGACCACAATCTTCCTACCGAGTCCCCAGGGGAGTGGGCTTTCATGGCTGAGTGACAAGCCTCCTGCGCTGAGAGGAGCGAAAGCCATGACCTTGGACCATAGGGAGACCACTGGCTACAGCAGAAACTCCACTCAGATCCTGACCCTGGCCCGAAGAGTAGTGTGCACACAGATTCCCAACAGGCATGCTCAAGACCAACACTGGGCACAGCGGGCCACCATCCCAGGCATGGAGCAGCTTTGCCCAGTCCATACTCACTGATTCTGGCAACGTGATTGCAGCCACAAAGCCCAACACCTGTTGCCCAGCCACGACCCCTCGGGTGTTCTGAGCAGGGATTCTGGGGCATCCTGAGCCTCAGGCGCCATACTTTTCTCCCACAGCCACCACGGACCTGGGGTCCACCTTCCACGTCTGCACCCCAGGCTCGCCGCTCTGCCCCCTCCCACCTGAGCAAAGAACCTGCCTGTCCTCCCAGCCTCCGATCTCCTCCCGTCCCCACTCCATTCTGCACATGATCAAAACACTTTCTTAAGTGCCAGTTTAATTCGATTTGCAGCTATTTCTCGCTCAACTTTCCTTACAGCTTCCCAACTCCTCGGAGCAAGGTTGCTCCCCAGTCTGGCATGTGAGGCGCTCGAGGGCCTCAGCCTCTCTGTAGCCACAGCTGATGGCTACCCCCATGCACGTGCACACACAGCCGTGCACCTGCACACTGCCCCGGCTGCCGCCTCCGCCCCCAGCCCCAGGCCTGGGCTCACACGGCCCCCTGGGGGCTCCCTCGGACAAACCCGAGCCCACCCACGCCCAAGAGGCTCTCAAAGCCGTGCTCCTGCGACTGAAGGAGACCTCATCCCTGACCAGAGTCCAGAAGCCCTGGGCATGGTCCCTAGCACAGTACACCCGGCCATCCTCCATGAGAACGTCCAATGACAAAAGGAAAGGTTTAATTGTATAGCAAAGTGATTTCTCCAAATGTACAACGTTCCTCAAAAAGGAATGAAATTCTGACAGAGGTTACCACATGGGTGAACCTTCAAAGGATTATGCTAAGTGAAATCAGTCACACACTATTCCACCTATGAGGTGTGGAGACTAGTCAGACCCAGAGAGACAGAAACTAGAACGGGGTTTGTCAGGGGCTGGGGAGGGCAGGAATGGGAAGCTAGTGTTTAACGGGGTGATGAAAAGCTCTAGAAATGGATGGCAGTGACGGTTATACTACAATGTGAATGTACTTAATGCTACTGAACCGTATACCTGGAAAAAAAAAAAGGCAAATTTTATGGACATTTTACCCCAATTTAAAAAAAGATAAATGAATTTACAAATTAATGAAGGGACTTCCCTGGTGGTCCAGTGGCTAAGACTCCCCACTCCCAGTGCAGGAGCAGGCCAGGGTTCAACCTCTGGTTAGGGAGCTAATCCCACAGGCCACAACCAAGGCCTGGCACAGCCAGCCAGACAGACAAATACTCCAAAAAATTAATGGGAAGTGGAAAGAAAGGAGAAGGGAAAGAAGGAAAGACAGGGAAGCAGGGAGGAAAGAAGGAGAAACCATCAAAAGCTACGTGGCCCCTGGCTGTTGGGAGGCGCCTCCTGCCCCTTTCGGACAAAGCCGGGGCTGATGAGAGGCCACGAGGGCGGCTCACAGACCCGGCCATGAGCGGGCCTCAGCCTCTCGTGGGACACGGAGGCTTGGCGGATGACCACCAAGGTGGAATGCAAGAGAGGGATGCCTGCTGTGTAAAGAGGCTCCGCAGACACCCCAGGGCAGTCCTTCGGCCCAGGCTCAGCTATTCTGTCTTCTGCCTAGAGGGTTGCTCCTTGTCTTTCATTAGCACAAATTTTCCACTTCCTTAATTTTTTTGGTCTTTCTCATGTCTTCTGTATTTCACACCTTTTTGTTTCTAATCTCTCCTGATTTAGCCCAAGTGAGTCCCCAGGCTCTGGGAGGCAGGGTGCCCATTGTCCTGGTCTGGGTGGGTGACCTCTGCTACTAGTATGTCACTAGCAAAACGAAACTTGCTGCTTTGTAGTTTGCTTGAAGTCTGAGTGACTGATGCTCATTGCTTCATCCAGTAGGTTCATGTCACAGCCTCAAATTAATCATTCTGTTTAAGCGCAGCTGCCTTTCTATAAATCTATCTCTGTCCAACTTGTATGTTTTTGGTATGGTTCCTGATCAAAGATCAGAGGTCCTTTTCCAATTTAGCAGATGGGCTTATCAGTTTAAATCCTAAACTTAAAAATATACAGAGATGACTTGCTGTGTCTCCTTCATCTGTAATTTCTTTTTGTAGGGAAAAAAAACTGTCACATGTACTTTCTTTTATTTACCATCCCTTCTGAAATATTTTATTTCTATATTCTCTTTGCAATTTCCTAATTATTTTTCCTCAGTCCTTCCAAAATAGAGCCTGCAATATCTGCTTTATTATCTCCGCTGTCATCAATTTTATTCCGCCCCCAGAATACAGCATTTCTTGCTTGTTTTCCTCAGTCTCTCTCACAAACACGAAAGATTCCTTCTGGTCCTCAGAGAACAGGCTCAGCTGACCCCAGATCTGCCCACACACCTCCAGGAGCCCCCCTCCCTCCTCATAGTGGGAGACGAGAGCAGAGCTGCTTTCTCCCACTTGGGATTTATGGGGCAGGGTCCCACTTCGAGAGGAACTTTTACGCCTGTTGTCACTCTCATCTGCAGATGAATCCTATCTCATACTACACTGATATTAGACATTAAATATATTTCTGTGGAACTCTGGAAGGAAAAATTCTACCAGAAGAGCCCCATGCTCTCGCACTTTGTGGGGGCAGGAGTCGTGACATTTAGACTGTGAATTGAGGACGCTAAGATCCTGAAATGCTTCCTAAATTAGGCTGATGTGAAAGCTAACCTTCCCTGCATTTTTAGCATGAAATACTTTTTCTTAGGCTGAAATTTTTAAAATCCCAAAAGAGGTAATCCCTAAAATACATCCTTGGTAGTTTTTGAGTAACCAAAAAATTTCCTTCCCAGTGGATAAGATAACAGGATAATAGACTGTTTTCCTGTGCTACTTGCTTCCACACATTTTTCCTGTTGTGTCTATAGTAAGGCAGACCTAAGAAGCTGAGTTAGACACATACCATCACTGTAGGATGGCAAAAAGGCTGTGAGAAGCTGGTAAGGCTGGCTATTATATTCAATATCCCACTGAGCACGTGGATTATAAAAATATAAATGCGGGGCAGAAATTCTCTCCAAAAGACCACTTTCCCACTTGTAAAAATGGAAATGCTTCCATAACACACCCAGCAGAGGATCCCTGTGTGCCCTGCCCACGTGATCAGCAGGAACCGTGCCTGCTCCTTGTCTGGAGGGGGAGCCGCCCGCAGCCCCTCCTGTTGAGATGCTCTGGACTGTGGGAGCCTCCTGCAATCAAGGCGACCAGCTGTGAGCAAGGCGCCCCTCTGTGAGCCGGGCTGGGGTGCAGAAGCTTGGAGACTGGCCTCTGGAAAGAGCCAGTGCTGGGGGTGGGGGGCGGGAGAGCCTGGTGGGGGGGGTCTGGTACAGTGAAGCGGCCCCCCAGGCCGACACAGGGACATCACCGGTGACAGGGGAGCGGGGAGGCTCGGTTTGCAGAGGGACTTGCCCTTCAGGGTCGGGGCGTGAGGAACCGCCTCTGTGGCCCAGAGAGAGTAAACGAGTCACTGGACTGGGTCCAGGGACACAGGCGCCCTCCCTGGAGAGCCAAGAAACACCGCAGGAAAAAGCAGGCCTCTTGGAATGAAGGGTGACGTGAACTTGGGGCAAAATCTCAAAGCTTGGCTAAGAGCCCAGTGGATTAGGGGAAAGACACAATGTTTTACGGGTGAGGCAGAAACACTTTTCAGGGTAATGTCTCTTTTCAAAACTGGTTTTAGAAGGGTCAGAACTACACAGAATTATCTTGTGTCCCCATAAATGTGCACAGCGAATGGTGTACTTTGTATTTAAGGCACATAGACTGTTTGATTAATTCTTTCCTGAGTTACTTCTGGGTAATAAAGCAAGCCACCCAAACTGTCTGAATGCAGGCCTCAGGTTTTGGTGGGTATGAGTGTTCATCTGAAATACAGCGTTCAGGTGGATTTAAGTCATCGTCAAGTGTAACACTTGACAGTAAGATCTTGAATCACTAACAGATAATGCTGCCCCAAAGGCGACACCTCCACAGATGAGAAACGTGCTCTGTGTGAGACCGAGGGACAGAGGGACCTGAGCTTGCAGAGACAGACGGCACCTCCTCCAGCAATGCTTACATACTTGTGCTAACGTTATGGAAAACAGTCCTCTAGTTTCAGGGTGCTTCATGCCGTCTTCTCAGGCAGCATACCATGCTGCATTTTTAATTCCTATGATCCGAGCAGGTTTTTGGTTTTGTTTTTTTGCTCTCGGATCGGCTTTATTTTTTTCCTAACAGGTTTCTGTCTTATTAAGTAGATTTTCTCTGCTAACACGCTCCGAGAGCCCCAGTGGTGAAACAGACAGGACAGCTGCTGTCTGTAAAGGTGCCTTGGGGCCACACTCACTGCACAGGGCTCACTGCTCTGAGGGTAACGGAACCCCGTCATTGGTCGGCAGCGGTCGGGCCAGGAGAACTCTGCCACATTCTGGCTCAGGAAGAACCCGAAGAGAACCCTGGGGGACGGAACACTCCAGCAGCTTTACAACGAGCAGGTACTGGTGTTCATACGCCTTCGATAAAAAGGGCCCCAGATGAACCTAGGGCGGCCGGCTGGCCGTGAGCGAGGAGCCAGAAGGCAGGAGCAGGGCCGCCGTGACCGCCGCCCCATAGAGGAGCGCTCTGGAGACGTGATGGAAGGGGTGAGGACGCGAGGGGACCTCAGAGACGGGGCGCGCCGCCTGAAGGAGCCAGGAGCCAGCGCCGGCCGTGGCCGCAGGCCCCAGGAAGGAGCCTGGGGCGCCGCGGGTGCCGCGGGCCTGCCGGCTCCCGGCGCCCACGACGAGCACCCACCTCTCACACACGGCGGGCCGCGCCTCACTGGCCGCGGGGCCCAGGGATGAGCAGGGCTGCCGGGGGGGTGGCGCCACGGGGGCCGAGTCCAGGGAGCAGGCCCTGCGCTGGGGGCCGGCGGCCAGGGCGTCCGCGTCGCAGGGCCCGGGGCAGGCGCAGGGGGCGCCCGGGGGCCCGCAGGGCAGCTCGGCGCCCAGCTCGGCATCCAGCGTGGGTGAGGCCGGCGGTGATCCCCGCGGCTTGCGCTTGGTGGAGGCCCCGGACAGCAGCTTCAACAGCCCCTTTTTCTCTTTCTAAGAAAAAAAAAAAAGTGCATGGGTTGGAGACACGGTTCTGTTGGTAGAGTTTCAAGTTCAGATTTGAGCTTTCCAAGGGATCCCTGAAGCTGTCTGGGACTCCTGGTCTGGCTCCTGGGGCTGTGTGCTCAACGCCCTTCACCTCTCTGCACGACCCCCACCCACCCGCGCATCTTCCCTGGTTCTGGACATTCAAGTGCTTGTCACCAACCTCCACGGAGGTGGGATGAACAGATAAAAAGGAAGGAAAACCAAAGTCCCACCAATTCACTCCCCAGGCAAAGTGAAGGCAAAGGAGACACTTTAGGACAAAATGGAAATTTCGGACGATAGCTTTAATTTCCTGAAATTCTGCCTGTTCTATCTCCAATTCCTGTGTGCTAGACTCAATTAACATAAACCCACTTGCATCTTAGCATTTTACTCCACAGCCAAAGACCTGAGGCTTATCCCTCAAAGGGGATGATGTCTTGATCAGGGTGAAGGGCTAAGTCATATTCACTTGTCACCACATTGATGAAATTTAACAAATCGATAATAATAGAAGTCAAACCATATCAGTTGTGCAAATACTTTTTTAATTAAAAAAACAACTCTGAAACTGTGAAGTGTTAGTTCCACAGTCGTGTCTGACTCTTTAGACCTCATGGACTATAGCCAGGCTTCTCTGTCCATGGGATTCTCCAAGCAAGAATACTGGAGTGGGTTGCCATTTCCTTCTCCAGGGGATCTTCCCCACCCAGGGATCAAACCTGCATCTTCTGTATTCAGGAGGATTCTTTAACAAAAACAACTACAAAATTCAAAAAAAAGCCCATCAGTATAATAGAAACATTTTATGTCTCTTTTTGCAAGCAAGTGTATAAATGAGAATTACTCCCATCAACCTCACGCCACAGAAGCCACCTCGTGGGTCTTGGTGTCCTGTGGTCTTTTCCTTTTGGTCTTTGCTCTGCTGGGAAACCAGATCTAGGGCTGGCTCTCCTCTGTGCCCAGACCCCAAGTGTCAATATTCTTCTGATGCCCAAGCGCAGGTAATAACAATCATTTTAAACTGCTTTACTAATGTGTCAGCTGTGTCATCAAGTCCTCTGACTGAAAACATGGTCTGAAAATGCAACAGTTGAGAGAAATAACCCTTTAGAATGCTCTCTAGGCAAAGTGGGACTAGTAAGGTCCACTGACAGGGAAGGAGATTTGTGAGCAGCCCTCGAGGAGAGGAATTCTTCCTGAATACTGACTTTGTTCAAACTCAGTAAAATACCCCTTGGGGCGGGGGGTGGGGGTGGTGGTGGTGTGTGTGGAAATCCATAATAACAGAGTTCAATTAGAGACAGTCTGGCAGAAGGAAATGAAGGTAACCATTTATCAGATGATCAATCATCCCAGGCGGTCTGCACCACTGGCCCCATCTACCTAACTCGGCCCACAGCACCTGCTAAGCAACAGGGCAGGGGCTCTTCCCCATAGAGGTCATGAGAGAACAGCAAGCAGGCTTCCCTGAGCTACACACCAGGTTCTGATCAGCCATGGGTTTCTACAGTAGTGTTCATAGGCGACTCCCAACCTGCCTCTCCCTTACCCAGAAGGTAAGAACCTTCTGTTCACCACGTTTGTTTTCCACATCTGTGAGTCTACTCTGCTTTGGAGATAAGTTTGTTTGTGCCCTTTTTCTTTTTATATTCCACACATAAGCAATATTATATGACCTTCGTCTTTCTGCGTCTGCTGTACTTGACTCAGTATGACAGTCTCTAGATCCATCTGCGTGGCTGCAAACGGCATCGTTTGCTCTTCCTTGTGACTGAGTGATGGTCCACTGTATACACGCACCACACCTCCTTGACCCATTCCTGTGCTGATGGACACTTAGGCTGTTTCCACGTCTTGGCTGTTGTAAACAGTGCTGCTATGAAAAATGGGGTGCATGTATCTTTCTGAATTATGGCTTCCTCTTGGTATATGCCCAGAAATGGCATTACTGGGTCACAGAGTCACTATTTTTAGATTTTTAAGGATCCTCCACACTGTTCTCTGCACTAGTCATCACTAGGGAGCAGTGTACAAGGGTTCCCTTTTCTTCACACCCACTCCAGCCTCCTCATTTGTAGACTTTTTGATGATGGCCATTCTGACCAATGTGAGGTGATATTAATACCTCATTGTAGTTTTGATTTGTATTTCCCTAGTAATTAGTGAGAATTGATTTTAAAAGTTACAAGAAAATATATGCATTGCCTGAAATTCAGAAGGAAATCCTGAAGCTTCAAGAGCAGTGGGTGGGCTCTCCAGGAAGAGGCTCCCAGCACACACTATACACCCTAGCAGGTGAAGGTGCAAAAGCACCCGATGATGAAGGCACTTATGTGATGGCCCAGGAAGTGACAGAAAGGCCTCCACGAAAAGATCAGGAGAAGGGCCCTCAAGAGGAACGTACCATAGCCGTGGCAATTCAAGATGCTGAAGGCCAGAATGAACTTAAACTTACAAAAATGCAAATGACCAAAAAAGCTGAGGGTGGGATGTGTGCTGCTTTAAAGTTTTGTTGGGAACAGGAAAGACATGGATCTGGTCCTTAGATGCATGAAGAGTCACTTTCAGCCAGACAGGAAGAACAAACCTTGGTAGGAGGGAAACAGGGGAGGAACTGGGATTCGGAGATGAAACCACTCCTCCCAACAGGCTGATCCACCCCAGTGTACTGAGGAAATTAATAGCTGGAACACAGCCGATCTCTGATAGATCCTGGTGAACCTGGGACCAAGGTCAACTCAACAGGCCAAAGAAAGGCATGTGTGGTCCTCATGAAAATGAGACGACCACAAGAGCGCTTGCAGACCACCTGGGAAATGGGGTTTTAGGGGACCACCCCTAAAATGGGGTATCTGATGAAAGGCTGACTCAGGAAAGGAAGTGAGACTGAGGAAGTCTCCTCCACGAGATGCGAGCTAACAGGTTACAGCAGAAATGGTGAGGCAACTGGGGGACTGTTTGGATGGGAGAACAAGAGACAGCTGGATCTCATCAGGCATCCGCCAAGCTCTCTCTGGGTGTTCTGGCAAAACGACGGAGTGATGGGGGTGAAGTGATGTTCCTTGCAGTAATCATGGTTCACTGAGTTTATAGCCATTGGGACAATCTCTTGAATGAATTGGGAACATTAAATGAGGTAGCAGACTTAGAAAGGGAAATTAGAAATCTGTGACATGAAGAATGTGAGGGAAAAAACCCCTCGAGAGTGAAGCCTTAGAAAAGAAGATAACCCTGAACTCCCTGCAGGGATCACATAGAAAGGAGACCATCGTTTTCTATGCAGTCCCTCAAAGCACAGTGTGAAGGTCTGAAGTCACAGGGAGACAGGTGTGTGCTGATGGAACTTTCCAGGAGTTCGAGCTGCCTGAAGACAGCACTGATGCTCCACAGCAGGACACAGGGCCACAGGGCATCCTCGCAGAGGCCAGTGGCAACCTGTCAGCAGGGGGACTGAGCGGGGTAAACAGGTCACTGCTCTACGCTTCTGGTCTCTCCCTCCGGCCCTGATCTTCCTTCCTCACTTAGATGATCCCTTTGCTTATACTGGGCTCACTCAGCTAATCCACTCGTCTTTAAACCTTTAATTGAACCACATCTGTAAGACACCTTCTGCAATGTAAGGAAATGTATTCTCAAATTTCAGGGATCAGGACATGGACCTCCTTGGGGGCCGTTATTCTCCCTAGCACAGGCATCCTGCAGATTCTGTGAATTCTTCCTTCGGAGGCCTGGGGCTCCAGAGCCCGATTCCCCGAGACAAGGCCCTGATGTCTTGTCCTGGAACCTTCAAATCAAAACTGTAAAGTAAGTTTACTTTCTAAAGATCCTGGCAGGGTTGACCAAGTGAGCCGGAGTACAAGTTTAATGTAGTTAATCATAAACATTGAACAGATACCAATCTTTTGCAAAAGCACTCATGTCAACTCAACAATTAAATATTAACTTTTTAGTAGGCTGTTAGGTTTATTTCCTTATAAAGCCCTGCTCACAGGCTCCCTGGTCATTTAAACAGAGCGACGTACATGACCATGGAAGCAGGTGTGATCCCACAGCTTCCCAGAGCTGGCGAGCAGTCTGGGGGTAGCACACAGGCACGGAGTGAAGTCACGCCTGCAGCATGATTACTGGAGTCTGCTGCACGCTGCTCTTTCTGTGCATGTTCAACCACCACACACTCCTCTGTCTCCAGCCCATCCTCAGGTCAGTCTTTCAAACACAGCTTCCCACTTACAATTTCTGAGATTTGGGCCCAAAGGATTTTTATAAGAAAGATCAAATTAGAAATTAATTTCCCCCTATATCTCAAGTCAAGAGAAAAACTATTCACATCCACACATTATAATCAAATACAGTGCAGATACAATGAATCCACAAGCAACACTTTTTATCAACAGTTTCAACTCCTTTGTATCCTAAGTGCATTTCTGCAGAACAGTTAACCAGAAGCAAAGCTCACTCACCAGGAATTCAGGACAGCGAGGGCGTAGGGCAGTGAGTGGCTAGGGGACAAGCCCCAGAGCTGAATGGAACCCCACCTCCCACACCGTGAGTGGGTCAGCAACCACCGGGGCTCACCTTGCCATCCTTGTCTGGCCTGGCTGCTGAGCTGCTGTCAGGGGAGGTGGGTGTCCCCGGGAGCAGGGTTGCGGGGCGGCTGCTGGGCTCAGGATCCAGGGAGGCAGCGGGGATGCTTGCTGGGGCTGTGGCACAGGCCAGGGGGCCTCCGACCCGGCCCAAGCCACTAGCAGCCGCGTGGGCAGGGGGGCCCAGCGGGGCAGGGGGCTGCGGTGACGCCAGGGGGTGATGAGACTGCCCCGGGGTGCTCTGAACCTGGATAGGTGTCACGGCCGCCGTGGGGCGCTCCTGGCTGTGCGCTGAGACTGGACAGGGAAGAGAGAAGGAAAGTGTGAGCTGGAGCCTCATTGCTCACCGAGCCCTGTGCGTGTCACAGTGATGAGAAACCATAGCGGTTTAGATGCTCTGACCCTCGGGGGGCCCTGGACATCATCCCCTCCCTGATCCCAGGTCAGCGCCCCACTGTGTTCCATGACACTATCTGCTGCCATGTCTGCTGGGCACCTGCAGGGCGACAACAGGTGCAGCAGGCCCCGGGCTCTGGCCGAGGCGACACCCCCACACACTCGCAGGGCAGAGCAGGCTGGCTCCAGCGTTGCTTCCTATTCTCCCTTTTCTCGGTACCTCCCTTCCTTCCTGTGGATTTTCGGACAGAACTGAATACGTTTTCTCTATCACTGTTAATCAAGACCCCTGGGACATTTTAAACACTTCAGGAATAACAAAGCTATTTAAGGTCTGGCTGTATCTGAAACAGAGCCAATGTACAGTGATGGTGCTGAGGCTGTGCTGGCCCCTGCTTCAGTTATTCATTGTCTTGTTCCATCTCCCTCTCTCAGACTGTCTTAAAGTTCCACCTCGCTCTGTCAGACTGCCTTAAAGTTCCACCTTCCTCTCTCAGACTGTCTTAAAGTTCTACCTCGCTCTGTCAGACTGTCTTAAAATTCTACCTTCCTCTCTCAGACTGTCTTAAAGTTCCACATTCCTCTCTCAGACTGTCTTAAAGTTCCACTGTCCTCTGTCAGACTGTCTTAAAGTTCCACCTCGCTCTGTCAGACTGTCTTAAAGTTCCACCTTCCTTTGCCAGTCTGTCTTAAAGTTCCATCTTCCTCTGCCAGACTGTCTTAAAGTTCCACTCCCTCTGTCAGACTGTCTTAAAGTTCCACCTTCCTCTCTCAGACTGTCTTAAAGTTCCACCTTTCTCTGCTAGACTGTCTCAAAGTTCCACCTTGCTCTCTCAGACCATCTTCACATCCTCGCAGCCTCTGGTGCACCAGGTCTGCGGCTGCTTGGGCCCCTCTCCCAGGGCCGCGGCCCAGCGCCCACCTGTCCTTGCAGCGCTCCGGGCCTGGTTGACAGTCATCTGTCCAGACACGTGCAGCAGGACCTTAGCCTGGGGGCTTGTCTGGATGTGAGCTGCCGACACCACGGCCGTGGGGACCCCGGGACCGCCAGCCATGCCATTCCCCGGGGACTTCTGGGCAGGTCCGCCTGCGGGGGGAGGGTTGGCCGGGACCCCCCCGCGACTCGCTGGGCCAGTCGTCAACATGGGGACTTTGCCTTGGGAAGCACTGGTCATGGCCCTGCCGAGACAGAAACCCAGTCAGTCAGCAAGAGGGAGACAGGACGACTAAGGCCAAAGAAAATGATGCAGAGCTTAAAGATGTAACACTTTAGGAATGCAATTATCTGACCAAAGGTAAGAAAAACACATTCAAGGAACAATGGCCCTGAGGCGGAGAAAGCTCTGGAAACATCTTCTGAGCAGGAGAAAGATCGCACAGCACTCTGCTGGTGACACAGCTTCTCGGCTCGGCTCCCGTCTGGAGGTAACTCTCCCCACGGGCTTCCAGGGCCTGCACGCTTCCTCTCTGGCCCGTCGGAGCACAGGGTCCAGGCTGGCACAGCTGGGCTCACGTACGGCTTCTCTGTACTTGCCCCGTTTACCGGCACGTGTGTGCACACACTCCTGTAATGTCCCTCTGGCTCCCTTCACCCTACCTCCTTCTCTGTACTTGCCCCGTTTACCGGCACGTGTGTGCACACACTCCTGTAATGTCCCTCTGGCTCCCTTCACCCTACCTCCCTCTCACCTGCACCTCAGTCCTGTCCTCCCGAGCAGCCTGGCCTCAGGCCCAGGACCTCGGGACTGTCCTCTGTATCAGGTGGATTTCCTCTATGACCCTTGATCACAAAACATGATGTGGAGTTTTTTCAGTCAATTCCCAGTGAAATACTCCTGACTCAGTACAAGTTCCCTGACAGCAGGGCAGCGTGCAATGGTTGTTTCCCATCCTTCCTGCATGTGAAGTTACAGAGGCACAGCTGGCCCTCAACAAATATTTACTGGCTGAATTTCATTAAATTAGTTTCAGTGTAGCTTTATGTAACATACTTTTTAATATTCTAAATTGATTTAAACAACAGTTCTATAGATAGTAACTTTCTACCAAGCAGAAGGCTTCATTAACTCAAACCTCATTATTTACCATGAGGAATAACAGAGAATTTTCCATTAGGAAGCGTCTCTCCAGAGACTTTTGATAGTTTGTATTTGTGTCTTAGGAAAATGCTTTCTTCAGAAAGTCGACATGTGGTTGTTGTTTGGTTTATCTCCCTTAGTTGTTGTGGTTTTTGTTTGTTTGTTTCATCCCACCAGGGAAGATGGAGCTACCATCTTCTGCGCTGTGAATGTAGATTTTAGCATATACCAACAAGAAGGTTTACACTGATGAAAAATCTGCAAGTCTAATTGGAGCTAATGTTCTGTTGCCATCTGCAATGACAGTGATCTTCATTGGATTAGGCTGCCAGCCAGCCTGAGGATTGAGACTGACATCTGACAACATGTCAGTTCATTCAGCCACTTATTCGAAATCAAGGGCTTTGAGAAATGATTTAACACAATTAAGCTGGACCATGTATTAAGAGCCCAGTGGCCAAAACCCGGGGTTTTCTCAGTACTGACCCCATCATAGGTGATCATGGTCATCCCAGAGCAAGCTTCCTCAGTGCCCAGAATGGGGACTAAACTTAAATAAAGTGAAGAGTATATATCAACACATCCAAAGTGCTTGCCTCCTGCTACCTTAGAACAGGTTTCTCAGCCTTGGTGACATTTGGGGCCAGACGCTCCCTTCTGTGAAGCCTGTGCTGCCCTGCAGGGTGTCATGCGCATCCCTGGCTTCATACATGCGCGGCGAGTAGCACTTGCTCCCCCATCACGACAATCGGCAGCATGTCCAGACACTGCCAAAATCACCTGGGGAGCAAAACTGCCCTCCCCTGAGAAGGGTGAGGGGCTCATGTCATGTTAAAGGAGTTTCATTTCTGATTGCATTATAAAAAGTAATTGTGAGAATTCAGATGTAATCACCAAGCTATTGGAATACACACCTGGCTTTCAGCACCTCTTCATCGGGTGACCTCAAACTGTTTAACCTCTCCACCTCAACCTGCTCACTGCTGAGTGGGGATAACAGCACATACACCAGGGAGCTGTTTGAGGCCCCGGCGTTACTGTGTGGCACACAGACCTCTGTGCGCCAGGTGTCAGGTAAGCATCACGTAAACAAGAGGATTAATAACATCACTTGTGTTTATATCAAACAGCACTAATTTCCTAGCAGAAAAATGTTGCAAACAGTAGAGTCTTCTCACATATGACTTAAAGCAAATAATTTAAAACCAGCACCTGTACTGGGAGAAATCTACAATTTCACATGTGAAGTGAAGTGGAGTTTCTCAGTCATGTCCAACTCTTAGCAACCCCATGGACTGCAGCCTACCAGGCTCCTCCGTCCATGGGATTTTCCAGGCAAGAGTACTGGAGTGGGGTGCCATTGCCTTCTCCGCATGTGAAGAGTAAGCTAAAGTCTTGAGGATTAGAAGGGACTTTGGCAAATACAGGCAGGGACCTCTAAAATGCTGGCTGTGTAACACGTAATTGTAACATGAGAAGGAACTGTGGATAGGCTGGAAATCACAGGAAAGGACAAACTTCTGCATTCAGGGCTCAGCAAGCCGCTTGCTCAGAGCCATACCTCGTGATGGGGGCCACGTAATTGCCAGGAAAAACCCCAATCTTGCTGGTGTGCATGGATGTCCCCTTGAACCAGCCGTCCTGGCAGCGCTCGAACACGAGAAACATCTCCCCCTTCCGCAGCTCCAGCTCGTCCTCTTTCCGGGGAGTGTAAGGATAAATGGCAACATACCTAGAAGCGGAAAAAGCATCTGATTTCAAGGTGAGTAATAGACATACCACACGATTCGCAGAACTCTTCTCTGGCACGAAGCCTTGAATGTTTTGTACAAAAGTAAATAGAAAGTAGAATCCTTTAATCTGTGGGCAGCCTCGATCACTCTCCACTGAATGGCAGCCATCCATTCTGAAAAGGCAGAAGCTGCCTGACTCCGAACCTCCCCCCGGCCCTCCCAGTGAAAGGTGCTGACCCTGCCAAATGGTACTCACGGGCAATACCACACCCCCGTGTACACACCTGCAGCAGGGCATCAGATGCCCACTGGGAAACTGGCCCTGCAGATGGCCCTGGTGAGACCTGGGAAGCAGCCTTGTCAAGGGAATGTGGTCCCAAATCCCTCCGGGAAGCTCGGCACACAGCCTCCCCACACACACTGAACCAGCAATGGGCGGCACCTGCGTCCTGGGCTCAGTCGGGGCAGACGCTGAACTTGCGAGTCAGAGGCAAACCAAGTCCAACCACGGACAGAGCCCAACAGCCCGGGGCCCTCCCTGTCCCCTCGCATCCTTATTTGGGGGTGAAGGCGGGCACAAAACCTGGGTAGCACTTGCAGAGGAAGGCCAAGAAGGCCCATCCTTAGACCACTAGTTTCCTAATCACAAACACAGTTGGGTAGAAGACACCAGTCTGGCACCAGCTCCCCCCAGAAAGTTGTTCTCTGCCTCTCTATTTGGGTTCGGTCCGGGGGCAGAAATGACCCTGCACTTACACGCTGGGGCGGGGCTGTGGCCTCGGGTGTGTGGTCTGGTCAGTGGGTCCAGCTGCAGGCCTGGGGCCCATCCCAGCGGCAGCAGCAACAGCAGTGCCCGTGGGGGTGGCCGCCTGGAGAGGGGGCGGGGGGAGAGGAGGATTCAGAGTCTGGAGAGAGAAAGAAAAAGAAGGAACAGATGACTTATTTACATCTCTTCCAGTAAGTGGGAGGGAAAAGGAATCAGAAACCCATAAAAAAAAAAGACATCGGTGGAACCTACACAGAGTAGCACCTGCACACGATACCCAAGCCTCCTTTTAAAAGACTCCTCTCTATTCTCCTTTAAGGCCTTAGAGCCACAGCAACCCTGCTAGCAAACAGGTAAGTAATGACAATTGGGAGGAGGGAAAGAAAAAAATTACAAGATTGCATGCAATTTCAAGATTTATGGCACTTCTAAGCACAAACTGGGATCAGGATCCAAATGCCTTCCAAGGGGCAGCTCTGACAGCACACAGCTTGCTGGGGATGAATTTGTGACTGTTTCTGCAACCCGAAACTTCAACACAGCAGCAGAGAATCCAGCGGCACTGCACCATGCCCACAGAAGAAAATTTCCTCGGACGTCCGGGCTTCCCAGACCACAAACAACAGTGACCCCAGTCGCGGGGCCACGCTTGCTGCTTTTGTTTACTCCCTTCTTGCTAGCTCTGCCGGCTTCTTCAGCTCAGGACTATCAAGGCTGGTAATCTTTAACAAGAACACCGCAAGCAGCTGCCCGTCCCTCTACGGGCTCTGCCCATAAGACTCCACGCCTTTCCAGAATCAATGGAGTGCCTGCTACTTTCTAATTGACACAGCCCAGATCATTCTTTAGGGTCTGGATACTGAGCAAACAGGCACACACAGACTGGCCTGAACCCCCACCTCGCCCACCTGCCCCAAATCTCTGAACCACTCGGTGTAAAACTGCATCAAAGAAGAAATAAGGAGGCTGAAGACTGCAACTTGGGCAGGGCACGTGGTGTCTCCGTGTCAGAATAGCGGAAGGAAAACCCCATGGTTTCTGAACACAAAGAAAACCGACTGGTTCCTGTTGTCTGGAAAAAAAATCCGACACTCCATCAGCAGTTACTTCATCTGCCTGTTAAGTCACAGGGTTCCAGAAACACGGCAAGAGAGAAGGACCTCAAGTTTCTAGATGCACGCTGCAACTGTTGCGCACATTATGCTCCATTTTCCTACAATGCAGAAGACCTTCCCCACGCTGCAGCCGAGGCAGGACAAACGCACTGATGGCGCTCCCAGGGCAGGCAAGGCCAGGAGGACAGTCACATAACAGGCTGTGCTGTGACTCCAGGAGGGCACTCACGGAGCCTGGAGCCCTCACAACCCTTAACCAGGGAAAGGCCGAGCACCTGAGCTGTTGGTCTCAGGACACAGTGAGAGAAACAACCCTGGCAGGAGACTTGGCGCATGTGAGCCAGGCAGGCCCGCGGGCCACTGCACAACAGCAGCTCGGCAGCACCGAGGTGGCCACTAAGCCGTCTCCTCTGGGTCTCTCCAGGCCCCACCCCACATCAGTGTGGCCGCGGAGGCGCAGGCGACGAGTGGACAAGAGGAATTCAGGCCACCCGCCCCTGGAAGGACTCAGAGTCAAGGGCCCACTCGGCTCTGAGGAGAATTCCACTGGCAAAGGGGAGAGAGGGAAACTGCACCTTCATGTCAGTAGAGCCTGTACTCACTGGCCCTAGAGGAAGGCAGAAAGAGAGAAGGAAATCTATAGGCCTGACAAAAACACAGGCCACATGACGTTAACAAAATGTAAGAAAAGGTCACGAGAGTCAGACCATAAAGAAAGCTGAGTGCAGAAGAACTGATGTTTTCCAACTGTGGTGTTAAAGAAGGCTCTTGAGAGTCCCTTTGACTGCAAGGAGGTCAAACTAGACAATCCTAAAGGACATCAACCCTGAATATTTATTGGAAGGACTGATGCTGAAGTTCCAATACTTTGGCCACCAGATGGGAGGAGCTGACTCATTGGAAAAGACCCTGAGAGTGGGAAAGACTGAAGGCAGAAGGTGACAGATGATGAGATGGTTGGATGGCATCATCGACTCAATGGACATGAGTTTGAGCAAGCTTCAGGAGATGGTGAAGGACAGGGAAGCCTGGTGTGCTGCAGTCCATGGGGGTCACAAAGAGTTGGACACTACATAGCGACTGAACTGAACTGAAGAAAAGATCATCTCCTATAGTTAGTAAGTACAGAAAGGAAATGTTTGGTGTGTATGAATTTTACAAAGCCTAAGTTAGGACTCACTTGACATCTGGCATACCCCAGCATTGGGCTGCGTATCTTCGGGAAAATGTGCATGTGTGTGTGCGTGTGTTGGAGGATAAGCACACAGAGCAGACATCACAACTGGACTCCCCGACGTGGCTGTCCTGGCCAGGAGGCCCCACGGGTGCTGGTGAACAGCCCACACTGAAAGACTCCGGGGACAAAGATGCCCGGGAGGAACCTGCTGTGAGCCATCCCGTGGGAACCTCAGCCTCCCCCTCGCCAGGGCCTTCTGCAGCTGGCCTGCTTCCACTGAGTGGTGAGGAATGGCTGAGGCTCCGGAGGCTGTGGCCGGGCCTCCGGGATCCGACGCAGGGGACTAGCCGTGGTCTCGTGGTCGCTGAGATGAGGTTCTGCCTGTGCTTCTGCAGGTCCAGACCCTCCGCTACCGGCACTGATGTCTGGAGGCCACGAGGATGCTCCCTAAAATCAGGGTCAGGGGTCAGCTGATGGGAAACAGTCAGGTCCGCCATATCCAGACTGTGTTCCCCACTCACTGATCTTGGGACAAGCAGACAGCACAGGGTTAGTGTCAGAAACGCCATGCAGACTCCAGTCCCCACTCAGCTCCTGCGGGCCGCCCTCAGTTTCCCTCCAAGAACAAAGCGCCCTGTCCAGGTGGCTGGGTCCAGGCTACCGTCAGGCCATTAGACAGTGAGCAAGAGCTCAAGGCCGGGCTGTGGGCCCCTCCTCACTGGCGCCCCCCTGCCCTCTCCCCTTCCAGCAACCAGCGTGGAGGTGCCCAGGTGCTGAGCTCCACGAGGTCTTAACCATGGGTGAAGGCTACAGGCCGCTGACCAGGAAAGCGCTCTGCTTGGAGCTCGGGGTTCTGATTGTAAATGATCCGTCTTCTCTTTCTTTAATTAACTTTTTTATTGAAGGATAGCTGATTTACAATGTTGTGTCACTTTCTTGTTCACAGCAGTGATTCAGCCTTACATAGACACATATCCACTCTCTTCCAGGCTACATTAAGGGTCCATTTTCTTCCCGACTGTCCTTTATGTGTGCATCCCCCTCTCCTTCTGGGGTAGAAGGTGACTGCCAGTGTAAGACTGGGCATTTCTGGGTCCTCTGAGCAAATACCACTAAACATCCCCCACTTCCATCCTTCCTAAACATCTGATTCCAATGAATCCACTTTCAACCTCTATAAATGTTCTGCTTGTGCGGTGAACTCAGCTGCTCGGCCAATAGAGGGATGGCGGCCGGTCATCCCCTTGGGGCAGTGGTGTCACTAATTCCTGCAGCATCAACCCCTTGCACACAGCAGTGTGTGTGCAACTGAGTATCTTGCCTTTTTTGAATGATGAGTAGGAAGTAGAAAAATGGAAACACTGATACTAGTGATTAAAAAAACACAGGCATCAGGATTCAGTAAAGTTAAGAAGATGGGAAGTGAGCTTTTGTCTCATCTGGATACCTAGCAGAATCAAGCCAGTCAGTCGTAGGCACAGCTACAAAAAAAAGAAAAAAAATGAAAGTACTTAAAATGCTAGAAACAGATGCTTGGAAGATGGTGTCTGAGGGGAAGTGTAATTAAGGATCTGGTAATTAGGAAGATTAATTAATTCTCTCTGGGAATGGACCTCCTCTCACAGCTGTGGATACATGGTTCCAGCTCTGACACACGAGGAGAGGGGTGCACGTGTGCTCCCCGACTTGCAGAAATGATGCATGTGGCCACGTGCTGTCCACGGAGCTCTCATCAACACGGCTCTGGCGCCCAGGAGTGGAGGCTCGGGGGCAGGCTCTGGTGGTTAGGATTCACGCGGCTGTGGAGCCACACCCTGCCTCGCCGTCCGCGTGCTGCCAGCGCCAGGCTCTGCCCACAGGAGGCGCAGGTGCTCAACGTGGTCTTCGGGAATGAGAAAACCTCCTGTGCTCCCACTGCCTTCAGGACAGTCCGATCCAGATCAGCAGACCTCGGTCCCCAAGATGCTGAGCCCTTCTCTGCGGTCACTGTGAAGTTGGTCCACATCCTGCCAGTTCCAAAGGTGCCACTTCTGCCTCTCCGACTGCCAAGCGTGACGGTCCCGTCCCTACATCCAGGGCCCTGCCCTGACCCTCTGGACCCTCCGCCGTGGGCGACAATGGCCAAGTACATCTTGGCTGTTCTGGGAAGCTGACATCATTTACTTTTAGGTACACACACACCCACACATGGTTTAGTGGTACTTACACACAGTTGGAATGCAATCTGATTTCAAGTTCGCCACGAGCTGCATGTGGCCTTCGCTGCCCCAGCTATGTGGCCTTCGCTGCCCCGGCTGCCCTGTGCCATCTTGTGACTAACCCTCCTGGCTGGCCCCGGGGGTCACCCCTCCCTTGTTTCACAAGTTCCCCTACTGGGGTGCAGGGGACACAGGAGCAAGATCTGCACCCTCCTCCCCAGGGAACTGGGCAGAGGAAACCCGCCCTGCTGTGAACAGTCCATGTCTGAATTACATGGAATACCAGTGTTGTTTCTAATGTTAGATATTTAGCATTTAAACCATTACATGTGAGACATTTAGGACAATATGCTCACAAGTTCATTCTGCATAAGAGATTAAAAAGTTAAAACTTGTGAAGAAGTGCTAGAAACGATGATCACTCCCTGGTCCAGCTGTGGCCCTCAGCACCCAAAATCCACACCAGGAAAAGGGCGGCATCCTTCCCATCACACCACCTGCTCTTGCTGAGATTGCACTCTAGGTCTTGGGAAGATCTCACATTTTACACAGGACACTCGGCAGGCTGATGGAAGATTCAGAGGGCACCTGTTACAGAGATTTTCCCACTTAAACCTAACACATTAAATCCAGCACTCCTGCTTGCCGACTCTGGGCTCTGAGAGCCAAGAGTCTCTTGGGACAACAGGCCGTAGGTCTGCTTATAATTAGTTTTCCATTAAGCGGAACTGGCAGAGACACACTGCTAATAAATCCTCTTGCCGAACATTCAGGCTCTCTGATATGACCCTGGGAAGAAGTGACTGAGTGTAAATTAATTTTGTGGGTTCGTGCTCTCTTGGGACTGGTGCCCAGGATGTCCTAGTGTGCACCCAGCTAAGAGCAACTGGCCATTCCCTTATCGTAAAATAATCAGCCCACAAGGGCTGAAGCACAGCCAACTCTACATCTTTCCACTAATTAATTCTTCTACGATCAGAAAAATCGGCCATTTTTCCCTTAAGAGATCAAGTTAGAATTTTGCCACACGAAGTAGTCATTTGGAAATGGAAATTCCAACTGCATGTGAAGGTACTGGGGTGGGTGGGAAGGAAGGAAGGATGGACAGACAGGGTCTTCTCTGGGGCTGAGAGGGCAGGAAGACTGGGAAACCTGATTCTGGGTGAAGCACCCAGGGCCAATGGAACCTCAGGGAAACCACCTTTCCGTAAAAGTTACCTGACTTCCCCTTCTCCCCAAAGGAATCAATGCAACTTCTCCCACCCTACACAGTTGTTGTATCAAGGAAGCTGTAATTATTCTAGAAACATTAACAAAAAATGGCTTGAATGCTAATTGGAACTTATTAACTTCTATTTAAATACAGGAACATGCTTACTTAACTCTACAGAAAGCTTTGAAAAGTCTACACTAGTATCTAGTGTACTAGTGTCTGCCAGCTAGATACCAATCCTGCATTTATTTATAGCCCACCTCACTTCAAAGTCAGCTTCCAACTACTCATAAAATACATCAAGACATGATAAATAAAAGAAAAATGAGGCAAAAGGAAATGAGGAAAACACGGCTAGATGGAGCCAACAACATGCAGTGAGGTCCCAGCCTGGGATGGATGCAGGTCTGGCCTTCAGTCTTCCATCTTCACAACATACAAAGTCCACAGCCTGAACACAAATCAGCCCCTGGGAAGCCTTGCCACCCCTGTGTGGAGAACAGAGAGAACCCTAACGATGAGCCAGACCCCAGGATCTGAGCAAAGCGGCAGGCACGTCACAGCTGCCACGGCACTGACAGAGGGTGATGGGCAGCCGTCACAGTCCCCTCATCAGGCCCAGGAGGTGCCACCTCCCTGGGACAGACAGGATGCCTTTCATCTTACAAGAGGGGACACAGAGGCCCAAGGAGGCTGCATGACCTCTCAGCCGCATCACTCACACACAGCGGGGTTGGTTCCCTGCCCCAGGCCTGACCCCGTTACTGGCCACAGCGTCCCTGGGCAACATAGCCAGCAGAGACTCTGTGAGGTGGGTGGAGGGCGGGGTCCCCCTGGGAGAGGGGAGTCAGGACCCCACCGCTGCCCACAGCGTCCCTGGACAGCACAGCCAGCAGAGACTCTGTGAGGTGGGTGGGGGGCGGGGTCCCCCTGGGAGAGGGGAGTCAGGACCCCACTGCTGCCCACAGCGTCCCTGGACAGCACAGCCAGCAGAGACTCTGTGAGGTGGGTGGAGGGTGGGGTCCCCCTGGGAGAGGGGAGTCAGGACCCCACCACTGCCCACAGCGTCCCCGGGCAGCACAGCCAGCAGAGACTCTGTGAGGTGGGCGGAGGGCGGGGTCCCCCTGGGAGAGGGGTGTCAGGGATTTCGTCTCTCCTCACTCCCCTCACACTGGAAGAGAGTCTGAACATGTAACAAGGTTGTGGCGTGGACTCGAGATGCTCCACCTGCAAGCTCAGGAAGCACAATCCTTGGATCCTTGCTTTCTGCTTCCCAGGGTCGCGTTCCTTGTCTCTGCTCTTTCAGCTTTCTCCCCTCGGGCTTCCTCTTTCTATCAGCCTCCCACAACTGCCCTGACCCTCCTATTTGTTTTCTCCGCTAGGGTGTCACCCCGAGTCAGATTGCATCTGCAGGCTGCGGGCTTGTGGGGAGAATCACTCATCTGAGAGCCCCCTGGCACCCCGACCACACAGACCAGCAGGAGGCCAGGGACCCAGAGTGGAAATGAGATCAGAACCGAGAATCCATGCTCTGGGGGCCCAGGCACCACCCAGCCTGGGGAGTCCAGCCTCCTCAGTCCCTGGATGAATCAGCCTGACCAGAAACCTGACATAAGCAAAGGGTAATAAGCCTGCACAAAACCAGGCTGAACTTTAATGAACACTGAAAGAGCTTCTGTCGCCTCAGGCCACCCACCTCCACTGCTAAAATAAAGTGCCGGCTGCAGGCCTAAGCCTATGCAATTTTTGCTAAAAGTAAGAGACAGAGGTGAAGGATAGAGACCTCCTTCACCCTCACTAAGTGTCAGCAGGGTGGAGGGGCCAAGCCAGCAGGCAGGGGTGGGCAAGTGGAGGGGAGGGTTATACTCACTGCCAGGGTGGCTGGGTAAGGGGCCTCCGCTGGGAACGTGAATGTGGGGCCGGTGGTCACAGGGCTGCTGGGGGGTGGGGTCACAAGCAGACCGGTGGTACTTATGTGAACCTGCAAGGAAACAGGAGTCAATGCAAGGAAGACACACCTAACAAAACCGAGACCAGCTCAACCTGGGGAAGCCAAGTCACAATGAAACATAGAAAACCTGTAGTGTCTGTTACTGGGGCAAGGCAGAGACCCGTTCAGGTTACTGAGCCCAAATCTTCGGAGGGCATCACGTGTGTCAGACGCCAAGGAGTCACTTGATAGACACTGGTCCTACATCTCACGTGTAGGATCCCACGGCCACTGCCTCACGTGGGTGTGGCTGGGACCTGCCTGGTGCACGGTGAGCCAGGCCATCAGCACCTCCCCAAGGATCCTGTTAAGGGGGCCTCTCTGGATGCTCACCTGTCTGCCAGCACACTGAACCTACGTCACACTTAACGCAGATGGTTCCATCTTCAGGATCACGTCTTAGGACCTGACCTTCCCGTGGGGACCCATAATTAAAACGTAGCTACTCAGATGTGCTGACGGATTGCAGGCAATTGTTTACAAAACCCTTCAGGGAACAATGCCTAACCAAATGACCTGTGTCCAAAGGTGTCTCATCCACAGCACTACCTGAAACGAATTCACTAGGAAGAAACTGAGTCATTCAGGTCCCTTCGTGCCTGTGTTCAGTTACGGGATGAATTTCACTGCTGCTGCACCCCAGTGTGACTGCAGACAGCTGGAGGAGGGTGCCTCCTGCCCAGAGGGGCCGTCCTTCTTCCACTATTAAAGGTGGAAGGAGGGTGACTGCCTCTGACCTTGCTCTCCAGGAAACAGTGTCACACCAAAACTGCTGCTTTGTGTTACAAGAACTTAATCCTAAACCTAGCTGCCTCAGTCCCACCAGTTAGGAAGAAGATGCTCAAGGCAAAGACAGGCTCCGCATGAGTTCCCGGGGGCCTGAAGGAACTTTCAGTTCCCCGGGACGAGGCGCCGCCAAGGGGGGTTGGCCAGCACATGGCCGGTCCTGGTCCTCACAGCTGTCTGTGCTGCTAGGCTTCATGCCCCTTCTGCGGCGGCCGGTACCTGGGAGGGCGCGCTGCAGGAGAGTCCGGCCAGCTCGCCGATGCGCGCCGCGGCCGCGGGGTTGCTGGAGCTGATGAGGACCGGGGGGCTGATCTCCACGGAGTGGCGCTGCTGGGCGGCCTGCGACGCCTTGCTGGCCATGCTCAGCGAGGTGAACGAGTGCCGCTTCTTGGTGTTCTTCTTGCCGTCCGGCTGTTTGGGGGCCGTGCTGCTCGGGGTGGCGGCCGGGGTGCCCTCGCCAGCGGCGACCCCTGGCCCGGGGGGCTGGTCCCACTCGATCAGCTGCTTGGCTGCGGAGTTAAACTGCAAACCGACAAGAGAGAGAGGTCAGACGACAGGGACTCTCGACACACTTGTGTCTAAAGCTGAGTGTCAGTCCTTCAAAGTCTCCCTGTGGAAGTACACGCTGTTCCCACGGGCGTGTCTTGTCACAGTACGGGGACTGCACTGTTCCTACATCACAGACACATGCTAAGCCAAGAACAACCAATTCCAACCTAACACCAAGGTTGAGAACACTTCTCCCCCAAGAATCTTCAGAATGTCTAATTGCTTTTTTCACTTAATGATGGTTTACTGTATCTATTTCAGGGTTGTATACGTAACATGCCTTCTATGATTGGCTGTGTTTTTTTTTATTTTTTATTGAAGGATAATTGTTATACAGAATTTTGTTATTTTGCGTCAAAGCGCAACATGAATCAGCCATAGATATGGTAACAAAGACTTATTTCAGCCTCCAGAGGAAACACAGAGAACAGGGAGCAGCAGGGAGGGTGGTCGGCCTGGTGACAACCGGTTTTGGCTCAGCCGGGCCGCTTCCGGGCAGTGACTATGGCGGTGAACACGTGCACATTTCCAAGCGAATTCACTTCCCGCCTCCCTGCCCTGTGCAGGGGCCTCCCAGAAACGTCACTAGAAACTCCTGATTACCATTGTTCTGCCACATGCCCGTTACTTTGAGCTTACATTTTGAATTATAACAGGCTAAGCCCTGAAACCCAAGTCCTGTTGGCCGGTGAACTGGCCTGTTTGAAAAGCTGTCTGAGTGCAAAGCCAGGGCAAAGCCGCCCCACGGGGGCTGGGAACGCTGGCAAGAGAGGAAACACACAGGTAGCTTGTGCTCTCTGAGGGCAGAAACAGTACTTCCAGAAAGCTCCCATGACAGCCAGCTGCACCCGGACAGTGCGGCAATGGGAAACGCTGAGTGCAATGGTACACACAAGAGTGTATAACCTCTGAGCCAAAGTGCAGATGACCAGTAAACTCCTCAGATGTGAAAGTTGCTCAGTTGTGTCCGACTCTTTGCGACCCTGTGGACTGTAGCCCGCCAGGCTCCTCTGTCCATGGGATTTCCCAGGCAAGAATACTGGAGTGGGTTGCCCTTCCCTTCTCCAGGGGATCTTCCAGACTCAGGGACCAAACCCTGGTCTCCTGCACTGCAGGCAGACTCTTTACCATCTGAGCCCCCAGGGAAGCCCAACTACTCAGAGGGAACCTGGAAATCCCGAGGACAGTGGGCACTGTCCCATTCCAGCACTCTGCAGGCAGCTCCTTCCATCCTTCCGGGATGGAAAGTGTCCTTCCAAATGCACTGTCACATCTTAACAGGCTAGGGCTGTCTCCCACCTACGGTTGAGGATGTCCTCCTGGAAGGACCGGGATCCTGTCGGTGATGTTCAAGGACTCGCTCTCGCTCTGGGAGCAGCAGCTTGGGAGGCGTGGTGTCTGAGCCTGAAGCCCTTGCTCCCTGGGGACCCAGTCAGAACCTGGCCTGACAGTTTTTCTAGCATGAGCTCATCCCTCCTTCAAGGCAAGGGTTCTTTCCACGTGGTAACTTTCAAGACTTGTGGGGAGTAGTGCCTGCTAATGCCCGAGTGCTGGGGGGCGGGATGGATCTCAACGCCACTGTGCTGGGGATGGGGGCTGAGCTGCTAGGAAGGGGCAGCCGTATTCCAGCACCGTCGCGGCATGTGGCCAAGAGACCCAGGATTCATGATGGTGCCCTCTACGGCCATATCACCCGAAAACACGCAATCTCATCAAAATTCATGCTGGTGCCTCAGTCTAGCCACCCCATCTTTGGAGTGGTTCCAAAAGAATCAAGTGCCCAAGGAAGCAAGGTCTCTGTTTCCACCACAGGCATGGCCCAGGCCTGGGCATGGAGTGGTGGGCTGTGTCAGGCAGGGCTTCTTATTCCTGCCCAGGCTGGGGACGAGGGTCTGAGATCCCATCAGAGAGACCAACTCCTCCATCCTTCTTACCCCAAACCCATCACCCAGTGAGACAGAAGACCCACTCTGCAATGCTAGAGCTCAGGGGGCCGGGCACACAACCTTCCACGGTGAGCAGATCAGACAGCAGAGCAAGGACCCGATGCCTTTCCATAGAACGCCATGGAGTTCTGTTTCTTCAAGTACACACACACACACACACACACACACAGCGTTCAGTCATGCTTACACACTGTTGGAATGCAACCTGATTTCAAGTCGGCCACGGGCTGTATGTGGCCTTTGCTGACCTGGCTGCCCTGTGACATCTTAGGAGCTAAAACCTCTCAGCCAGCCCCAGGGGTCAGTGATCTCCCGGGGGAAGTCTGTCTGAATTCCTGTGCAGCTTTCTCTGCGCAGCCTTCTCCGGCCACAACCCATGTTCATGCGCGCACTGCCCACCCTCAGAACGCCTGTTCTCCGCCCTAGAACACCCTCCTCCAGCCCTGGGTGTGGACCAGCTGCCAAGGGTGGACACGAGGGGAAACGCAGCACCCTGGAGTGGACAGCACGGACGCACGGGATTTCTTGATCTGAGAACCGATAATATCCCCTTTGGGAAAACTCTGAAACAGAGAAAGAATTAGTCTTACTGAGAGGCATAAATAAACATGGGGAAAAATACTGACATAATAACAGCAGTAATAACAAGGCAATTTAAGAAATATGAAGATACTTCGTGTGTGTGTGGTTGGCCTCTTTGTCAGAGAATACCATCTTTTTAAAAGACAGGACTTCACTTTTTCTAAACGAGAACAAAAAAAATCTAATGAGAACAAAGCTGAATAGTCACTGTTTTCCATAAAGCCCTACAGGGGACTTGGTCTCTGGATTCTGAGCCTCAGAGCATGGACACAGTAGGTCTGCATAGAGGAACCTCTTCTAATTCAAAACAGAGTGTTTGCTCTTCAATGGGGTGGGTTTTCAATAAAAGGCAAATAAAGACTTTAAATATAGATTATATAAGGAACATATGTTCATTATTTTAAACAGGAAATAGTGCAGATTATACGAGTGAAAGGTGTCAGGGCCCGGCCAGTTTCATCTCCTCCCCCCACCACCCCAGACCTGTTTCCCAGACCTCTCCTGTTTGGCAGTTCGGAACACTCCCTTGCATGTAAATTCCATGGAGATGTTGTTAATTAAGCACCCACCTGGTTTATTTTTTTTAATTTTATTATTATTATTTTTCATTTATTTATATTAGTTGGAGGCTAATTACTTTATAATATTGTAGTAGTTTTTGCCATACATTGATATGAATCAGCCATGGATTTACATGTGTTTCCCATCCTGAATCCACCTCCCACCTCCCTCCCCATCCGATCCCTCTGGGTCATCCTAGTGCAACGGCCCTGAGCATTTGTCTCATGCATCCAACCTGGACTGGCGATCTGGTTAATTTTAACACAAAAGAAGCTATACTCTCTCTGCTCACAGCATCTCATGAGAAGCCTTTCCTGTGAACAGAGGCAGGCTGGCTGTGCGGTACCCACCCATCTCCTTTCTCGCATCCTGCCTGTACAGCCACATCCACAAGGCAAACTCCCAAAAGTGAAGCTGTCAGGTTAAATGCAGCCTAAAGCATTTTCGAATGATACTGCCAAGTGGCACTTCCAAAAAGTGTCCGTTCCCATCACCCCTAACGAAAAAAGGAATAAAAAGTCCCTGTTTCTCATACTGTTAGCAGTATCAGGCATTATTGATGTTTTGTTAAAATTTCTAGAAGTTACAGTATTAGGCATTACCATTTTAAAAAATCTCTATCAGATGAAGAGGCAATTTGTATTTTCTTATAATTTGTTCTTCTCTATTAATGAGATTAAACATGTTTTTTTCTTTCCCTAGGAATTACTTATTCCCATACTATCCATTTTTCTATTGAGTTGGTATTTTTCTTATACATTTATGAGTTCTCTTTATATAGCATACAAATCTTTCTTTAATATACTGGAATACTATGTATGCATGTATATATATATACATATACAAGAGTAGATATATCCTCCTTGGAAGAAAAGCTAGGGCAAACCTAGATGTTGTATTAAAAAGCAAAGACATCATTTTGCTGACAAAGGTCTGTACAGTCAAAGCTATGGTTTTTCCAAGTAGGTATGTATGGACGTGAGGGTTGGATCATAAAGAAGGCTGAGCGTAAAAGAACTGATGCCTTCAAACTGTGGTGCTAGAGAAGACTGTTGCGAGTCCCTTGGACTGCAAGGAGATCAAGTCAGTCTATCCTAAAGGAAATCAACCCTGAATATTCACTGAAAGGATTGATGCTAAAACCGAAGCTCCAATCCGTTGGCCACCTGATGCAAAGAACTGACTCGCTGGAAAAGACCCTGATGCTGGGAAAGATTGAAGACAGGAGGAGAAGGGGACGACAGAGGATGAGACGGTTGGATGGCATCACCAACTCAATGGACATGCACCTGAGCAAACTCTGGGAGATGGTGACAGACAGGGAAGCCTGGTGTGCTGCAGTCCATGGGGTCACAAAGAATCAGACACACCTTAGCAACTGAACAACAACATATATCCATTGAGTTAGAAATGTTGTTTCAATTTAGCTTTTAACTTGATACATATTTGTCATACATAAATATTTCTTGGATGTGCAAATTTATTCATCTTTTCCCCTATGGTATCTTAAGCTAACATCATACTTAAAAAAATCTTCTTTTTCTACAATTATTTTTTAAAAATAAAATCACTTTTCTCCCAGTGTATTTATAGTTCCTCCCTTTGTCCGTCTGGGTATTTTAACAACGTGGACATTTTGTTCTGTATAAAGACAGAGACAGGGATGGAGCATTCTTCCTTCCATGTAGCCCAGCAATTTACGTAACCCCATCCTTTCCTGCCAGCTCTGAAAACCCACCTTCACAAGTGAGGGTCTCAGTAGAGACCCGTCTGCTGCACTGCCAGGCCAGTGCCCGTCCTCAGGGAAGATGCTGTGTGGGGGAGTTCATGCCTCAGCCCCTTGAGGCAGAAGTGAAAGCGTCTGCCTCACAATACAGCCCTCAGCAAAGTGCTTTCACACAGTGGCCTCGGGGAGTCTGTATGTCCATCAGTCTCTCATTGTCTTCTGCAATTTGCGCAACAAGGCTTTTGTTTCTGGATGATCCAAATAGAAAAGCAAGCTTAGTCTTTATTCATAGAACAAGACTCCTCCAGAGTAGAGGAATAACCAGCAGACTGAAAGGGTTACTCAGGAGTGTCTTTAAACGGGTCTGAAAAAGCCTTCCCCAGGGAGCAGCTCCATTTCAGCATCTGTACAGATCTGCTGAAAGAATAAAAACGCTGGTGTCTCAGGACCATCGGAGGGCGGAGGTGGGGAGGGCAGCCTCTAGACCAGCGCTACCCAGCAAAGCGGAACAGTAGCTGCAGGTGTGGCGTGAAATTTTCCAGTAGCCCCATTTTAAAGAATAAAAAGCAGCAGGTAAAATTAATAATGCATTTTATTTAATATACACCAGATATCACCACTATGGCATGTAATCAGTATGGACGTTTCTGAGATAGGCACATTCTTTCTTTGTACGAGTTTTGCCACCCAGTGTGCGCCGGACACCTGCCCCCCATCCCAGCCGAGACGGCCACAGCGTGAGTGGGCCCCCAAGATGCATGGCGGGCCCAGGGGGCACCTCCTAAGGCTCACTGAACACAAGGAACGTGTGGGACAGGAAGGGCCTCAACGGTCCCCTCCCCACGCGGCAGCTCTGACGCGTCCTGAGCTGGCACGGCTGGTGGGGCGCACAGCACCCCAGCCCCCGTGCCACAGGACCGGGAAGGGCTCTCTGGGACTCGCCCCACATCCAGTCAGGAGGGAGCCCCAGCCCTGAGCTCTGAGTGCATGTTAGCTGTCCTCCTCTCTGGTGGGCCTGGCTGTCAGAAAATAAATACTGGAAGGTTCTGGAATGCTCCTTTTCAGGTTTCTGATTTTGAGATGTAAGGGATGAAGGGGGGGGGAGCACGCCTGAAAGAATTTTCGTTCAGGAAGCTGAGGAAAGTACTCTCCAGAAAGCCACGCTCCGAGCCTGGAGGTGAAAGGCCCGGGGGGACTCGGATCTCTGCCTCCCCAGCTAAGTAGTCCTGGGGGACACCCAAATGTCCCGGTTTCAGTTTCCTCATGGAGCAGGACAGGGACCTCCGTCCTACGTGCCCAGGGGCAGGGCAACACGCGTCGCCACTGTGACGTGACACAGACACGCCCTGCTCTCACTGTGAAGGCCTGGCCTGCCCGTCACTTGTCCAGTCACCACGTGCGTCTCCAGTTTTTCAGATATCATACACGACTGCACTTGACGAGCTAGGAAGTTTCATATACATATGATGTACAAATGCCTTTTCTCAACCCGGAACACAAAGACCCCTTCAGGGCACACAGAGGCCGGGACCTCAGGCCTACAACGACTGCAGTCAGACCTGGAGGGGACATGCCTCTGCCCCTACATTCTCTGAGCGACTGTCACAAGCGTAGAAAGCTACACACGTAAGCTTCTGTAAAATACCCTGATTTTTCCATCTGAACAACAATCAAACAAAAGCAGTCTGCAGCAGTCATAGGAGACTCAAGTTCGATCCCTAGGTCGGGAAGATCCCCTGGAGGAGGAAATGGAAACCCACTCCAGTATTCTGGCCTGGAGAATTCCACGGACAGGGGAGCCTGGTGGGCAACAGTTCATAGGGTCAGAAAGAATCAGACATGACCGAAGTGCCTTAGCATACACGCACACACTCTGTAAGCCAAGCGTGGAAGCCCTGCAGGTGTTGCTAGCTGGAGTCTCTGCAGGGCCAGGAACTCGGAGAACACACAGGGCCAGGAGGGTGCCCAGACCGCAGGTGAGAAGACCCCCAGCCTCTGCCCTGCAGCCCACAGAGGCAGCAGCTGGGGGCAGGGGTCGTGATGGTAACCCTTACAAGGAAAGGAAGGGGGAGCGGCATGGCAGGAGTCGCCAGCACTGGCGGAGCAAGGCAAGAGGAGAGCAGAGGGGACCAGCTAGCCAGCAGTCAGGAGGGTGATGACCACAGGGACTGGGGAGCCAGCCCTGGGAATCCCGGCAGGAGAGGAGGGATGGAGGGGCGCGCAGACAGGGGAACGGCCAGTGGGAGGCGAGAGGCTGCCCGCTCCCAGGACGGGAGCCCAGCAGTCAACACCGAGGGGGAAAGCAGGCACACAGGTGTGGCCCCGCCCAGGTGAGCAGGGGCTCGGGGAGAGCCTCCGCCATCCACCAGGACGCCGCACCAGGAGGGCCAGCGCGCCGCCCAGAGCTGCGCAGGGTGGGACTCCCCTTCCTCCCACTTGCAGAGAAACGTCTGTTCAACAGCCGTGAGGCAGGGAACCCGCCACGTCGCTGCCATCAGGGCGGCTGCGACACACCTCCTGACCCAGTTTCTGAAGCTCATCAACTTCACCACTGGGGCCTGTCCCCAGGGGCTTCACAATTAAGATGAAACAGGCCACACACATGTGCAGAATAGGGCACACTCTCATTCTGCCTCTCTCAGGACACAGGACAGGCCTCAACCCTTGCTTAATAAAAAGCCTCAGTCACTACCAAATAGTATGTACATAACAGTGTAATAAGAATTTCAAATGACAAAACTTAAGGCCTTAAAATATGGTGGTTTTGATTAAGGTATGATTTCTCTCTTAAAAAAGGCAACCTCAGTAATCTGACGTTGTTGAATATTTCATCACTTCTGAAAATCAACCTTCTGGGTGTTCAAACTTGAAAAGCTGTCATTATTCTTGATAAAATATCAAAATGTCCTCAACACTTCTCAAGTGAAGCTTGACGATCATAGTGACTGCCAGGCTTAGGAAGACTAGCTCTCAGCACATGAGTTCGGAGGCAACAGCAAGGCAGGGGTCTAGGGCAGGCCCAGGCTGCTGAAGGAAGACCACAAATCACCTCCCAGTTACTGGATGGGTGTCCCCAAACAAGACGCTTATTTTAAAAATGGAAAAACAACTAAACTGCAGCGCAGCTCCCAGAATTCTTATTTCACAGTCACAAAAACTGATGGAGAGTGGCAATACAATTGTGTAGAGAAAGGCAAGATCAGACACGTGCTGCCATTAAATCACACAGGAGGAGGAAAGGATATTTACCAAAATGACATGCGATGCGCTTAAGAGTTACTTCTCCCCAACTCCTCTGCAGCATGATTACATCAGAGAAATAAAATGATTAACAGTATTCTTCACGGACGACGAGGCTCCCAGGAAAACACAGAATCCTGCACAGACATCACTACCCTCTAGGCACAAGCCAGGCTGTGAGAACGGACAAGCTGCAACCGGGGAAGTCTGATGCAAGGACTTCATGTTTTGTTTCCACAAAGGAGAATCAGGAAAGAACAGCTTCCTGAGAAAGGACCGTTTCCATCAGGACCCCGAAGAGAGGTGAGTTTCCACAGACACATGGACAAAGAAACATCCCTGATGAGCTGTAAAGACAGAAATTCCAAGGGACCAGCTTATCGAGGGCCCAGAGGGATGCGGCCAGGCTAAAGAGCTGGTGGACACTGGGGGAAAGCACTGCGTACGTTAGACACCAGTTGGTCATTCACTTGGCCTCTGCTCCAGGCTCAACAGGATGCGAGCGTGTTTGTGTTCTATGGAACTGCCCGCTCATGTATCGAGAAATAAAGAAACATTAACCCATCTTTAGAATCTTAGCTCTGGGGGGGTGTTTCCTCATGGAAAACAAAAGGAAACTCTTAAATGGGAAAGAGGCTGCTGCGTAATAGATGGAGTGTAAACTGCCGAGTAAAGCCTGGCCTAATTTCCTTTTTTTCTGAGTAGGTCTGGGCAGGTTGCTTCCAGCTGTCCACAGTGAGCAGGGCTTTTCCTGGCGTCAGAGCCGACCGGCCCTGAGAACTTCAGAGTCCTGGCTCTCACTTCCGTCACTGTGGTAAAACGAAATGCCACTATCAGTTACACCAAGCTGACAACACTCCAAAGACCTGAAAAGCCTCAGCTCAGGGCAGAGCCCACAGGTTGAAGACACTACTCAACACAGGGCTGGGGACTCAGCCAGCTCGACCTGCAGGTGAATGAACGTACGGACGCTGGGCATGCAGTAAGTCTCCCCTGCTGAATCCTAAACAGTATTTCTGAATTGCATTTATAAAAATTAATTTACCTCAAAATTGAAGGAGAAAGTATGACAACCGACTGTCTTCCTGACTTTCCAACAACTTTACAAAAATTTCTTCAGAATTGAAGAGGTACTGGGGAAGCCAAGCAATATAGTAATTCTCTTTACAACTTCTCCTTAATATTCCTACACTTTTTGTTTTAAAAAAATGATTTCAATGAATTGAACATTTCACTTTTGCATCTGAAAGTAAAAGAATACACCCTTCAATATGAATGACAGAATATCCTTTTATATTGTTCAGTCTCCTTTCTCTGACTGAGAGATCAAAGCCAATGGCTCTGATCCTTGGCTCTCATTCTCTAGGGCAAAGACTCTAGGTGAAGGAGTAAAGTGAACCATGCTCTTAGCTCCTCTGAGGGGCACCTTGGCAAATTCAAACTCTGCACGTAAACCTCCACATGTAACTCCTTGGAACACGGACGGCATTTCCCAAGCCCCTTCATCCACGGCTCTTACTTCCCTGAAAGCTGCACCTATGCTCCTGGAGATACACGTGTGGTTTTCCAGAATCAGTGCTGATGACACACTTCTGTTCTCTGGCCACAGGAGTATCTCCCAAGATTTGTCTACAAGCTGATTCTGAAAGTTCAAAACAACAAACACCACCTAATCATTACACCGTCAACATGCGCGGTTTGCTGTGTGTCACCGATAACTCCATAAAGTTACTTTAGAAAAATGAGGATTCTCAACAATTAGGCCACCTGACTTCTGCTCAAAGTGGGCCAAAGGAATTGTACCAAGCAGGTGAGAATTCATCTCACAAACAATGAGGTGGACCACCTGGAGAGGCTCCAGGATCTAGTCCACAGGTGTCAATACTGCCACCCTAGTCCGGAAACCTCTAAACTAGGCCTAACCAAGCACTCATCCAGCTTCATCAAAACATAAACAAAAAACAGAGAACGTCCAGGAGTCACTGGAGAAAGCCTGCGCTTCGAGGATGGTGGTGTCCACATGTAACACCAAGATAAGCCGGCGACAGAATGTCAGCGCTTGCTGAAAGAGGTGCATGTCAGCAACATCCAAGTCCAGTTCGTGGCCGGTGTCGGCTCACCAGGTCCTCAGGCTGCCCACTCAGCCAGCGTTCAGCGAGGCGACCAGGAGCAGCGCTGTGCGCGGGAGCCCAGGTGGGCCAGGGGGAAAGACGCTGGGCCCAGGAGCGCAAGTCCCACCAAGGGGAGCCCGGGGCAGAGGGCAACACCCTCAGAGGAGACACAGACAGGGGGCACTGCGCGGTGCAGAAACTACAAGCGCAGCGCTGACGGCTGCAGTCGCCCGCAGCACCACACCTCTCACAGGTGCGGGCACTGCGCAGCGCTGCCAGCCCAGCTCACCCCACGGCTCTGTTTTACAGGTGAGGACACAGTCACCCCACAACCGGGCTCAGAGTCCAAGTTCTTCCAGGACCACCGTGCCCTGCGTGTGAGGCAGGGCAGCTGCAGAGGAAGAATCACTCTGCACGAGGCGCTGAGGGCAGGTGTGCCCGCAGAGGGGTCACCGAGTAGAGATCTGAGGGATCTGCCCCCCCCAACCCCCCGACGCCACCCCGCCCCGGCCAGCACCAACCACAGAACAAGACTGCAGTCCACAGGCCATGCCCACTTCAGGCCACCTCCACTTTTATATTCCAGCTGCAGCAGAGCTGCTAAATTTTTTTTGTTGGAAAAACTGGATGATAGTTTACATGAATGACTAGATTTAATAAAAATGTATAGCTCATAAGCCCACAATACACAACAATGTTTGAGTATCATCCAAAATGCCATATTTAGCACTTACTTCATCCCAACTTTTGGCATGCCAAGAGTCATGTCATCTCTGTCCAAATGACCCTGAAATGTGAGTGAGTCAGCTCTGAATTAATGAGGGTGTTAAAATCTTCCATGCGGTTTTGGAGGAGCCTAGTATTTCTGAACAAAGAAAGTAGCAAGCTACTGGTTTCTTCTGAAACCACATTCAGTCCTTGACAAACACAGCCTTTTACACATATCTTGATGTGGTTTCTCCAAGAGTCCCCTGGGTTTCCCCAGGGAACGTCTATCGTCCTTCCTTCCTAGTTTCCCACGTCCAGGAAGATCCATCCAACAACAGAATCCACAGCCTCGAGGCTCCAATGGGCAAGTCTCCAAGGGGGTATGATGTGATCAAGGCAAAGACCACTCCTCTTCACAGAGAGCTGAGGGCAGAATTCAAGGACATTCGCATGGCCATTCTCTTCCTGCTCACCTCCCATCAGCCTCTCCTGTTCACACCCTGAGGATCCTGGTACTTTAATCAGAGGTCTTGTGTCACCTCCTGTGACACAGGTCAGGAGCAGGGTACACAGGCCGGGTGGGATTGAGACAGGAGATGGAGGAAGGGGTGGGGACATGGGAGGGGAAGCCCCCGGCAGCGCCTCTGACGCCCTGGGTTTCCCACGCAGCTCTCTCCTCCCCACTGCTGATGCTCTGAGCTCCCGACTCGGGCCCAAGATCCTGTTGCAGGCCCGCCCCCACCCGGGCCATCCTGGTCAGAGCTGCTGCCATGGGCAAGCCCCACTGTGGGCATCTCTGCAGACCAGCCGCCCAACAGGACCTGGGCTTCCAGCCCTGCTGGTGAGGCTGTGACAGCCCAGCTGCTGCTCTGGGGACTTGGCCCTGAGCTGACTTCCTCCGGGGATGGGACACTGGGGCCCTTAAGGACTGTGCGGCTGTCCTCTGGGTCATGTCTGGCCTGAGCTCTGGACCGTGGTGCACAGGTCACAGCGGGGTCAGGCCCCTGAGACACACCATCACACGTACCTGCTCGATCCTCAGGGGTAAGTTTGGGGCAGCACCTTGCAAAAATCAGAGGCACCTAACATGGTGGAGACCTAAATGTGTGTCTACAAGATACAAGAAAATAATTTACAACTGGGTTTCTGTAACATCATCTGTTTTTATAGCGGGGACAGTCTGAGCCCTGAAGGGGTTTATGGAGCAAGGGAAAGACAGTACTCAAGAAAGAGCCCCAGTTTGTGATTCCCAACACTAGCTGGCTTCACTCCATGCGAAGCTGCCCTGTACAGTCACCTGTGCTTTACTTGAACAGTTGAATTTTGTAGGTTGCTACTGAAATCTACCCACCTCCTCCCCTAAAGGCTGAACTCCATGCCAATCTCCAGGTGCCAGCAATGTCCGTCCAATGGGCAGATATCAACGACAAGCTCCCAGTCCCCACCCTCCCCCCAAGAGAGACGATCTGTTCACTCGTCTCAACTGGCAAAACTGTGGTTCAAATGAGGAAACTACTCTTGTGAAATCAAGAGGCAGGAGAATGCAAGTACTTTCCACCTGGGCAGACGTTTATCTTCCCAACTGAAGTCAGAGTAAATAACCCCCATGACTCAAATGACTCTCTGACTCGGGGTTTGCTGTGGGTGGATCATTCATGCCCATCACGCAATTCTACACCCACCTGGTAACAAAAGCACGGCAGTCCTCTTGCACACCTGCCTGGAGTGGAGGCCAGCACTTGCACGCCAAGTGCTGGCTTTAGCTCAGCTCATACAGGTGAAGACAGGCTCATTCCTAAGCTCATGTACCCACGCTCCTGAGAGTAACCATCCAAACACCCGGAAATGCATGTAACTTTCCCTGACCACATTAGAATATGTAAACAATGTACAGGAAGGGTTACCTGAGAGCTGAGGACTTCCAAAGAAGGAAAAAAATAAACAGGAACATTTGAAGGATACGAATAAAACTCAAGGCGTGTACACAACCCGAATTACATTTCCATGGGTATATGGTAGTCACAGTAATTTTTTATGGAAACGAGGGCCATCTCACTGTCTATGGGGGAGACTGAACGCTGGCTCTAATGACACAATTTGTCATTTTTGTTCTCAGGATCGTGTCAAAACAAATGCCTCAGGTGAAAAGGCAGGAACAAAACTGACGTGGTTTTACTTTGTTACATGCTTAAGATACATGCATTGACATCTCAAAAACAGAATTACCTTCAATTTCCCAAACAACCTATGCACCTCTTACTTTCTGGCCTGTGCACATGCTGGTCATCCTGCGTGAGTGTTCTTTCTGCTATAAAAAGGCATCTTTTCCATTTTCTTGGTGAAGCGCTATCTACGCACTACAGAGACGTCGCTAAGAACTTGCTTCTTCCCAGAAGCCTTCTGGCATCTCAGCTAACCTTGCAGGGTTGTCTGGGCTGGTGTTTTAGTCTCTGAAACGTCTTCAACTGTGTTTTTGGCATTAAATTTTTTTTTAAAATTTTATTTTTTAATTGATGGAAAATTGCTTACAATTACAAAAATGTTGGTTTCTGCCATACAACAATGCAAATCAGTCATAACTATATATAAATACCCCTTTGTTTTTTGTATAAAATTCTTATGACTAAAGGACATGAAACTTAATGATGGTATAAAGTGAAAGTGAAGTCATTCAGTCATGTCCGACTCTTTGTGACCCTATGGACTGTAGCATGCCAGGTTCCTCTCTGTTCATGGGATTCACCAGGCAAGAATACTGGAGTGGGTTGCCGTTTCCTTCTCCAGGGGATTTTCCCAGCCCAGGGACTGAACCTGGGTCTCCCGCACTGCAGGCAGACTCTTTACCATCTGAGTCACCAGGGAAGCCCATGATGTTACAAGGCCTACTGTAAAGTATAACTTCCTAGTTCATTTTTAATTTAGTTCATTTATTCTTTAATACAACATATTACTTAACACATACTCCTAAAGAGACTTTACTGAGGGTTGGCTGTATGTTTCTGAATAAAGCTGATTACAGTGGGGAGGGTGGTTAACTGACTGCTGGGATGAAGTGTGGGCAGTTCATCGCTTATTTAATGCTGACTGGAGGCTACCCTGCAAATCAGTGTTTGAGTTCTGAGGTGTGGCACATAAACACACAGATAGATGCATCTCCCACCTTAGTCAGGACCTCACCAGCCTCTGACCCCAAAACTGCAAGTGGAACTCAGAGGCTGCAGGCAGCTCAGGATCCCACTCGACAGACACGCCAATGCTCTTAACAGGGGACAAAGTACAGAGCTCAAATATCTCATAATCCCCTGGTCCTCAGGAACTGTGGGGCAGGATGGAGGAATTCCACCCCACAATCTAGAACAAGGGCATTCCTGGGGCTTTCTGCTAAGAGGGCGTTTTTTTTCTTAAGTGGACTAGGTTTTTGTCTTTCTTTGTTCCCTAGTTTTATCCAAGAAAGGCACATGCAACATTGCATCACTTAAGGTGAGCAACAGGGAGGCAATCTATGTGTATACTGAGAAATGATCATGAGGACTTCTGAATGCTCACCCTGCACACTTAAGACTGGTCTGCTAAGCAGAATACTAACACGATTGATGCTTCCACACACTGACTCACCTCAACATATGAAATTGGGAATATTCCTATTTTGTCTGCCAGCATGCCTTCAGCCCAGTTTTCATCCACTCTGCGGATCACAGTTAGAACGTCGTCCTAAAGAGACATCAACGGACATTACTCCACCTGACCCTAGGAAGCACGCCACCTGATTTTCTTTTTAACAGGAGACTCAAGTTGTAAGAGCACATGAATTAAGATGCCATGCCTGTAGGATGTGACCACAGGAGGTGATGAACCAAATGGCACCAGGCCAGACAGCTATAAATGAGCAGCCTGTTGGCACCTGCCATCCCACCCACGCCCTGAACGCCTGTTCAAGGTGGCCTCTCAGGCTCTGTTCACCTTCTCTCCCTTAATGGGCTTAAAAGCCCATTTAAAGGTACATCCTACTGTTTTTCTTTACCGAAAAAACACAACATTCTGGTCTAAATCCCAAAGCATTTTTATCAATTCAATAGATACAGTCTGGTATGCTTTTCAGCAAAGAAATTTACATATAAAATAAGGAAGTAAAGATGCTTCATTTTGTTATTCATAATTCAGGGAATTAAAATCCCCGAGTGGCATGCACCCACCCAAAAACATAGCTTAGAATTACATTTAGGCCCAAAATATGAAAATGATACCATACAGAGCATCAACCAAAATTATCTTTCATAGAGAACACTCTGTGCACAAAATTACTGTCTTTCTGATCTGAGAAGTCTGCTTCCAGATATTTTTAGAAGCACAGAGAGAGAGTTCACATAAAACTATTGTATGTTTTTGCACAGGCCAGAGTTCACACATGCAGGTACACAGAAGAGCTGGCAAAAAACAGGCAATGTGTTCTAACTTTACCTTTGCAAACGGAAGGCAGTCTTTGTCAGCTTCCTTGTCTTTAACTTCAAAGTCATAAAGTGCTTTGCACTGGGGCGGGGGCTGAGGTAACGGCTTGATGATCTGCACGAAGCTGGTGGGGAAGAAGCCGTGGACCCCGCCAACCTCGCCGTGGCACCAGTTTTCATCCACCTGCCGCCGCAGGACAATGATGTCACCTTTGCTGAACCTGAGGTCCCCGGGTTCCTTGCCCTCGTAGTTGTATAACGCTTTGGCACATGGTAACTGAGGTATTCCCTGAAGGAAAGAGGGGAGTGTCAATCAAAGAACTGTCCCAAAATGTCTGAAAACTCAACTGTTTCACTGTGGTTGTTAATAAGTCCAGATCAAATACACACTTTGTCTTAGGAAGACAAACCCACATAAAAAACTGCGTGTGTGTGTGTGTGTCACCAAGAGCAAACAAAATCATGTCACATGAGGAAAGAACAGCAGACCACTCCTGGCCCCGAGGAGTGCAAGTACCGCTAAGTCTGGCTTGCTGGCATAAAATTTAAAAACTCATTAAAAACTTAAATTCTGATATTAACTGCACCAAAGAGAAGGCTGAGAGCCAAAGGCTACAAGGAGGTCAATCCTAAAGGAAATCAACCCTGAATATTTGTTGGAAGGACTGATGCTGAAGTTTACGCTCCAAACCTTCGGCCAACTGATATGAAGAGCCAACTCAAGAGAAAAGACCCTGATGCTGGGAAAGACTGAAGGCAGGAGAAGGGGATGACAGAGGATGAGATGGTTGGACGGCATCACTGATTCAATGGACATGAGTTTGAGCAAGCTCCAGGAGATGGTGAAGGACACAGAAGCCTGGCGTGCTGCAGTCCATGGGGTTGAAAAGAGTCGGACACGACTGAGTGACTGAACAACAATCACCCAACACTCTTAACACAGTGAGTGGCAGGAGTAAACTTCAGGCAACAGCCTGGTTATACCCTGGTGCCTGCAACCGGAAACACACTGCCTTGCATGCTGGGTTCTCTCAGTGACCAGGAACTCTGGAGGAGGCAGCCAGGGGTCGACGACACTCTAACCGACCAGCGGACGTTGGGCCCCGGCCCTGTCCTGCTCCACTGGGCTGATTCAATTAAATTCCAAGAGACTGAAAAGTCAGTTTGGGTCAGACTTCCCCAAAGAAAACTTCCCGTACTAAATAAAATGATTCTCACCCTGACTTCAAACCCAGCAAAGTTCACTGATCTTTAAGAGGCTGATCCTCACAGAGACTGCAGACAATGAAGTATAAAGAGTAAAGCGATTGAAAAGCAAGCAAGGCTGCATTTTCCTTGTGCAAAAAGCATCCCGAGAGCTGGGAGCCACAGGGGCCTCGGGCACCTCCTGGAAAGGCTGGGGGGTCACAGCCTTGCCTGGCCCCCAGACCTTCGGCTGCCTTCCCAAACAGCTTCCTGGGCAAGGCCTCCGGCATTCACAGAGTTTACATTTCACTTGGCTACATATGAAAGGGAGGCTCAGGAGCAGAGAGAGCCAGAGGCAGCCAAGCGCGCTCTGCAGCTGCCCTCAGACCTCGGCAAAGAGCTGGGCAGTGCAGGCAACATGAGCTTTGACAACAGTTCTTAACCCAAAAATACACTTCAGTAAACGGTGACTGCTTTGCTCCTATAAAAAAAGAATAACTATGACGTGGGCCTGTTTTACTTTTCTAATGTTTTTGCTTCTCCATTCTGTACACAGGTATTTTACAGGACATTAAAATCCTCAGGAGAGTGGCACACAAACACTTCTGATTCACTGCTTTCTGGCCCATTTCTGCCCCGTCGGTGTACTCCAGTACATCTAGCAAAGAGCTGCATGGTGATCTAGCTGAGGTCCTCACATGCAAATAAAACCTTCACTGCCAATTGATTTTATAGACTCTAAATGCCAGTGCCCAAATACACATGCACAACAACCCCTCTAAATTCAAATTCCTTCATGCATTTCTTACTGCTCCATAAAGTAAGAAAGATTCAATGGCCTACTAAAAAGAACATTTAGAAGATACTCCTGTCATAGGAACAGCAATAAAATGTGTAAAGTTTAATGACTGAGTTGTATCTCAATTGGTATAAACTGTGGCTGATTGCAACTTGACTTCCAAAAACTTCCAGAAAGAACTGAGCCCCGCTATGTGGACACCTTCCTGCCACGTTCACCTGTTCAGCAGGTGAACCAGTCTGCTCTCACACTCCGGTCTCCGAGGCGCCTCACCTCCATGCTGCTGTCTGAATGTCTGTGTGTCCCTGTGGTCCGGATGTTGAAACCCACCCCCTCAAAGGCGATGCTGAGCAGGTGGGTGCTCAGGGCATGAGGTGGGGCCCTCCACAGTGGAGTTGGTACCCACAGAAACCCCACGTCCCTTCTGCCCAGGGAGGGCGCAGTGAGGGGCATGAGCAGCGGACGGGGGGACTCCCCCAGACAGCTGATCTGGACTTGCCGGATGCTATGGTGCTGAGAAATCGGGTTTGCCATTTACAAGCTGCCCCATCTGGGGGGTCTCATGAGGCAGCCTGGACGAACTGACAGTCTTCCACTGGAGCTCACCAGGGGCCCCCGGCCCCATCACGTTCCTGCCTGGAGGGTCCCCAGTATGTCCCCAGAGGGACACGTCCTGAGGTGACAAGGAGGCCGGCTTTCCCCCACTTACAGTTTCCTGTCTGTCTGGGACGGATGCTTCTGTTGTTTGGAATCACCCATAAATAAGACCAAGTTTGGGGTGGGTGAAGGTCCCCAGGACGGTCCGTTTCCACACGTACCGGCCACACCTGCTTCAGGACCAGACTGGATGCTGCTGTCAGGGGGAGGGGCTGCTCGTCCTGAGCCCGCTGCACACGGCCCTCACCTCACCCAGCCTGGTCCCCACGAGACCAGGGTACCTGGGCACCGCGGCTGTGGGCCCCACCTCTCCTCACGAGCACCCACCTGGGTGCCCGTGATCACAGCCCTGCTGGATGAACCTCATCGCTGGCGGGCTGAGCACTGAACTGGATGGCTACATGGCAAACACCACCTCCACAGGGTCAGCTGCTTCAGAGGCGCTTCTACGGTGGGTCAGGCTCACCAGCTACTGACACGCTGACTGCACACCCCCACACCTGGGAGCCGTGCCCCGTGGGGATGCATGGCTGCACCCCGTGTGGCCTGTCCCCAGCACCTCCCCCAGACACAGCGCGTGGTGGACACGCACGGCGGACAGAGGAAGGGCAGGGGGAGGAGGGAGGCATGTCACCCCCAGCCCTGGGGCGGCTGGGGAGCTGGCGCCCGTGGGCAAGGGACGCCTGCAGAAGCAAGAGGCACTGCGGCCGACTGGAGGCAGCGCTGAGAACAGGACACGCTCGGGAAGAGGGCAGCTGAGGGCTCCGCGCTGGCGGAGCTGCTGGCGTCCGCAACACGCGAAGCCAAGCCCGCAGCAGACGCAGCGAACAAACATCTCACAGGAAGCAGTCACACAACTGATACGTTCTATTTTTTCTTGAATGACCTTAAAAATGGAGTGCCCAACTGACAAACCATTGCACAAAACAAAGCTTACAGATGTTTCTAAGGGGAGAGAGCTCCTGAGCACGCAGCCACTGAAATAAAACGAAGGAAACTCATGTCACACGTCGCCCTGTTAGTTTTGTTTCACCACTTCTAATAATTAAAATAATAGTTCTTAGAGAGCAGCAAATTTATTGGGAAAATTAGTGACAGTAACTTGATCTGCTGTCTTGAGGATTCATGGCAGAATGATGGCTATTTTCTGGTAAAGCATCAGCTTTCTATCTATTTGGGAAACACCTGGGTCTCTGGCAAGGGCCCTGCCCCAAGCCTGCCTTTCCTCCCCTCTGCCCCGGGGCCCTGCCAGGCCCCCACCCAACCTTCACAGAAAGCCAAGAATGGGGTGAGCCAGGGGCACTGGGGAGGGGTGTATGAGGGCAGGCTTTGACACCGAACAGGACGGTCAGGCAAGGTCTCCAGTTCAACTGCCTGGGTTAGATTTTTCTTTTTTTTTTGTCCAGTGTTTTCATTAATGTAGTGGAGAGAGATGCTCATATAATTTAAACATGGCATTAACTGTGAAAGACAGTTCACATTTTCAGAATTAAAACAGCACTGGAGGAGTCTGCACACGTATGAACAATCAAGTAAATGTGTCAAGGCAATTCAACTGGGGAAAAGAAAGTCTTTTCAGCAATGGATGTGGAACTCTTAGAAGTCCATGGGAGAGACCCCTACCTCACACCACATATAAAAATAACCTGAGATGGATCTCAGAATCGAATGTAAAATATAAACCTGTAAGTTTTCCAGGAAAACACACAGAATAATATCTTAATGATGAGGGAAGTCTCCTTTGCCTCCCCACCCCATTCTTAACTAAACATTAAAATTTACAAGTTGAACTTTATCAAAACTGAAAAATTCTGTTCATCAAAAGAGACAATAAAAAAATAAAAATTCATGCTACATATAGGGGAAAACACTTGCAATACGTATATCTGACAATGGACTTAAATTCAGAAATATAAAGAACTACAAATAAGTAACAATCCACCAACCCAGCTGAAAACCAGGCAAAAGATCTGAACACACACTTCAAAAAGGAACTGTAGACGTGCTCGACATCCCAAGTCATTAGGGAAATATAAACTAAAACCACAATGAGTTATTACTTCATACCCATTCGGATGATTAAAATTTTAATGGCTGACAACAGAAAATGTTAATGATACAGAGCCAACAACTCACGCATGCTGCGAGTAGGCATTTAAAATGGTGTAACCAACCCTGGAAAACGACTCAACAGTTTCTTATAAAGTTACAAACACAGCTACTCATGGCCCCACAATTCCAGTCCTGGGTGTTAATCCAAGAAATGAAGATGTGTGCGCACAAAGATCTGCACAGAAACGCTCCCTGCAGAACTATTCACAATGTGAACACTGAAAACCCAGGTGGTCCATCTGCCGAAGACCAACGCTGGGCTCCTCAGCTATTTTAACACAGAGAAAAGGACACCTTACTGATACTTATGAATGGAAAATCAGAATAAACATAAATAAACATAATAAACATATATAAACAGAATAAACACTTATCAAAATTGTTCAGTCACTAAGTCGTGTCCAACTCCTTGTGACCCCGTGGACTGAAGCATGCCAGGCTCCTCTGTCCTTCACTATCTCCTGGAGTTTGCTCAAATTCATGTCCATTGAGTTGGTGACACTATCTCACCATCTTATCCTCTGTCACCCCCTTCTCCCTTTGCCTTCAATCTTTCCCAGCATCAGGGTCTTTTCCAATGAGCTGGTTCTTTGCATCAGGTGGCCAAAGGATTGGATTTTCAGCATCAGTCCTTTCAATGAATATTCAGGGTTGATTTCCTTTAGGACTGACTGGTTTGATCTCCTTGTTGTCCAAGGGACTCAAGAGTTTTCTCCAGCACTACAATTAGAAAGCATCAATTCTTTGGTGTTCAGCCTTCTTTACGGTCCAACTATCACATCTATACATGACTACTGGAAAAACCATAGCTTTGACTATATGGTCCATTGTTGGCAGAGTGATGTCTCTGCTTTTTTATTACACTGTTTAGGTTTGTCATAACTTTCCTTCCAAGAAGCAAGTGTCTTTTAATTTCATGACTGCAGTCACCATCTGCAGCAATTTTGGAGCCCAAGAAAATAAAATCTGTCACTGTTTCCACTTTTTTCCCTTCTGTTTGCCATGAAGTAATGGGACCGATGTCATGATCTTAGTTTATTTAATGTAGAGTTTCAAGCCAGCTTTTTCACTCTCCTCTTTCATCCTCATCAAGAGTCTCTTTAGTTCCTCTTCACTTTCTGCCATTAAGAGTAGTATTAGAATACGTATATACAAATTACATTTACATGACTTTGAGAATAGGTAAAGCCAAACTACTGTAAGGAAATCCTCACAAGGCATGAGAAAATAGATGTATTTTATATCTTGGCTGGGATGTTGGTTAGTCAGCTGTAGACATGTGTCAAAACTCAGTATAATTCCACACTTGAGTATTTTCACACTGTAATTCACTTAATGTAAGTTTTACTTCAATATTAAAATGCTTTAAAAATAAACCAGTGGCAGCACAGTGAAAAAACTTAGAGATGACCCCATATGCCAGATCTGTAACTATGTACGCATGTGGGGGGAAAGATACAAAAGTATCTCAGTCAGTAGCAAGCCTAACTGGGCAAAGGAGAGACCTGCAGTGCAGAAGCAGAGACCAGTGCCCAGCAGGAAGGAAGCCCACCACCGAGGCAGAGAACTGGATTCTGCGGCCATCTGACCCCCCAGCAGTGCCAGGGCCACTCCCTGGAAGGCCCGGACGCAGGCTGAAATCCACACACAGGAGGAGCACACAGCTGCAGGGCTCTCAGTGGGGAGAGGGAGGTACAGATGACTTCACCTACATCTCACCTATTCTCTCTACATAATATTTGAAGATACTATGAAAGACAAGCTGCAGAAGCGGAGATGTATTTGTGGGGCAGTCAGTCTTCAAATACAACAGAGAAGTCTCACGCAGGGAGAGTAAGTCAGCTGCATATTTGCGGATGGAAAAACACAGGCTGAAATGGATGCATGCATTATTTAAGTGGGATGAAAGGATTTCCTGATGGCAAGGGCTGTTCAGTACTGCAGTGAATTATGACACCTCTGTCACTGGAGACTTGGAAGAATCCAGCTTCTCACTAGATGAGTTCTGCCCAAAGGCACAGGAAGACAGGATACCCTGTGATCTCGATGACTCCTGTGGCTCCCAGACCATCTGAGAGGGTGCTTTCATTCCTGCTGGCTCCGTCTCTGTTCCCTTTTTAGGGGTGGGCTCTCCAGCATGTGGAGGGGATGAGGTGTGGGCAGGCTCCCTGAGGGCACATTTGGAAAGAAGACACCTGGGGTGTGAAGGAGCTGCAGGGCCTAAATGCGGCCTCAAGGCCCCGGGGTCCAGGGTACAGGAGAGCTGAGGCAGCTCTGCTGCCGGGCTGTTCCTCTCACCGCGAATGCCTTCCATGCAGAGTGATACACAAAGTGCTGTCACAGTCACTGCTTTAGGAGGGATGCTCTGCTGGCGGAGCCAGTGTGCAGACGGCATGTGATCACAGGGCGGGATATCTCACTGTGGAACAATCTACTCTCAGGGTGGAAGGTCAACCCTGTGAACCCAGACGGCGCTATCAACATCTTCAATGAGGAGACAAACGCGTAGGCGCAAAAGCTTTGGGATTTGGGCTTTAAACGCGTAGGCGCAAAAGCTTTGGGATTTGGGCTTTCAAAAAGCATTCAAAGTACAGTCTTCTGGCCTTTTCAACTAAGCTCTTTCACCTTTGACTTTGTCTTAAAAGGATGCTTAAAATACTTGAAAATATTCTGTGGGTGAGATGAGTGTTACTGAAAAACTGTTACTGTCGTTATGCCTTAATTTCTCCAAATATATGATGATATAAGAGGAAAAGAAATACCCATGAGCAATAAATAATTTTTATCAATAGCAGATTATTATTTTGAAACAAGCGATTTTATTGAAGCACTCACACACACACACACACACAAAAACACCCAATATTCCAATTCAAGTATAATGATTTCCAAAAATAAGAAATAAGAGAAACTTGAAAGATTTACTAAGACACTTCTGATAAGCCCAAATCTAACTCTTCTATCTTTCTCTAAATAAACAAAGAACAGGATATGAATTAAAGGTATTTTCAACCAAAATGAGGGGCTTCCCTGGTGGCTCAGATGGTAAAGAATCTGCCTGCAATTTGGAAAACACAGGTTTGCTCCCTGGGTAGGGAAGATCCCCTGGAGAAGGCAATGGGTACCCACTCCAGTATTCTTGCCTCGAGAAGCCCACAGACAGAGGAGTCTGGCAAGCCACAGTCCAGGGAGTCACAAAGAGTCAGACACGACTGAGCAACTAACATTAACACTCACCCAAGATAAATCATAAAGAGATAGATTGTTTTTTATATTCCTAGATGATTGTACATATAGCAGCGAGTATAAGTTAAGCGAGACTACTTGTAATAAATATCCAATATACACAGCATTTTTTTTCATACTGTTCCTGGGGTTCTCAAGGCAAGAATACTGGAGTGGCTTGCCAGTCCCTCCTCCAGTGGACCACATTTTGTCATTGGAAAAGACCCTGATGCTGGGAGAGACTGAGGGCAGGAAGAGAAGAGGAAGACAGAGGATGAGATGGCTGGATGACATCACCGACTCAATGGACATGAATTTGAGCAAACTGCAGAAGACAGTGAAGGACAGGGAAGCCTGGTGTGCTGTGGTTCATAGGGTTGCAACAATTCGGATACAACTTAGTGACTGAACAACAACAATGACATATGGCATAAGAAGATAACTGACCATTCTAGCTGCATTCATAATAGAATTTGAGACGAGAAATTAGATCATTTGAGATGGCCACAGGGATGGATTCAGTTATAGCTACAAATCTCCTACGTATCTATATTTTAAAAAAATGTGTTATAATTGTACGTTTCTTTGGGTAAAGCAGCTAGGTTGTCCTGTCCGCAGGCTGTGAGCACTGTGAGACCAGGGCCAGATCTCCCATTTGCATCCTGATAGCCCAGTGGGCAGACCAGAATTAACTCACTGGATTTCATGCCAAGAGATCTACCACACCCATCTGGTTAAATCTGTCATTTCTATCAGATCAGGCTTTTCCCAATTCCCTTCCAGCAAACTCGGTTCAAACTCTTCTCCTGAAACTTAAGATCCCAAACAATTTTCTCAAATACCTCATCCTCCTTTCTCAGTAGGTATCCAATATTCTAACTCCCTAGTCCCTAACACAGTCTCTCTTCCCCCAACCCTGGGACATTTCTCCGACACTCTCTCCATGTGAAGAGACCTCTTCCCCAGACCCCATGTCCCCTTGTCAGAAGCCCATTTAACCTACAAGACACAAGTCAAATACAACAGTGTCCAACCCCTTTCTAATTCCTTAATAGAGATGTACATCTCCTTCTGGATCCCAGAGGTTGTCTATGGTTCCCTGTTGGCTTAACTGCACCTTTTAAATACACACTTGCATTCTTAACTAGTAACAGTATGAGACGTAAAACACTCTGAGGGCAGGGATAGTCTCTGACATGGTCCTGAGTCCCCTGCAGGATCTAGCTCTGGGCCTTACACATAGTAAGTGTATTTACTGAAAGATGAGGTCCCTCCTCCCCACACCCTTTCACAGCAACCTCACAATCCTAAGAGATGAGAGGTGTTTCTGCCTGCTCCCCCCACCACCCACCTCATACCCTCTTGCCTAGTTGCCAGGGTGTGTCTGGTGTCCTACGACCAGGAACTCTGCCTAAGAAGTTAGTGGGGTGGCCTATGTAATGTCCGCTGATACGCAACAACCCAACAGAAGGTCAGGGCACTGAGACAGGCATCTGCTTATACTTTGGTTGTTTTATCTGATCTAGGCAAGGAAATCAAAGGAAGAGATGCAAATCAAGGCGGTGTGCAGTCGTGGCTAAACACAGGTGTTTACTTGCCTGAGTCCCTGGTGGTTCAGATGGTAAAGAATCTGCCTGCGATGTAGGAGACCCAGATCCAGTCCTTGGGTCCAGAGGATCCCTGGAGGAGGACACAGTAACCCACTGCAGTATTCCTGCTTAGGAAATCCCACGGACAGAGAAGTCTGGAGGGCTACAACCCATGGGGTCACAAAGAGTCGGAAATGACTGAGTGACTAACACATAGCAGTTCTAGAAAAAGAGGGAAAACATGCATTTACTTTAGTTCGGTTGCTCAGTCATGTCTGACTCAGTCCATGTGACCCCATGGACTGCAGCACGCCAGGCTTCCCTGTCCATCACCAATTCCCGGGGCTTGCTCAAACTTCTGTCCATCAAGTCAGTGATGCCATCCAACCATCTCATTCTCTGTAATCCCCTGCTCCTCTTGCCTTTAATCTTTCCCAGCATCAGGATCTTTCCTAATGAGTCAATTCCCTGAATCAGGTGGCCAAAGTATTGGAGCTTCAGCTTCAGCATCAGTCCTTCCAATGAATATTCAAGACTGACTTCCTTTAGGATTGACTGATTGGATCTCCTTGAAGTCCAAGGGACTCCTAACAGTCTTCTCCAATACCACAGTTCATAAGCATCAATTCATCAATTCTTTGGTGCTCAACTTTATGGTCCAACCCTCACATCTATAGATGACTACTGGAAAAACCAGAGCTTTAACTATACGGACCTTTGTTGGCAAAGTGATGTCACTGCTTTTTAATGTGCAGTCTAGATTTGTCATAGCTTTCCTTCCAAAGAAGCAAGCGTCTTCCAAGGAGCCGTTTCATGGCTGTACTCACTGTCCACAGTGACTTTGGAGCCCAAGAAAATAAAGTCTAGTATGACAAAACCCACTACAATAATAAAAAAAAAAGAAAAAAGAAAATAAAGTCTGCCACCGTTTCCACTGTTTCCCCATCTCTTTGCCATGAAGTGATGGGACCAGATGCCATGATTTTAATTTTCTGAATGCTGAGTTTTAAGCCAGCTTTTTCACTCTTCTCTTTCACCTTCATCAAGAGGCTCTTTAGTTCCTCTTTGCTTTCTGCCATAAAGGTGTTGTTATCTGCATATCTGAGGTTATTGATATTTCTCCCCACAGTCTTGATTCCAGCCTGTGCTTCATGCAGCCCGGCATTTCGCATAATATACTCTGCATATAAGTTAAATAAGCAGGGTGACAATATACAGCCTTGATGTACTCCTTTCCCAATTTGGAACCAGACTGTTTTTCCATGTCCAGTTCTAACTGTTGCTTCTTGACAGGCATATAGATATCTCAGGTGGCAGGTAAGGTGGTCTGGTATTCCCATCTCTTGAAAAATTTTCCATAGTTTGCTGTGATCCACACAAAGTGAGTTAGACAGAAGCAGATATTTTTCTGAAATTCTCTTGCTTTTTCTATGATCCAATGGATGTTGGCAATTTGATCTCTGGTTCCTCTGCCTTTTCTAAATCCAGATTGAACATCTAAAAGTTCATGGTTCACACACTGTTGAAGCCTGGCTTAGAGAATTTTGAGCATTACTTTGCTAGTGTGTGAGATGAGTACAATTGTGCAGTAGTTTGAACATTCTTTGGCATTGTCTTTCTCTGGGATTGGAATGAAAACTGACCTTTTCCAGCAAACATGTATTAGCATACCAGAAATGTTTAAGAACTTAGAGAAGAAGACTTGAAAGCAAGTGAAATCGGGAAAATTTCAGTGGCTGTAAATGGATGAATTTTATTAGTATGTGAACTGTATCTCAAACCTAAAGTTTTTAGTTGATATCTAAAAAAGTAAAAAACAGACCAAAAAGCCTTTGGTGTGAGTAGTCAAATTATATTTACTTTTAAGATAGTCAAATTCTTTTATCAAAAATTATAAATACACTAAAACTTATAGAACACTAAAAGCATTTCAATGGCTGGAAAGAAAAATATATAAGGCAGGGCCAAAGATCAAGATGGTGAGTGTCCCACTCCCCCAAAGTAACAGAGGTAAAAGCAAAGATAAACACATGAAACCAACCTACAGGTATAAGCTTCTACGCAGCAAAGGAAACCATCGACAAAATAAAAAGACAACCAACAGCAAACGATACAGCCGAAAAGGGCTTAGTTTCCCAAATACACAAACAGCTCATATTAAAAAAATGAACAACCCAACAAAAAATGGGCAGCTCTAAATAGACATTTGTCCAAAGAAGACATGAAGATGGCTAATGGGTACATGATAAGATGCTCAACATTGCTAATTATTAGAGAAACGCAGATCAGAAGAACAATGAGGCACCAGCTCACGCAGGTCAGAATGGCTGTTATCAGATACTCTACAAATAAGAGATGCTGCAGAGGGTGTGGAGAAAGGGAAAACTGCAGCGCACTGCACTGGTGCAGCCACTATGGAGAACAGTGTGAAGGCCCCTTAGAAACCAAGAGCAGAATCACCATATAGTCTAGCAGTCCTACTCCTGGGCATGTATCTGGAGAAAACCACAGGTTGAAAAGGTACATGCACCCAAGTGTTCACAGTGGCACTATTTACAACAGTCAAGATGTGAAAGGAACCTTACTAAATGTCCATCAACAGATGAATGGAAAAGAAATGTGGAATATATATATATAGACACATATATATACATATATTCACATATATATGAATATTACTCAGCCACTAAAGAGAATGAAATAATGCCATTTGCAGCAACATGGATGGGCCTAGAGACCATCATACTGAGTGAAGGAAGATAGACAAAGACAAATATCATATATTACTTATACATGTGATCTTAAAAAGATGATATGAATGAACTTATTTATAAAACAGAAACAGACTAACAGACATAGAAAACAAACTTACGGTTACCAATGGCGCAAGGCAGAGCGGGATCAACTTAGAGTATGAGATTAAGGGAAACAAACTACTATATATAATATAGATGAACAATAATGACACGGAACTATATTCAATATCTTATAATAAACATGATCAGAAAATCTTAGCCAGCTAACCTGTTCCTTATGTGCATGGACAAAACAAAGATATCTTTGAACACACAAAATCTCAGGTGATTTATGCCCTGTGCATTTCAGATGAAAAAAAAATTTTTTTCAAGGAGGCAATGCCTATGCAAAACCCACACCCACTCACTAGATAGATGACACCTGATGCAAGAAATGTGACTCCCATATGATTGGGGAGACATGAGGAAAAGGAAAGAAATGTAAAGAGGACCCACCAGACACAGGAGCTGGACCCATCCCACTTGCAGTGGGGCAGGACCCCCGACACAGGTTATGTGTTCTTCTTCATGGACCCAGACCCACTGCAGTGGCTAATGGGTACATAGTCCCAACACTGCAAATGCTGTTTGTATGCGGTTTCAATTTTTAGGGTTAATCTCCACACACAGCAAAGAAGCCTTAATTAGAGCCACAGAAGGGAATGTTATCATCTCTAATGATACAAAAAAAAAATCATATGCTGGACAAAAGCCAGCTGTTTGGGAAGAGGAGATGGGAGGTGGGAGAAGACATGTAAATTTTATGACAGGGTATCTGAAATTGATACTGTCTAAGGCTCAGCAATCAAGAAATGGAAGCACCTTCTAAGGTTGTACAGGTAACCAGCAGAAGAACTACAGAAAACAGAGTAAGCACCTACCTCTGGAATTTAGGACTAGCTAGGAAAGGACAGATACTTGTGTTTTTCACTTTAGACTGCTGTAGGGTTGCATATTTTCTATCATGAATAGGTACAACTTCAAAGATAAAATGCATAAGAAAAAGGAAGGCAGTGTGTAAAGTTCAAAGGTACTCACTATAAATTGTAATAGATTATCTTGTTTTTTAACATTCAAAGATGATGAATAAGACAAAAGATAACCCTATATGGACAACCTCACTTTAGAAATCAAGCACTGTAAATAGCAGCTGAAGCCTCCTACATTTTTCTTCACCAACCATTTAGTAGCCTTTAAAAGAAAATGAAGTGAAACTGGTGAACCCTAAACACTCGACCCCCACTACCAGCTCCAGGCCCTCCCCTCACTGATGAGGATATTCAGTTGCACAAATCATCAACTCTCGAACATTAATGCAGTATCAGCAGAATGCCAGTAACATCCTCACTTCACCGGCTTGTCATTCAGGCTCCGTCTCTCACAATAAATACACAGGTTTTAGTTTGCTGTGCTAATGAGTTCCCTTATGGACATAAAAAAGGAGCATATGTATACAATAAGTTCAGCTGTTTAAAAATTGGGGGGGAGGGGCCTAAGCTGTGTCCATGATCACGCTCCTCACTTCCCTGCAAGAACTTCTGGCACTCCCATCGGCATGACTTCACAGTGAGAGTTGACCTCTAGTTGCTGCAGACCACAAGAAGCGGCAGAATGAACAGTCTAGCTTTGAAGAAAATAAAAATGTACACACCTTCCCTCCGCTCAAAAAGGGCTATTAGTTCACTAACTGCTGAGAAGCGTGGTGGTCCCTCGGCGTGTGAACTTCAGAATCCAACGTGTACTCGTGAGGACCCATATCTACTCACTGACAAGCTCCTGTAAACAGGTGGATGGAGAGGTGACACAAGAATTCTTAAAACCACAGTCACAAGACTTAATTCATCAGAAAGAGGAGATTTTCAGATGTTTAAAACACAGCCATTATTTTTCTCATGAAGTCTTGCAGAAACGTAAGAGCAGGCCCACCACACCACCATCTCTGACCTGACTTGCCAGGATGCAGCATCACACTTCAACGTTCATCTCTCCTGAAGCTCAGGGTGGAATCACAGGTGAGGGCATCACAGGCTCTTGTACAGAAGTGAGGAGTGTGAGTGTGGTGACAGTGTGGGTCCCCTTTTTCTTAAACAACTGGACTGTGGCTTCCACGTGCTTTACCTTCGTGACGGAGCACCTTGTTCCTTCTCTGTATCCCAGCTTAAGAGGAGTATTAGTAACATGGCCTCTAAATACACAGCAAATGGTCTAGAACCGTGTTAGAAGGCCTGAAAAGGGGACTTCCCTAGTGGGACAGTGGGTGAGAATCCGCCTGTCAATGCAGGGGACACGGGTTTGGTCCTTGGCCTGGGGAGATCTCACATGCTGAAGGGCAGCTAAGCCCGTGCTCCCCACGAGAAGCCTGTGCACCGCAAGGAGAGGAAGGCTGGCAGCAAGGAGACCCAGCACAGCCAAACACACCTGAACCGATGAAAGAAGCACTCCAAAGGCTTGGGAGGAGAGAGCTGGAAAGGGAAGGCAGCAACAGGACTAGCTGAGCACTGCCAGTGCGCGCTCCACGCTCACGACAGCCGGCAGGCCAGCAATCACCACTGCTCCCACTGAAGGGCCACAGAAAGCAAAGCCACACCTCTGCTCACCCCAGAGCTCACACTCACCTCAGGATGGAGCCTTTACAAGCCTGACAGGGTGACGCTAAAGGCCAGCGTTACACTTATTCTTTATGTGCAGCTCCTGGGCCTAAAGCTAAGGGGACGTCACGAAAGGCCAAGGTCACTGCTGGTAGAAGGGAGGGTTTCCCCGACAGCGGCTCCAGGCCAACAGCGAGGACTCGGGGAGGGGCTGGCGGCCCCGCCCGTCACATCCAGCCCCCGCTTCACAGCGGCCCCTCTCGGCTGTGCTCCTCAGTGAGACATGCCTCCTTTTCCAACCAAACACCTACTCCAAACCCGCAGCCAAGGGCACTGCTGACATCCGCCACTCCTCACAGGGGCGGCAGCCAGTTACCCTGGGCAGGACGATCAGCCGTGTACACCGCGGTGTGTCTGCGTCACTCTGTCATCCTGAGGCTAGGGATGTCGGGCATCCTGTACCAGCGCCCACCGGCTGCCTGCTGGACACAAATGGACTGAGGAGAACTCTCTGCTCAACTTTTTATCCTCCAATGTTAAATGTTTTGAAAAACAGACATTTAATTAAAGATTTCCTCAGCTTGTACCCTACAGATCTTTATAGAAAGGCACTTGGACCAAGGAGATATTTTTCATTCTCTATTTAAATAAGAAGACAAAAACTTAAAAAATGACAGCTTTTGCAAGAACAGAAAAAAAGTTATAAAATCAAGCACTGAAAGATCTCCACACTGATCTTAACAAACACACAATAAACTTGTAAATGCAAGGAAAGTTTATTTAAACACAAAAGAACATTCACAACCCATTGTATACATCCACACCACTAAGAGGATTACTCTAATATAAGCTATTTTATATATTTTACATAGTCGGGAAGATCCCTTGCAGAAGGAAATGGCAACCTACTCCTGTATTCTTGCCTGAAGAATTCCATGGACAAGAAGCCTGGTGGACTATAATCCATGGGGTTGCAAAGAGTCGAACATGACTGAGCAAATTTCACTCAAGCCATTTTACAAGTTAATAATTTTATAATGAGGCACATTTCATAGAAAAACATCTGTTTCTGTATCACTGATAATGCTAAAGCCTTTGACAGTGTAGACCACAAAAAACTGTGAAAAATTCTGAAAGAGATGGTAATACCAGACCACCTTACCTGCCTCCTGAGAAATCTATATGCAGGTCAAGAAGCAACAGTTAGAACCGGACATGGAACAACAGACTGGTTCCAAATTGGGAAAGGAGTACATCAAGACTATATATTGTCACCCTGCTTATTTAACTTAAATGCAGAGTACATCATGAAAAACGCCGGACTGGATGAAGCACAAGCTTGGAGTCAAGATTGCCGGGAAAAATATCAACAACCTCAGATATGCAGATGACAATACCCTCATGGCAGAAAGTGAAGAGGAACTAAAGAGCCTCTTGATGAAGGTGAAAGAGGAGAGTGAAAAAGCTGGCTTAAAACTCAACATTCAGAAAACTAAGATTATGGCATCCGGTCCCATCATTTCATGGGAAATGGTGTTCAATGCTAAGTCATGTCCAATTCTCTGAGACCCCATGGACTCCAGCATGTCATGGCAAATAGATGGGGAACAATGGAAACAGTGACAAACTTTATTTTCTTGGGCTCCAAAATCACTGAGAATGGTAACTGCAGCCATGAAATTAAAAGACACTGCTCCTTAGAAGAAAGCTATGACAAATCTAGATGTTGTATTAAAAAGCAGAGACATCACTTTGCCAACAAAGGTCCATATAGTCAAAGCTACAGTTTTTCAAGTAGTCATGTATGGATGTGAAAGTTGGACCATAAAGAAGGCTGAGTGCCAAAGTACTGATGCTTTCAAACTATGGTGCTAGAGAAGACTCTTGAGAGGCCCTTGGACTGCAAGGTGATCCAACCAGTCAAATCTAAGGGAGATCATTCCTGGATGTTCATTGGAAGGACTGATGCTGAACCTGAAGCTCCAATACTTTGGCCACCTGATGTGAAGAGCTGACTCATTAGAAAAGAACCTGATGCTGGGATAGATTGAAGGCAAAAGGAGTAGAGGCTGACAGAGGATGGAATGATGGTAAATGGCATTACTAACTCAATGGATATGAGTTTGAGCAAGCTCTGGGAGATTGTGATGGACAGGGAAGCCTGGTGTTATGCAGTCCATGGGGTTGCAGAGAGTTGGCATAACCTAGCAACTGAACAACAACATCATTTTGACTTCATGTTAACTGTGTAATCTACTATTTAAAAAGTAAACTAAGTGTTAACATGTTTTAAAATAAATCTTATTTTCAAGTTGCTTACATACATGGAGACCAGATTCCATGGAATTAAGGGGTAAGAAAACAGACAAAAGATTCTAAGCATATTTTCATTGATCCAGTTCCCTGCGTGACTGAATAGCAAATAGCATAAGCGTGCATGGGCTGAACACATACACAGACACTCACAAAGCTGATGGTAAAGGCATTAAAGCCTTGGTTCTCACAGACAGGGTCCATGAGAGTTAAATTTTAGAAACAATGAACCTGATCCCTCTTCGGAGGCACAGATTCACAGGGTGCTGTTGCTGGAAGGAACCTTCACGATTATTTAGCCCAACTCCAGCACACTGGGGCAAAAAGGCAAATCTAAGGCCAACATCCCACATCTGGTCAGTGCCAAAGCCAGGACCCAAAACCCTGAGATGCTGCTTTAGTGGGCCAGTGAGACTCAGCAAAGGTGTAGTTCAGAGCCTTCACCTGGGGTGCTTGTCCTGGACTGAGTGGGCCACGGGGATCACAGGATAATCAGAAACACTCCCACAGAGCTGGGAGAAAGAGGCAGCAGTGATGGGGGCATGCTGTTGGCGATGGACGTGATACACTGGCTAAGCCTCACGAGGTGGGAAGGTGGAGGAGGACCCCGGCCCAGGGCCGCATGGCATGCAGACCGAGGAAAAGGCAGGAAACATTCTTGGAGGATCCTGGGAGCGCTCGGGTGAACCTCCGCCGTGGGGTCAGCCCAGGGAGACTCTGACCTACCAAGCTGTAAGGAAGTAAATTTGCATTGTTTCAGCTGAAGTTTCTGGTGATTCAGTGCAGGAGCAAGAAATCCAACACCACATGTGAACCCAGAGCCAACACTCACTCCCCCGGCCAGTCCAAGGAGGTACAAGGCCGCAGGACAGGCGCGGCCCCCATCTCATCCGGCTGTGGGGACTCCGCATACTGCCTGGGTCACACGAGGACAGCAGGCAGCGCTGCGGGGCTCACGGCCAGGGGAGACGGCTGCTGGGGGCCCAGCCCAGAGGTGGCCCCACACAACACCAGGCCAGGCCACCCGCTGTTTACCTTAGCTCATTCTTGGAACTGTGTTTGCTTCCAAGTGAAATACGATTTACTTTGAATACATTTTATAGTGTTCTACTTCAAAGAGTTGGTTGGACCTTCCAAACAGCATCTTATCAGAACTCTGTATTTTTTTTTCCTAAAACTTATTCCTCCCAGTAAGCTACAGCAGAAGCCTTGGTGGTGACGCCAGATCACCGTGTGGACACAGAACCCTCTGACTGCCGTCTGCTGTCAGCGTCCTAGAGGATGGCAAGGTGGCATCGGACCCCTTGCCTGCACGCAGAGCAGCCCCTAACCCGCCCCCCAGCCTCAGCCCCTGCATGGATTGCCGGGCTCAACTATAGGAAACCTCGCAGCTCCAAGCCCAGGGGCCAGCACACCACGTGGATCACAGCGAGGGACGAGGCAGACGCAGCCCAGGCAGCCAGAGTGGCTCCTCCACTCAGCATCCGACGTGCTGCTCAGCCTGGGATGGGGCTGTCCCCGAAGGAAGCAGCAGTGAGGGTCAAACGCGCAGCTGCTGAGGAGAAGCGTGTGTCAGCCAGGCTCTCCCGAGTCCTACTCACACAGACACTGAGCCACCTCCCGACTCCAGCCGTCACCTGACTCGCCCACCACAGTGGGAACAGGTCAGTCTGTGCCCTGCACCAGCAGAGACACTAACAACCGCTGCCAGGCCGGAGCTTAAGAGCATTGCCAGAGAGCAGGGTGGGCGCCCCGAGCACCGTGACCCATGGGGTCTCACCCCAGCCCTTCCCCAGCCTGATTTGCTTTTGTTTTCCTTTCCTTGGTTTAGGCTTTGGTTGTCACTCTCATCTACCCAAGTAAATAAGATTCAGTAGAAGCACCTCAAATACACTGTAGGATGGTGAAAAATACGAATTTACGCCAGAGACCTATGCACATGGAGCAAACTCAGACACTTTTACTCTGTCTCAATAAATTTTAACATCTGTCCCCTCTAGCTTCTCAGGTGGTGCAGTGGTAAATAATCTGCCTACAATGTACCAGGTGCAGGAGATATGGTTCGATCCTTGGGTTGGGAATATCCCCAGAGGAGGAAATGGCAACCCACTCTAGTATTCCTGCCTGGAGAACCCCGTGGACAGGGGAGCCTGGCGGGCCTCGTTCTTTCCTCCCTTATGTGGCTGGCACCCATCTGCTCCCCACTCCACACCTGGTGTCCCAGTCCAAAATTCTCTGCGCAAACGTTCACTTTGGAAAAACCTTTTAACAGAGGACTGAAGATTAATAAGTTCTTTTAGGTAGAAGGAAAGTAAACTCATGGCGAACTTTGAGGCACCCTGATGATACATGAATGTGTAGAAAATGGTTACATTTTCTTTATCCATTCATCTGCTGAGGGACACTTAGGCTGTTTCCACATCTTAGCTACTGTGAATAAGCACTGCTGTGAACACTGGGGTGAGTGTATTTTTTCAAATTAGAATTTTCTCCACGTACATGCCCAGGAGTAGGGTTGCCAGATCATATGGTAACTCTATTTTTAGTTTTCTGAGGAAGCTTCATGCTATTCTCCATAGTGATGCACCAATTTACATTCCCTCCAACAGTGAAGGAGGGTTTCCTTTCTCCACACCCTCCTCAGCATTCATTATTTGTAGACTTTTTAAAAGGGCAATTCTGAGCAGTGGAGGTAGTGCCTTGTTGCACTTTTGGTTTGCATTTCTCAAACAATTAGCAAAGTTGAGAATCTCTTCATGTGCCTGTTGGCCATCTGTATGTCCTCTCTGGAGAAGTGTCTGCCTAGGTCTTCTGCCCATTTTTGAGTAAGTTTTTTTCCTGTTGTTGTTGTTGTTGAGCTGCATAAACTGTTGGTATACTTTAGAGACTAATCCCTTGATGGTCACATCATTTGCAAACATTTTCTCCCATTCGGTGAGTCAGCTTTTCATTCTGTTTATGGTTTCCTACAGAGACAAAAGACCTGTACTCCAAAAACTATAAACCACTGATGGGAAAAACCAAAGGCCACACAAACAGATGTAAAGATATACTGTGCCCTTGGATTAGAAGAATCAATATTGCCAAAATCACCATCCTACCCAAGGCAATCTACAGATTCAATGTAATTGCTATCAAATCACCAATGGCATTTTTTACAGAATTAGAACAAATAACTTTACAATGGAAACACAAAAGACCCTGAATAGCAAAAATGATATTGAGAAAGAATGGAGCGGAGGAATCACACTTTCTGACTCAGACTACACTCCAGAGCTACAGCAATGAAGACAGTGTGGTGCTGGAGCAAATACAGAAATGCAGATCAAAAGGAAAGGATAGAAAGCTCAGAGAGAAACCCACACACCTACTGACAATTAATCTACAAAAAAAGAGTTAACAACACTTTATGGAGAAAAGATAAGCCTGCTCAATAAGTGGTGCTGGGAAAACTGGACAGCTACATGTAAATGAATGAGATTAGAAAACTTCCTAACACCATCTATAAAAATAAACTCCAAATGTCCTGTTGTTGTTCAGTCACTGAGTCATGTCCAACTCTTTGTGACCCTATGGACTTCACTATCTCTCAGAGTTTGCTCAAACCCATGTCCATTGAGTTGGTGATGCCATCCAATCATCTGTTACAGACCTAAAAATACAAGACCCGATATTACAAAACTCCTAGAGTGAAACATAGGCAGAACACTCTTTGACATAAATCAAAGCAATATTTTTTTAAAATCTGTCTCCTACAGTAATAAAAACAAAAGCAAAAATAAACGGGACCTAATTAAACTTAAAAGCTTTTGCACAGCAAGGGAAACCATATATACTACATATCCTTGACTGAATGCAATCAAGTTAATAATTTTAGTTATTTGCGTCTTACTCTATAAATTAAAAGAAACACATTGTTACCACTGATTTGCTAGATACAGTAAGATTTTCATATTCAAATCAAGTAAGACATAATCATTTACAAAAGAGGCTCACGGAAAAAATCATCCCCAAGCAAGTGCTTGGACATGAGGACCTGCAAAGCAGAACCCCTGTGTTTCACACATGCATAATTAAGATGCCAAAGCATCCTCTCTTCCAGAGCATTCTTAATTTCCTACCTAACGTCACCTTGAAATTTCAAAACTCCTCAAAAATATGATGATGGAGATGTTGAGAGAATGGAAACTAACATAACATAAAAACCAACCTTCACAATTTCCAATCAAGGAGAAACTTTATCTGCCCTAATTACAGACTCGTGTGGGGTCTTCAGGTGCAGTCTTGCTCTCATGCGACTTAAAGGACTGATGGGAAAAGTGTCTCCTGGACACAAGTGACTGCTTTGGGTCCCTGTTAATGACTACACTCCCTTCTTGCTGAAGAAGGACAGAAAGGAGGCAGGTCTAGACCCCATACAGCCCCTCCACCTCCCTAAAGACCTACAGCATAGGTCAGTAGGGAAGGAACAGCTTTTTTCTGCCACAAAAAGAAAGGACAAAGGTGGCTTTTAGTAGTGTTTTCCAAGACTTTTTAATAACTTCTCAAAAAAAATTTTTTATGTCAACAAGAAACAAATCAGTCTGGACATGACTGCTTGTTGGAAGCCTTCGCCAAGAGACGTATGTAGAAAAGGGATGGTTCATTTCTATAACATCACAAAGTTTATGAGCGTACAAAGCTCGAGCTGACAGGTTTTGTCCATTAGCAGGGCTCAAAGGAAGGTTTGTTTGTTTTTAAAAGCAATAAAAGCTCATGTCATTACTCTGCCTGAATCTGTGACGGCGGTGGGGGAGAGGCACCAAGAGCCTGAGCACGGATGTTGGTGACACACAGACCTTCACGCGTGGAGGCACCAGACTCGAGCATCCTGTGGGCGGGCGGACTGTGACTCCACCATGCCTCCAACATCCATGCGCTGGAGCAGGAGCTCTCCTGGGGGCACCTGCATCTTCCCAAACCACTGACAGCATCACCCCGACGCTCTGCAGGCAACCCTAAATACAGGTGTGCTTCCAGCTCCACTTGCAATGCAGGGCACCTCACACAGGCACACACCTGACCCTGAAGCTGGAAGATCCCAGAAAACCAGACGGTGAGGTCCTGCAGGGGAACCAATGTGGGCTGTCAGGTAGGGACTACGAGGGTCGGGGGGTGCCTACCTGGGCTTCACCCCATCACAACTTCTTTGCTTCCTGAGCCTTGCCTGAGGTGAGCTGCTCTTCTACTTTCCGGACATTCATCCAAACTGAATAATGTGATGACATCCTGCATTCAGTGAAGCCTCAGGACCTTCACCTCAGTCCACAGCCATCACTAATGATCCAGGAGCCACTCAGGAGGAGATGCCTATCTCTGGATGACGAGGCTGGTCCAGAAAAGATCCCTGACTTCGATATCAGCTGGGGTAAAAGGTACTGCTATTTTTTTGCACATTGGCTCAACAAGGAATATGCCAAGATCCTGTGCCCCAGGGTGTACTCTAAATTACCGCTCGGAGAGCACCACCTCCAGTGAAACCAGTGGGAAACAGCAACGGACAAGATTACACATGTAAGGGATTATCTGCAAGGGAAGGCTTTCACTTCCTGACTCAAATTCTTGGAGGCTCCTCCCAGTTTTCAAGTGTTCCTAGTTACAGGACCACCAAGATGAAGCCTTCTCATTCCACATTTTTGCAAGTATGCCATCTGTGTCATCTGCTTCCTACAATGACATTTCACCTGAAAGGGACAAGTTTGGGTCATCACTACAAACAAAGCATCACTATGAACAAAACTAGTGGAGATGATGGAATTCCAGTTGAGCTATTTCAAACCCTTAAAAGATTTTTCTGTGAAAGTGCTGCACTCAATATGCCAGCAAATTTGGAAAACTCAGCAGTGGCCACAGGACTGGAAAAGATCAGCTTTCATTAGAATCTCAAAGAAAGGCAATGCCAAAGAATGCTCAACCTACTGCACAATTGTACTCATCTCACACGCTAGTAAAGAAATGATCAAAATTCTCCAAGCCAGGCTTCAACAATACATGAACTGTGAACTTCCAGATGTTCAAGCTGGTTTTAGAAAAGGCAGAGAAACCAGAGGTCAAATTGCCAACATCTGCTGGATCATCAAAAAAGAGAGTTCCACAAAAACATCTATTTCTGCTTATTAACTGTGCCAAAGCCTTTGACTGTGTGGATCACAACAAACTGTGGAAAATTCTGTAAGAGAGGGGAATACCAGACCACCTGACCTGCCTCTTGAGAAAGCTGTATGCAGCTCAGGAAGCAACAGTTAGAACTGGACATGAACAACAGACTGGTTCCAAATAGGAAAAGGAGTACGTCAAGGCTGTATATTGTTACCCTGCTTATTTAACTTAAATGCAGAGTACATCATGAGAAATGCTGGGTTGGATGAAGCACAAGCTGGAATCAAGACTGCCAGGAGAAATATCAATAACCTCAGATATGCAGATGACATCACCCTTATGGCAGAAAGCAAAGAACTAAAGAACCTCTTGATGAAAATGAATGAGAGTGAAAAAGTTGGCTTAAAGCTCAACATTCAGAAAACTAAGATCATGGCATCTGGTCCCATCACTTCATGGCAAATAGATGAGGAAACAATGGAAACAGTGGCTGACTTTATTTTGGGGGGTTCCAAAGTCACTGCAGATGGTGACGGCAGCCATGAAATTAAAAGGCGCTTCCTCCTTGGCAGGAAAGTTATGACCAACCTAGACAGTATATTGAAAAATAGAGACATTACTTTGCTGACAAACTTGCATCTAGTCAAGAATATGGTTTTTCTAGTAGTCATGTATGGATGTGAGAGTTGGACTATAAAGAAAGCTGAGTGCCAAAAGAATTGATGCTTTTGAACTGTGGTGTTGGAAAAGACTCTTGAGAGTCCCTTGGACTGCAAGGAAATCCAACCAGTCCATCCTAAAGGAGATCAGTACTGGGTGTTCATTGGAAGGACTGATGCTGAAGCTGATACTCCAGTACTTTGGCCACCTGATGTGAAGAGCTGACTCATTTGAAAAGACTCTGATGCTGGGAAAGACTGAAGGTGGGAAAAGAAGGGGACAACAGAGGATGAGATGGTTGGATGGCATCACTGACTCAATGGACATGAGTCTGGGTAAACTCTGGAAACTGGTGATGGACAAGGAGGCCTGGCGTGCTGCAGTCCATGGGTTCGCAAAGAGTCACACATGACTGAGCGACTGAACTGAACTGAGTGGATCAAGGTTTCCTTTCATACATACAAAGAGGCTCTTCTTTACAGTTCTCACACCCTACAAGTATTCACACAACAGGCACGAAGCTCTGTGCTGGACTCTGCAGGTAAAATGATGTATGAGGAAGACACGGCCCATACAGGTGGGGAGCCTGGAGCTGGGCAGGGACAAATCCCAGGACAGAAGGGCCAGAAGGAAATGGTATCTTTTGACCTCAGAATGTCTCAATTGAAATATCCTATGTACAACAGAGAGAGAATCCTAAAAATTTAAGAGTGAATTGTAGTCTCAGCTGCACAGTTTAGCTGCACAGTAAAGAACTATGACTCTCGGGGAGCATCATTCTTTTGTTTTAGGAAAATATTTTAATTGAAAGGTGAACACTACTCACTGACCCTCACTCTCCAAATTGGTGTGGACAGGAAAGGAGAGGGAGGAAGAAGAGCTGTGTCCACAGGCTGGCAGAGGAGGAGGCAGGCTGCATGTGGAAACAGGGTCTGCAGGTGTGATCTGTCCGCATGGTGTCAGCCGGGGTGGGCTGGGCCCCTGGGCGAGCAGCGGTGCCCTGACATGCAGCCATGTGGAGACAGAGGGGCCATGCTGAGGGACAGGGGCTGCAGAGTGACGGAGGCACCTTCAGAGAACACTGGGGGAGGGAGGCTGGTAGTGAGTCCCCCAGGGCTGGGAAGGCAGGTAACGACCCCTCCCCAGAGACTCCCAAGAGACGGGTCTTGTCTCGCCTCGTCCCAGCCTCTTCACTCCAGGCTTGTGGCTGGGAATTGACAACAGCAGGCCTTGGAAACGAACATGACATCCCTGATTCCAAGGCATGAGTGGAGGAAAACAGCCTTCCCAGGACCGGTTCACTCTTCATGTGAAATCCAACACAATAAAGATGCCTCACACTGGTGCACATCCTTGAGCCTTCCCTTCCCATCACTGCTTTGCCCAGAGACCATGGGTCCCTCCCCCACCAGGCAGCCCCATGCACCCCTCCCTGCAGCAGGGGAGTCGCCCATGGCGCCGCGGAGACTGAGGGGTGGACCAAAGCCGGAACTTCAGGAACAGGAATAACTGGGAGCCACACACCTGTCTCCTCCATCACTTCTGGGCCCCTTCCCTCATGTATGGTACAGAAAAGGATGAAAACGTAGTTGTAATCATTATAATTCACTGAACAGCTAACAGGAAAAAAGCCCACATCCCCAAACATCGACATACCCAAAATCTTTAAAGCTTTTCTGGCTTACTTAATAATTTCAACCTGCCTGCCACAGTTCAGTAAATTCTAAATGAAGAGTTTTGTGCAGAAGTGGCCAGAATTGGCCAGATAATTTCTTCCATACTCCCTGTATCAGTTTTGCGTGTGTGCGTCAAGCTTTCAGCAAGGAGTGTGAAACACATGCTTTTTTCTGCTCCAGTATTTTGGTGGCTGCGTCACAAGGGAATTAATTTATCAATGGATCACTTGTAACTGACTTTTTCAATGGAATTATGTAGCTGCCTTGACATCTTCAACAAGTTATGTCTCGCAGAAAAGAAAAAAAAAACTATAAACACACACAAATGAAAATTTCTGGGACTACAGTTAAATTCTCTCATTCTGGTAAAGACAGCTTTGGCTTTAAAAGTTATTCTGAAGAGACTCTTCCTGGTTCAAGTAGAAGCTTTGCCAAATGTCTAAGCTGAAGCACTCTGTGCTTCTCACAATTCTACTTCCACTGATGCAGCATTCAAGTGCCTTCAGAATAAAGTGACCACTGATGACAACAATGAACACAATGCCTGACCCAAACCACTTCAATCAACTCAGGAAGGGCTCCCTGCAGTCAGACACATGGCCTCAACACCCAGCACTGACACTCTGCTGGCATTTCAGTTCCTTCACAGAGCTGGTCCCCACGTGGGGCCGAGCGGGCACAGCCAGGAGAGTAGCAGGCGCCCCATGCCCATCACACTCTGGCTGAGACACCAGACAGGCAGAGTCCCGGCGGGGGAGGACTCGGGCACAGCACAACGCACCAAGGCACGCCTGCCAGCCTCTCCTCTGCAGATGTTTCAAGTCAAAAATTCTCCGTTTCGAGGGCCACTGGCGCAGAATCCCAACTTAAGAATAAAAACCAAGTATCTCCTGTGTCATCAGAAAAACAGGGTCCTTAGGGAAAAAATGAGTCGTGGACTCTCTCTCCACCATGCTGAGTTTGCTGCATGCTCTCAGGCAGACTGTTCACCCTTCCCAAGTTTCTTCACAATCATGTTTCGGGCTGAAGTAAGGATGAGCAGGCAGAGTATCTGAGGCTATGGAGGGCCACAGGGCACCCCCGGCCTCGCTTGGATTGAAGTGTCAGCAGGAACCCAGGGTCAGCTTCCAGCAGGCAAAGCCTGAGGACCTCATACCCACAGTGATTTGAGGAGTCCTTTTCCTTTCGTATAAGCAAGTGCCTGTGGCTATTCCAGGGATGTTACATTCCACTTCAGTATACAGAGATATTAAGTCTGCAAGTTAAAGCTGGTGTTCAGAACTGCTCCCTCTGGGACAGACAGACTTGGCCCCGCTACTAAGGATGCTACAAAGGACTGAAGCTGAAGCTCCAATACTTTGGCCACCTGATACAAAGAGCCAACTCATTGAAAAAGACCCTGACGTGGCGAAAGACTGAGGACAGAAGAAAAGGGCAACAGAGGATGAGATGGTTGGATGGCATCACCGACTCAATGGACATGAGGTTGAGCAAGCTCTGGGAAATGGAGAAGGACAGGGAGGCCTGGTCTGCTGCAGTCCATGGGGTCACAAAGAGTCAACACGACTGAAGGGCTGAATAACAAAAACAAAGGATGCTCAGTTTGCTGAGCGCCTGAGTGATCATTACGGCGTGGCTCCATCCTCAAGCACATCCCACTATCCATGTACGGGAGCAGTGAGGTCTCCCCACGGACTGCCTGTCACATGAAGAGAAGGTCCCTGGGTCTGGGGACTGGACTGAGGACAAGGTCTCTATTTAGAACGTAACAGACACTCGCTGGGTAACGGAAGAAGACAGCCCACGAACCTCGGGACTAAATCAGCTGCTGCTGAGCTAGAAACCTGAAAGAAAGAATCTTGTCCAGGTTTACGTTCCATTGATGTTACTAGGTTTTTCTCCTGCCCTTACCCCCCTGGATATTTGGTAAATATTTTAAAATATCTTTATCTGCTGTACTAAGGCAACATAAAGGATGGGGATTTTCTTTGTATTTGGGCCAGAGTTACAAAGGGAACCAAGGGACTGGCTGACTCCCGGCAGTGAGCCTGGGAACTGTTGAGAACTTGTCCCGAGAGAACCTCCAAGAGATTAAAAGAGAGACAGACATACACACACATACTCAGAGAATATGAAGTCAAGACAGTTCTCCATCTCAGGGCTTTCCACACAGTTCAAACAGGACCGAGTGTGTGTTTTAACCTCCTTGTTGTGAAGCAAATCATCCACAGAAACATACACAAACGAGAGATGCAGCTCACAGACCTGCCACACCAAGAAACATGTAACCCCCACCAGTCAAGAGATGGACCCAGCAGAGCAGGCCGCCTCCAGCTGGTCCTGGTAGCAAGCAGCCCCTTCCTTTCCTAAAGGCCTCTGCCATCCTGCCTCTTACCTAAGTCCGCAGTCTTAGACACGATGGTGCTACAGTCCTTTAAAAGATGCTACTTCAGTGAACCGTGCAGTGTGTATGCGTCAAGCTGCTTCTGCTCCATGCTACATGTGTGAAATTTATCCGTGTGGTTATGTGTACTTGTCAGCTTACTCCTTCACATCAATGCATAATCCACTGTATATACAATCTGTCCATCTAATCTAGGTGGACATGTGTGCTCTCTCCAGGCTTCAGTTACTATAAATATGCTGTCATGAACATTCTTGAATGTGTCTTCTGTATGAACCTGTGTTATTAATAAGTGTACATTGGGAGTGAAAGCGCTGGATCTCGGTATATGCCTATCCAAACAGTTTGCACTCACACCAAATTCCTAACGTGGTTACAGCAAGTCTGGTCCCCCCAGGAGAGCCAAGAGGTGCCAGCTGCTCCTCCCCCTCACCATACATGGAGGAGTGTCACAGCATCTCACGGCAATTGGACCTCCCATTTCCCCATTTTCAAAAGCCCATGTGGCAGGTGTTTTAAGTCTCCATGTATTTTAAACCAATAAGACATTACTATTTTATACAGTGAGTTACTAGATTTCTCTTCATAGGCATGTTTATAGTTGCATTTCTGACCAGCTGGGATAATTTTTCTCCTACCTAAATAGCCCCTCCTAATATATCCTTAGTTTAAAATCTGTTAGCAACAGAACCATTCAATTTCTGTTTGTCTGAAATGTCTTCATTTCACCCACACACTTGAAGGATATTTTTGTTGGGCAGAGAACTCTAGGTTGGCAGGTATTTTCTTTCCACAGTTTAAAGATACCACCCCATCGCCTTCTGGCTTCTGCTGTTTATGCTAAGAAGTCAGCTGTTGACTTAAGTGCAGCTTGGAAAGTAATTTGTCTTTTTTTCCCCTCCAGTTGCTTCTAATGTCTTCTCTCTGTTTTTGCTTTCATGAGTATTACAACAATATGACTTGGTAGGAGTTGTTTTTTATTTATCCTTCTTAGAGTTCACAGGATTTCGTGAGTTTGTAGATAGAAGCTATCATTTAAGTTCTGAGTCACTTCCTGTTCAAATATCATTGTGTTTCATATTAGCTCACATCTCCTTTCAAGATTCTGTTTATAAGTACATTAAAACCTCTCACCACATCCTGTCACCTCTCGTCTGTGTTTTTCATCCTTTTGCTCTTTGTGTTTAACTTTGAGTATTTCTTTTACCTATTTTCCAGGTTGCTAAATCTGTCTTTGGTTATACCTAATCTGCTGGTTGTTTCAATTTGCAGTTCTAGAATTTTCATTTGGTTATTTATACTTTCCAGTTCTCTTGAATTCCTGCCTCTCCTTGAAAATAGTAAACAATTTGGAAGTCTATTCCTCTTAATACCAATCTATGAAGCGTCTGTATTTTTCCACTGCTATTGTTTTTCAAGGTTTTGCTAATGTTGTCCTTCCTTCTCCAGTGTTTATTTTTGATTGTCAGATGTTATTTTTGGAAAACTGTTAGTAGAAATGATTTGAGGGCTAGGATAACATTATATTCTTCCAGAGGGGATTTAAGCTTGTTTCTGCCAGACGCCTAAGGGACTAGTACTCTGGACTCACCCTGATGTTGTTTCAGAGAAAGAGGTGATGTGAAGTTGGGCCCCCATCCTCCCTGATCCTAGCCCCATAATCCTTCACTATCTTATAACCTCCCCAATGCCTCTAAGTAGAATATTCCTAAATTTAAAGACAATTTTTTAAAGAGAAGTTTTAGGTTCACATCAGAATTGAGAGGAAGGTACAGAGAATTCCCAAATGCCCTCGACCCATTCACATGTATATAGCCTCTCCCATTAGCAGTATTTCCCACCAGAATGGTACATTTGTTATAACCCAAGAACCTATGTAAACACATCATAATCACACAAGGTACACCATCTATATCAAGCTTCAGTCCTGGTGCTGCATGTTCTATGAGTTTGGACAAATGTACAATGATATGTATCCACCATTGTACTATCATACAGAGTGAGTATTTTCACTGCTAGAAAACTCTATGTTCCACCTATTCTTCTTTCCCCATCTTACTCTCTGACAAGCACTGATCTCCACACTCTGTCCATACTTACATGTTTTCTAAAATATCGCAGAGTTGGAATCATACAGGAAGTAGCTTTATCAAATGGGCTTCTTTCATGTAGCACTATGTTTTTAAGACTCCACTCTGCCTTTGCATAACTTAAAAGCCTGCATCTTCCTAGCACTGAACAATATTCTAACACCTGGATGTGTCAGTTTATTTTTCCATGCATTTATTGCAAGACGCCTTATGGCTCCAAGAACACTTTTTGTACATTTTAACCTGCTTTCCTGCTATTCTTTGCAAGAGGGTTAACCATCTTATTGAGTCCCCCATAAGGGCTCTGCATTCTATTTTAACAAGCTGATCATTTACTCTATCTCCTCAAAGTCAACCCAGATATTAACAAGTGAATCTGTCTACTCTTGCTTTAGTTTCATCCAACAGGATATTTATTTTCAATTTTGGTTTTATCCAACAAGACTTGTTATTATCAACTATTTAAAATTGTTAAAACAGTTTTGACTATTATACTTTAAAAATAATGAAAAAGAAACAAAGTAAACAAAGGTCCCATAAAAGACAGAGGGAAGGCCGAGTGACGGCCGTGACAGATGGTCTCTGCAAGCCATGGAGAGAGGCCTCAGAGGAGACCAACTCTGCCCCCACTCTGACCTGCCATTTCTATTCTGCAGACAGCAGGGGAGGAAACTGTTCTTGCTGAAAGCATTAAAAACAATCATCTATAATTCTACAATTTTTACTTTTAATTACATACAGGCTGACCACAGAATAACTGTGCTTAAATTATGTTTTACAACAGTGAGTCTGGAATGGCATAATAATTCTTTAAGTATGAATAAAACTACTGACATTTTATATTAAAATCATAAACAGACTTAGCACTTGTTCCACAAATAAATAATGAAACTCTTCTAGCACTGTATGGTTAGAATAGCACTATCAGTTCACTTCAGATCAGTCACTCAGTCATGTCAAACTCTTTTTGACACCATGGACTGCAGCACGCCAGGCCTCCCTGTCCATCACCAACTCCTAGAGCTTGCTGAAACTCATGTCCATCCAGTTGGTGATGCCATCCAACCATCTCATCCTCTGTAGTCCCCTTCTCCTCCTGCCTTCAATCCTTCCCAGCATCAGGGGCTTTCCCAATAAGCCAGTTCTTCACATCAAGTGGCCAGAGTACTGGAGTTTCAGCTTAAACATCAGCCCTTCCAATGAATATCCAGGACTTTCGGATTGACTGGTTTCACCTCCTGGCACTCCAAGGGACTCTCAAGAGTCTTCTCCAACACCACACTTCAAAAGCATAAATTCTTCAACACTCAGCTTTCTTTATGGTCCAACTCTCACATCCATACATGACTACTGGGAAAACCATAGCTTTGACTAAACGGAACTTTGCCAGCAAAGTAATGCCTCTGCTTTTTAATATGCTGTCTAGGTTGGTCATAGCTTTTCTCCCAAGGAGCAAGCTTCTTTTAATTTCATGGCTGCAGTCACCAACTGTAGTGATTTTGGAGCCCCTCAAAATAAAATCTGTCACTGTTTCCATTGTTTCCTCATCTATTTGCCATGAAGTGGTGGGATTGGATGCCATGATCTTAGTTTTTCGTATGTTGAGTTTTCAACCAGCTTTTTCATTCTCCTTTTTCACTTTCAACAAGAGGTTCTTCAGTTCCTCTTCACTCCATAAGGAGGGAGTCATCTGCATATCTGAGGTTATTGATATTTCTCCTGGCAGTCTTGATTCTAGCTTGTGCTTCATCCAGCCCGGCATGTCTCATGATGTACTCCGCATATAAGTTAAATAAGCAGGGTGACAATATATAGCCTTGATGTACTCCTTTTCCTATTTGGAACCAGTCTGTTGTTCCAGTTCTAACTGTTGCTTCCTGAGCTGCATACAGATTTCTCAGGAGGCAGGTCAGATGGTCTGGTATTCCCATCGCTTTAAGAATCTTCCGTAGTTTGTTGTGATCCACACAGTCAAAGGCTTTGGCATAGTCAGTACAAGAGAAGTAAATGTTTTTCTGGAATTTTCTTGTTTTTTCCTATGATCCAATGGATGCTGGCAATTTGATTTCTGGCTCCTCTGCCTTTTGTCAATCCAGCTTGAAGCTCTGGAAGATTCACAGACTGTTGAAACCTGGCTTGGAGAATTTTGAGCATTACTTTACTAGCGTGTGAGATGAGTGCAACCATGCGGTAGTTTGAGCATTCTTTGGCATTGCCTTTCTTTGGGACTGGAATGAAAACTGACCTTTTCCAGGCCTGTGGCCACTTCTGAGTTTTCCAAATTTGTTGACATATTGAGTGCAGCACTTTAACAGCATCATCTTTTAGGATTCAAATAGGTCAGCTGGAATTCCATCACCTGCACTATCTTTGTTCACAGTGATGCTTCTTAAGGCCCACTTGGATTCACACTCCAGGGTGTCTGGCTCTAGGTGAGTGATCACACCGTTGTGGTTATCTGGGTCATTAGGATCTTTTTTGTATAGTTGTTTTGTGTATTCTTGCTGGTGTATTTCTAATATCTTTCTGTATACCTAGTATTCCTTCTGATGTATTTTTAGTATCTTCTGCTTAGATCCATACCGTGTCTGTTCTTTTTTGTGCCCATCTTTGCATGAAATGTCCCCCTGGTATCTCTAATTTTCTTGAAGAGATTGCTAGTCTTTCCCATTCTATTGTTTTCCTCTATTTCTTTGTACTGATCAGCTAAGAAGTCTAGAGAACTTTCTTATCTCTCCTTGCTATTCTTTGGAACTCTGCATTCAGATGGGTATATCTTTCCTTGTTTCCTTTGCCTTTAGCTTTTCTTCCTTTCTCAGCTATTTTTAAGGCCTCCTCAGACAATCATTTTGCCTCTCTTCGGATGGTCTTGATCACCGTTTCTTGTACAATGTCATGAACCTCCATTCATAGTTCTTCAGGCACGGTATCAGATTTAATCCCTTGAATCTGTTTGTCACTTCCACTGTATAATCGTAAGGAATTTGATTTAGGTCATACTTGAATGGTCTACTGGTTTTCCCTACTTTCTTCAATTTAAGCCTGAATTTGGCAATAAGAAGCTCATAATCTGAGCCACAGTCAGCTCCCAGTCTTGTTTTAGCAGACTGTATACAGTTTCTCCATCTTCAGCTGCAAAGAATATAATCAATATGATTTTGATGTGGACATTTGTTGGACATCTGGTGATGTCCACACGTAGAGTCTTCTCTTGTGTTGTTGGAAGACGGTGTTTGCTATGACCAATGTGTTTTCTTGGCAAAATTCTATTAGCCTTTGCCCTGCTCCATTTTGTACTTACTCCAAGGCCAAACTTGCCTGTTACTCCAGGTATGTCTTAACCTCCTACTTTTGCAGTCCAGTTCCCTATGATGAGAAGGACATCATTTTTTGGTGTTAGTTCTAGAAGGTCCTGTAGGTCCTCATAGAACCATTCAACTTCAGCTTCTTTGGCATTAGTGGTTGGGGCATAGACTTGGATCACTGTGGTACTGAGTGGTTTGCCTTGGAAAAGAACAGAGATCATTCTGTCATTTTTGAGACTGCACCCAAGTACTGCATTTTGAGCTCTTGTTGACTATGACGGCTACTCCAATTTCTTCTGAGAGATTCTTGCCCACAGTAGTAGATATAATGGTCATCCGAATTAAATTTGCCCATTCCAGTCCATGTTAGTTCACTGATTCCTAAAACGTTGATGTTCACTCTTGCCACCTCCTGTTTCACCACTTCCAATTTACCTTGATTCACGGACCTAACATTCCAGGTTCCTACGCAATATTGTTCTTATAACATCAGATTTTACTTCAATCGCCCATCACACCCACGACTGGGTGCTGTTTTCACTTTGGCTCATTCTCTTCATTCTTTCTGGAGGTATTTCTCTGCTCTTCTCCAGTAGCATATGGGGCACCTACCCACCTGCGTAGTTCATCTTTCAGTGTCATACCTTTTTGCCTTTTCATACTGTTCATGGGTTTCTCAAGGCAAGAATACTTAAGTGGTTTGCCATTCCCTTCTCCAGTGGACCATGTTTTGTTAAACCTGCATGTATACACACACACACATATATATATATATACACACACTATATATATACATATATACTGCATGAATACACACACACACACATACACACACACACAGAGTCCATGTAATTCTCCAGGCCAGAATTCTGGAGAATTCTTATACTTTCCCTTCTCCATGGGATCTTCCCAACCCAGGTCTCCCGCATTGCAGGCAGATTCTTTATCAGCTGAGCCACAAGGGAAGCCTGAATAGTACTATATCCTTTTAAAAAATGAAGAAAAGTTAACTCTTGACTATAGCGCACTGAGGAAGAGAAGACAGGAAAAGTTCCAACAGTTGTTTTTTTTTTTGTTTGTTGTATAAGAAACCTATAGTTGATTTACTTGCTGGAACTGCTAAACAGTGACACCTCATAATGAGAAAGTTCTCCTTTGAAGGGAAAATAATGTTCCATAACAGTCGTTTAGAAAAATCATATGGCCCAAAGTTACTGCATCAAATAAGATTTTCCATCCTTTCTGGCATTACTTTTGAGCCAGAGAATAAATTAAATTACCTAATGAAAAGGTTGAAAACAAAGTCCTCTGAACCTACCTTTCATGTATTTTCTATAATCAGAAATTGTCAAGCTACTGTGGAATTTTCATCACTTTAAACCATAAATGAAAGGCCTCATTTTTAGACTACCAGCAAATGAATGAATATATATATAAAAAAAGCTTAAATATATTATTGCTCTTCTTCTGCAGTGTATATCCATCTATACACAGTACAGTGTCAAAAATCCAAGTTCTTCACTCTTTTATATGCTATAATTTTCCATAGGGCTGGTCAATATAAATGTGTATTTAAAATTATATACTTTTGTACATGTCCCCAAAACCCACAATTTGTTTTTGCTCCAACTTCTAATATTATATTCTATATGGACTCAACACATGGATCCTGATTTATATATTTAGAAAGAAATATGTGTTATAAGAAATAATGCATTTCCTATAGAAATAAATTTTTAATTCACCTTTTTAAAATCATCCAATTTATAAGAAACTTTAAAAGTATATAAATGAATACACTATGCAAATGAGTATTAAAGAGGGTAAGAAATATTGGAAGAATTACTACTGTTAAAATGTCTATACTACCAACAGTCACCTATAGATTCAATGCAATGTTTAACAAGATTCCAATGCCATTTTTTTACGGAAGGAGAAAAAAAAATTCTAAAATTTATATGAAATCACAAAAAAAGAAAAAACCAGGAGGCCTCACAGTTCCTGACTTCAAGTTATACTATAAAGCCGGTCATCAAACCAATATGCTCAACATCACTAATCATCAGGAAAATGCAAATCAAAACCACAATGAGGTACTACCTCACACCTGTCAGAATGGCCATCGTCAAAAGGAAAACAAGTGTTGGACAGGATGTGCACTGAAGGGAACCCTCCTGCACCGTTGGTGGGAATGTAAGTTGCATGTAAAATGGAGTCTAAAATGAGAATGTAAAAGCCACTATGGACAACAGTATGGAGGTTCCTCAAAAAATACAAAATAGAACTACCATATGACCCAGCAATTTTATTTCTAGGCATGTATCTTAAAAAAAAAATCATTAATTTGAAAAGATACATGCACCCAATGTTCATAGCAGTATTATTTACAATAGCCAAGGTATGGAAGCCCCCTGTGTTCATCAACAGAGGAATGGATAAAGGAGATGTGGAATATGTTACTCAGCCATAAAAAAACTGAAATGATGCCATCTTTAAAAACATGGATGAAGTAAGCCATCGAAGGACAAACACTGTGTGACCTCACTTACAGGTAAAGTCTAAAACACAAAACAAATGAACTGACATACAAAACAGAAACAGATTCAAGGATGCAGAGAACAAGCTGGGGCTTGTCACATGGGGTGAGCAGGGGGAGAGGAGTGAAACAAGTGGGGAAGACTAAGAGGCAGAAAGTCAACTATAAAATAAGTTACGGGGCTGTGATGTACAGCACAGGGAATATAGTCAGTAATATTGCCCTAGTTTTGTATGGTGACAGAAGGTTAGTAGACTGATCATGGCGGTCATTTCACAATGTATAAAAACATCAAATCACTATGTTGTACATCAGAAACTAATACAATATTGTAAGTCACTTCAATAAAAAAGGGCCTCTATATAATGACAAAAAATTAACAGGAAGTTATAACAAATCTATATATCGTATATTTATTAAAATTGCTTCAACCATGTACAGATAAAAGTTAATAAAAATACAGGATAAACTAATAAACCCATCATTTGTTAGGAGATCCCAAAGCGTGTTCAGTGCAGCAGAGGTAGAACACCTATGAGATTTCACATTGTTTTCGCATACATGTTGAAAACCTCTGTATGTGCTAAGTCACAGAACAACTCTCAATTGATTTTCAAGGTCAGTTATCATACAGACCACATCTTCTAGTCACAAAGCAATTAAAAATCAATAATGCATGGATAAATTTGAAATTTTTCCACATGGAAAAAAATTTTTTAACATTTCTAAGTAGCCCTTAATTCAAAGTAAAGATTGAAAAGGAAATTTATACATTAGTAAGAATGAGCCACAGGTCACAACAGAAAACACATTATGACAAGTATATTTCCATTTTTTCAAAAATATTTGTACACGTTTGCTAAGGCACACAACTTTATCTCTACAAGACAAGTGAATGATAAACACAGCTTGGCAGACAAACAGAGCAGTGAAGAACACACGTGACCTCCTGGTGCTGGTCCTGCTCTGATGCAAAGCTGGGAGGTCCATCATGTGTGTGAACTTTACGGCACACACACCTCCCAGCCTCTCCTGGGCATCATGGGTCCGCATCACCTGACAGCCCGCACATACACACCTGGGACCCATTCAACTCTCTGTGCTCCTCTCGTCGCTTGAAATCCCCTTTTATTAAAAAGACGGCTCTGCCTCTGTTACTCTTCTCTTCCTGATCACAGATTAGCAAGATATTTCAGAGCCCAGAAGGGGCCAGGGAGAAAGACGCTTCTGCACCCACAGGAATTTGTGGGGCTAAGGCACCGAGTCTGCTGACAAGCTTCTAGAGCTTCAGGGCAGAGCCATGGGGAGGCGCCTGTCTGGGGTCCTCAGCCTTTCACAGTCCGAGAGCAGCAGGAGGAGAAGGGACATCTCAGAGGGCCCTGGAGCCAGGCAGACACGGGGCCCACCAGAGGACCCCAGATACGCGGAGAGCAGGGGGTGTCTGTCGCCACCCCCACTTACCGGGGATCTAAAGAATTTCCTATGACAAGGTTTAAGACATATTACCAATGTTTTTGAAATAAGCATTTTGGGGAAAGGATTGTATTTACTTAACAGTGACAGGAACAACATAATTTAGAATTTAAGTTTCTACTGGGAAAATAATGTTTTTTTGTTGTTTTTTTAACTTTACTCCCTCCATCTGGCTGCCAGAATCAGCTTTATCAATCAGCAAATACCAGTGCTAACTCACTCCACAGGGAATCTTTTGATGCAAAACCCAGGAAACACTTTATCTCCACTGGGAATATCTTCAAGAAGGGATTAGAGGGGGCTGGAATGGCAGGATCCGGTGGGGGGTGGGGTGGAAAAAAACAGTAAATGCTGAACTGAAAACACATATGCACACATGGGAATTATTTTACTTTCAACAAGTTCTGAAAGTAGTAACAACACTAGGGAGAAGAAAAAGAGTAATTTCACACGGATGTTTCGTGAAGGCTGAGAGTGGCAGGCACTGAGCCCGCACACTGGGCTAGTGGTAAAGAACCTGCCTGCCAATGCAGGAGACACGAGAGATATGGGTTGGATGCCTGGGTGGGGAAGATCTCCCGGAGAAGGACATGGCAACCCACTCCAGTATTCTTGCTTGGAAAATCCCACGGACAGAAGAGCCCGGTAAGCTATGATCCACAGGGTCGAAAGAGTCGGATATGACTGAAAAGACTTAGCATGCTGCTGAATTTGTCTGCTATTTCTCAGCCTCTGTCTCCTCAGGTTGCTGATTTCCCACTCCAGGTTATAATTCTGCATTCATAACACCGTTACTGTTTCCATGGTAACTTTCTGTCACGTCAAACAGAAAGCATTGC
>CM035285.1:60676300-60696356 GCA_020226075.1 Hydropotes inermis | reverse complement strand
GGGGGCCAGGTCCCCAGGCCGTCCAGCGGTCACGGCTGAGGGAGCCGGGCACCTAGGACCCAGCTGGCCTCAGGCTCCTCAGGACGCCCAGACATGGGGCAGGTCCCATGCAGATGGGTGACGGCATCAGATCACAGAGGCGGGCATGGGCAGAGGGTCGCTGCCACCCGGAGGCCTGGGCTTGGCCAGCAGCGGCCTTGGTGAGGCTCCAGAGCCCGCAGGACAGAGCCCCCAGGCTGCTCCTGGGCGCCCAGCACGCCCGCTGGCCTGAGGCTGGGTGAGAAGACCAGACCCGCCTCTTATCTCAGAGCTCAGCCTGACGACCGCCGCTCCCCCGACGGCTGGCGCTCACTTGGAGGCGGCCCTGCAGCCTGACCAAAGGCTGGGCAGGACTGCTCACAGGCTGCGGTAACTTCTGCCTGGTAACAGGGTGGCTGCTAGAACCTGAAGCGCACCAAGGCCACGTGCCAACGGCGGTGCACAGGCCACTCTCTATTACGTTACCACAACGCCCGGAAGTGACCGCTTGAGACCAAGGTCACCTTGAGCTCCCCAGAACTCTCAGTGACCTCTGACCTCCAGATACAGAATTAAAGAGGAAGCCACAGTTGAGTCACTCAGTAAAGATCTGTTGAGGGGCGTGGTCTGCACCACCCAGTTCCTGGGGGCCGGGAAGGCGGAGGGTGGCGCATGTGCCCTGGCCCCCACAAAGGCTGCGGCTCCCCCACCTCCTCAGCTTCACGCCCACCTCCTCGGCAGGGGCTGGCTCCTGGGATGAGATCAACCTTGGTTCTGGGCCCTGTTTTCTCCTGTGCCCACACATCCAGGCAAATAGAACACACGTTGAAATCTCAAACAGTGAACCTCTGTGTTCAAGAAACAGAGTCCAGGGCAGGCAGGGCTATTTCAATTTACCGTCTCCTCCAAAGGAGGGGATGTGGTTCTTTACAGAGGGTAATTTAAAATGAACGAAAGTCTTCAGCTTGTAGACAGCTTATAATTATTATTTGGGTTTGAGGCACTGTGACAATTGTCTGAACCTCTGAAAACACAATGCAAGTAAATACCTACCTTCAGAAACCAAAGTATCAGTTAATTCAAGGCCTGCAGAAGTGCCTATTTCTAAAGAAGTAACATAATAATTTTACCTAGCAACTTTGTAACAAGAAGAGAATCAGTTTAAGCTTCCTTAGATACATTGTTGTCATCAGATATTTAATCAGTGCACCTAAAGTAACATTTAATAAATTTATCATTAGAAATGCTGAAGCAAAGACAAATATCATATGATATTACTTACATGTTATCTAAAAAATTGATAAAAATGAACTTATTTACATACAGAAATAGACTCACAGATGTCGAAAACAAATCTATGGCTACCAAGAGGTAAAGGTGGGGGTATAAATTGGGATACTGGGGTTGAAGAATACACACTACTATATATAAAATAGACCACTAACAAGGACCTACTGTATAGTACAGGGAACTCTACTCAATACTCTGTAATGGCCAATGTGGGAAAATAAGCTAAAAAAGAGTGGACACGTGTACAGGTATAACAATCACTTTGCTGTATAACTGAAACTAATGCAACACTGTAAATAAACTGTATTTCAATATTTTAGAAAAGAAATGCTAAGGTGTTTTTCAATAAAAAGAACTTTGAAAGACACAATTGTGTGCTTTCTGAGTAGGGAAAAGAAAAAAAAAAAAAAAAAAAACCAAACACTACAGGAGGGAAATACAGCATTCTGTACCTAGACAGCAGTGCGAGTTCTCAGCACTGTTTGGGATAGAAGCTCTTAGGAAAAAAAGAGTTTGTGATCAACCCAGCTTGGAAATCCTGCATGAGACTGACATAAGCATATTAATGGCTTGCGAAGATTCCCTGGAGAAGGAAATAGCAACCCATTCCAGTCCAGGATTCTTGCCATGGACAGAGGAGCCTGGCAGGCTACAGTCCATGGGGTCTCTAAGAGTCGGGCATGACTTAGTGAGTAAACGACAAGAAGTTCTGCAGAAAAGAAACGGTTTCTGGCATGCGGGAGTTCATGGGGTCACAGAGTTGGACATGACTTAGCAACTGAACAATGAAACAGAGACATCCTAAGGCTGTTCTCTAATTGTTCAGCAACCCCCATCACAAATAAGAATGATCGTCTACAACTGTGTAACGTGTATGAAAGTGTTAGTCACTCAGTCATGTCTAACTCTTTGCAATCCCATAGATTGTGGCCATCGAGGCTCCTCTGTCTATGAGATTCTCCAGGCAAGAATACTGGAGTGGATTACCATGTCCTCCTCCAGGGGATCTTCCCAACCCAGGGATTGAACTCAGGTCTCCTGCATTGCAGGCAGATTCTTTACTGTCTGAGCTACCAGGGAAGCCCATAAATGTGTTAAGTCATAGCTAAATAAATGAAAGGAAGCCTGTTTGGTTGAGGACACACCTAGAACATACATATACAAATATACATATATCCGTATATCTGGCATATACAAATATGTGTTGAATGAATGACTGAATAATCCTCTTTCTTTTTCTCCATTCTAATCAGGAGACAGCTGCTCTGATATACCCTCCAGACCCCCTAAAAGGAATGGGGGACTAGGAGAACATGACAGAAGAAGGAACACAGGCCTTGTGCAAGACAGACAGGGCTGTGTGATCTTGAGCACTTTTTGCAAAACGGGAATTAAAACATTTTCATCCCATAAGACCTCTGTGAAGAAAGTACCTGGCATGAGCTTGGCACAGAGAAGGACTCAAAAAATACCAGTCCTCTTTCCCTCATTCTGACTGTTCCCTCATTTAAATCCTGAGGAAATAACAACTCAGGGGACAAGTAACAGGTCATGGGGAACTGCTGAGCAAGATGAAGTAATAGGCCAAAACAAATCCTCCATCGAATGTGCGACAAGAAGGAATTTGCTTCTAAAGCCTGTAACACTAGCCCCATTCACATTCCTAGAGGTCTTGAGTGCTAGAGTGACTTTTAACCTTGAGGTGTTCATCTTGTTTAATCACACTAATTCACCAAAACTTCCAGCAGATAATTTCATTAAGGCTCCCTATTCTGTCAAAGCCGTCGCATCTTCAAAATCAAAACAGTCTATTAGTACAATTAAATTTTGTCTCTTTCCTCCAACAACCGTAAAACATAAAAACGTCCCCAAATAAGCCAAGTTTAATGCTCCAAATATGCTGGCAACAGCTTCCCTGGTAGCTCTGGGGTAAGGAATCTGCCTGCAACGCAGAAGCCATAGGAGATGTGGGTTTGATCCCTGGGCAGAAAGATCCCTGGAGGAGGAATTGGCAACCCACTCTAGTATCCTTGACTGGAGAATGCCATGGACAGAGGAGCCTGGTGGGCTGCAGTCCAAGGGGTTGCAAAAAGTTGGATGACTGAAGCGACTCAGCAGCAGCAGCAGCATGCTGGCATCAACACAAGTATGAAGATGATTATTGAACACACACCTAATTTACACAAAAAAGACTGCATCTTGCCTAGCTGCCCCACTTTGACGAGGCTGGGCTCCTGCTTATGTTGTTTCTGAAATCTGAAGTAATCTGGCATACTGAGAAGTTGATTTGCTGAAAGAAGGCTTTGTAGGAGGGTGCGCTTTCCATCCCGTGTCAGTCAGCCATCAGAGAACGAAGGAGAGACACACATTAAGATGAAAATTTGTGGCGCTGCCCGACATGCTGACAGAATAAGCAGGGAGTCAGGAGGAACTGCAGGACTAAACACAGTATTTATGTTCCAGTAAATCCTGCATTTTAAAATGTTGACATTTGTTTTGAAACTAGATTCAAATTTAGTACACAGTATTTCTTTGTTGGCAAGAGCTGCAAGTGAGTGATGGTCGGTCTAGCTGTTTTATACACACTCTGTATGGAGGGTATCAGAGGCCCTATGAATCAGGTCAAAAATTAACACCACATGGACGGTCTTGGAGGAAAAGAAATGACTTGTCACATTCCTATCACAAGAAGGAGCTTGTATTTTTGTAATCCCACTGATAAGGCAGAACTAAGCATGGCAAACTGCCCCATGTGCATTAATGTAAACTCTTTTACATTAAGAACTCCGATTTTGCAAAAACAAGATAAAATCACCCCAAAATGGAGGCCAATTTACAGCCCTGTCAAATACACAGCCCTAATCGGAGCGGTGCAGCGTGGCCCAGAGCACATCCTTCGGGTGTTATTTTTAAAGCGTCTGATCTCGCTAACGTGCTGACTCATACTCACCTGTCAGAAAAGTCCCCTGGCACCGTCTCTCACTTGGTAACACAGCCAGGCTCTCGACGAGGAACGAGGAGCTCAATGACATTCTTAGCGGGGCTAGTAAATTCTGCTCTTCCCCTTCCTGGAGATTTGCCAACACACCACATGACACTCAGCGAAAGGCTCTGACTCAAGGAAAGGGAAGATAACACCAGGAATATGTGAAGAATTTCTTAACAAAACACACACGCACACGGGAAAAACCCAAATCCCGACTTGGGAAAACAAGCAAACCATATCCACAGGAGTTCTCAAATCCACTTTGGCGGCAAAAAAAAAAAAAAAAAAAAAAAACCCTAAAAGAGCAATTCCAGCCCACTGGGGCCTTTTACAATTGGGTCTTGCCCTCACCACCAACAGAAGAACAATAAATACATTTTTAATTCATGTTTCTAAGTGGAATAAACAGTGCCAGGATCTGGAGGGTGGCCAGTGCAGCAGCCAGAGAGGCCCCACGCCTGAACTCTCTCAGATCAGTCCTTTCGGGAGATCGAAGAGTGGAACTAAAGAGCACCTGTGAAGAGGGTTCGGAGTAAACGTGAACAGACACGGGAACTGCCAGCTGATGTGGATGACACCCCACTCCCAGTGACCTGAAAATGATGCCACTGTGCATCACACGTGATTCCAGACATGGGGGATGCTGGCAGGCCCCCAGCCTCATGCAATAACTGTGTGACCTCACCCAGGGTCCTGCCAACACTGCCCTGGAGTCTAGTGTCCAAGAAGACTGCACATAGGATTTAATCAACTTAAATACATGAAGCAAAAAATGTCTAAGTCAACCACTTGGTTTGTGCCATGAAGGCCAGTTATACTGAGCAACCCCACCCCAAGCTCTCAGGAGACAAGGTATCTGGTGGGACATACAGCAAGCCTTGACAAACCAGGAAAACTACAGTCAGGACCGTGATCATTTTACAGAAATGGGGCAGGGACAAAGCGGATGGGCCGCAATCCGAAAAGACACGGGATCTGCTGGCTTCTGAACATCCCACCAAGACTCCTACATTTTAAAACAAATCATCACAAACATGCAAAACACTTGGCTTAGGCTGCCAAGTGTTAGCAGTTGCTGCCCAGAGTTGAAATGACCTTTGCCCTCGTATCCACACCGGTTTCTCTGGGATTACATCCGTCCTCTGTTGCCTACAGAGCTCACTGGGCCCCCTCTCTGTTCCCTTTGACTGTGTTTCTAAAGGAACTAGCCATCGACCTAGGACACAGTTATCATTGCGCTGTGCTGAGTCGTGTCTGACTCTTTGGGACGCCATGGACTGCAGCCCGCCAGCCTCCTCGGTCCATGGGATTCTCCAGGCAAGAATACTGAAGTGAGTTGCCATGCCGTCCTCCAGGGCATCTTCCCAACCCAGGGATCAAACCTGGGTCTCCCACACTGCATGCAGATTCTTTGTGTCTGAGCCACCAGGGAAGCCCACAGTTATCACCGGGAGGGAGAAAAAGACGAAAAATCAGCCTTAAAGACACACTTCTTTTTAGGAAGACAAACACGAAGCTTTCTAAAAAACATATGTGCATGCATGCACACACACACACACACACACACACAATGTACTTTAATATTAGCTTTAACAAAGTTTTAACAAAACTTGAAAAATGTTGCTATTAAGTCAAATACGTGTTAGTCACTCAGTTTTATCTGACTCTGTGACCCCACAGACTGTATCCCAAGAGGCTCCTCTGTCTATGGGATTCTCCAGGCAAGAATACTGGAGTGGGTTGCCAGTTCCACCTCCAGGGGAACTTCCTGACCCAGCAATCGAACCCGGGTCTCCTGCAGGCAAATTCTTTACCATCTGAGCCATGAGGGAAACCCATTAGGTCAAATGTTCCCTTCCGAATGATTGAGTAAACAAGCATTTTTCATTCTTGTTAAATCAAATACACATAACCTAAAAGACCAGTAAATGACAGGCATTTTAGCTACATGGAGTTCATTACCACATGCTGACACCCAAGGACAAAGTGAGACGACAGTAAGGCTTGAATCTGTGTCAAGTGTGGGGTCTGCAGCTGCCCGGACTTGCCTCCTGCTCCATCCTGCACCCAACCAGCTCCTAGAGAGCCCCCAAAGCCGAGAAGTAGGCTCAGAGTCCCCACTGCACGCCACCCCCCAGTAGCGAATAATGGCATCAAAACTTCCTTGAGATTCTGGATTCTAAGGCCAGAGTTGAAAAACAAGTTGAAAACAAGTTGAAAAACAAGTTAAAAACAAGTTGGAAAAAAAAAAAAAGCAATGGAAGAAAAAGATGAAACACACACCAAACAAAATAAAAATCAGACAGCTTGTCCCAGGAGAGGACAGCGGTCTTTGCCTTTGTCCTTCAGTTCTCAAACGAGGACCCACCTCCTCCACAAAGTTTTCCCTGATGCCAGGTCTGTCTGAGGTTCTCCCACACACTCCCATCAATAGCACGCATCCCCTGCAGGTCACTGTGGACCCCCTGGAGCCATCTTCCCCACTGGGACTCAAGCTGAGGGAGGAAAGAGACTATATGGAGCCTGTAATTGTACTATTTTCAACATCAAGCTTGGCCCATGATGAGAGTCACTATTACTAGAAAAGTGAAATCATATGTGTTCAAACCCTGTTTCTACCATTAACTCACACTGTGACATACCATGCAAAATGGAGACAGTAAAGGCAGATATGCAGCCATGAAATTAAGATGCTTGCTCCTTGGAAGAAAAGCTATGACAAACCTAGACAGCATGTTAAAAAGCAGACAGGTTACTTTGCCAACAAAGTATAGTTGGCCTGTATAGTCAAAGCTCTGGTTTTTCCAGTAGTCATGTATGGATGTGAGAGTTGGACCATGAAGAAGACTGAGAGTCGAAGAATTGATGCTTTCACACTGTGGTGCTGCAGAAGACTCTTGAGAGTCCCCTGGACTGTAAGGAGATCAAACCAGTCAATCTTAAAGGACACTGGTCCTGAAAGTTCATTGGAAGGACTGATGCTGCAGCTGAAACTCCAATACTCTGGCCACCTGATGGGAGGAAGTGACTCATCTGAAAAGATCCTGATGCTGGGAGAGACTGAGGGCAGGAGAAGGGGGTAACAGAAGGTGAGATGGTTGGATGGCATCACTGACTCAATGAACATGAGTTTGAGTTGACTCCAAGAGATAGTAAAGGACAGGAAGGCCTGGTGTGCTGCAGTCTACGGGGTTGCAAAGAGCCAAACACAACTGAGTGACTCAACAACAACAAAAAAGGCAGCTAAGATTATACATGACACCCCAGGCAGGCTGGCACAATGCATGGCCTCAGTGAGTATTCCAGGCTTTCCTTTCTCCTATCCGCCTTCCTTACTCAGTCCCAGCCCCAAGAGCCTTTCTGCCTTTTTACCCTTCTCCTCCCGGCTCTTCTCCTTCCTGTTCCTCCTCCTGGGTTTGCCTTCCTGCTTATTTCCACCTTCTTACCAAAAGGATCATTTGCATCTGAAACTTCAAACTTCATTTTCTAATCCACACTAAGACAAAACATTTTGTGTCAGCTTCGCTCATTCTCTAGATATGGTTTAACTTATGATTATGCATAATATGAGGCCAATAATGAAGCAATGCTAATTTCATAAATGACAATGAAATATTATGCAGACTTCAATTCATTATTTCCAAAAGAGATGCAAACCTAATGGGGTATTTAAATTTTTTTAAAAAACCTATTGAAACAGAATCTCATTTACCTAAGTGGTTTATGAAAAATATTTCTTTTCATAATAATATGCATAACTTTACATAATTATTTCATTATTTTGATGCTACTCAAAAACAACTTGTTCATCAAAACAGAATTATTTTCACAAGACAATGCAAATAAGAACAAGAGACCAAAAACATTTACACCTTTAAATCCAAAGTCCCATACAAAGTCCGCTAATCTAAAAAATACAACAAACTAGTGAATATAACAAAAAAGAAGCAGACTCACAGATACAGAGAACAAACTAGTGGTTACCAGTGGGGAGAGGGGTGGGGGAAGGGGCAACACAGCGGTCAGGATAAGAGGTACAAACTGTTAGGTATAAAATAAGCTACAGGGATATATCACATAACACAGAGAACACAGTCAATATTCTATAATAACTATAAATGGAGTTACAACCTTTAAAAATTGTAAATCATTGTGCTGTACACCTGTAACTTATATAATATTGAACAGCAGCTATACTTCGGTTTAAAAAATAATAAAAAATTTTAAGGAAAATATTAAAAATCAATACACTGCTTTTTTAAAAAAATATTGGTGTTGGAAAAGACTCTTGAGAGTCCCTTGGACTGCAAGGCGATCCAACCAGTCAATCCTAAAGGAAATCAGTCCTGAAAATTCACTGGAAGGACTGATGCTGAAGCTGAAGCTCCAATACTTTGGCCACCTAATGCGAAGGGCTGACTCATTGGAAAACACCCTGATGCTGGGAGAGATTGCAGGCAGGAGGAGAAGGGGACAACACAGGATGAGATGGTTGGATGGCATCACCGACTCGATGGACATGAGTTTGAGTAAACTCCAGGAGTTGGTGATGGACAGGGAGGCCTGGTGTGCTGCAATTCATGGGGTCGCAAAGAGTTGGACATGACTGAGTGACTGAACTGAACTGATACACTACTTAAAAAAACAAGTCTCCACTGTTGCCCATAACTGAGCAGGTTTGGAATTTCAATCCATTCTCTATGGTCCTAAATCCAAGATCACCGTGCTGCCATCATTCACTGGAGAATTCAGAAAAGGCTAGGTATCACATCAGCCAGATCTACGGTAGGTGAGGTACTAGGTCAAATCCTTCTTTCATTTCAGTTCAGTCACTCAGTCATGTCCAACTCTTTGCGACCGCATGGACTGCAGCACACCAGGCTTCCCTGTCCATCACCAACTCCCAGAGCTTACTCAAACTCAAGTCTATCACATCAGTGATGCCACTGAACCATCTCATCCTCTGTTGTCCCGTTCTCCTCCTGCCCTCAGTCTTTCCCAGCATTAGGGTCTTTTCCAATGAGTCGGTTCTTCACATCAGGTGGCCAAAGTATTGGAGCTTCAGCTTCAGCATCAGTCCTTCCAATGAACACCCAGGACTGATCTCCTTTAGGATGAACTGGTTGGACCTCCTTGCAGTCCAAGGGACTTGAGTCTTCTCCAACACCACAGTTCAAAGCATCAATTTTTCAGCACTCAGCTTTCTTTATGGTCCAGTTCTCACATCCATACATGACTACTGGAAAAACCATAGCTTTGACTAAATGGACCTTTGTTGGCAAAGTAATGTCTCTGTTTCTTAATATGCTGTCTAGGTCGGTCATAGCTTTCCTTCCAAGGAGCAAACATGTTTTAATTTCATGGCTACAGTCACCATCTGCAGTGATTTTAGAGCCCAAGAAAATAAAGTCTCTCACTATTTCCATTATTTTTCCCCATCTATTTGCCACAAAGTGATGGGATCAGTTGCCATGATCTTAGTTTTCTGAATGTTGAGTTTTAAGCCAATTTTTTCACTTTCCTCTTTCACTTTCATTAAGAGGCTCTTTAGTTCTTCTTCACTTTCTGCCATAAGGGTGGTGCCATCTGAGTATCTGAGGTTATTGATATTTCTCCCAGAATTCTTGATCTAGCTTGTACTTCATCCAGCCTGACATTTCACATGATGTACTCTGCACATAAGTTAAATAAGCAGGGAGACAATAAACAGCCTTGATAAACTCCTTTCCTAATTTGGAACCAGACTGTTGTTCCATGTCCAGTTCTAACTCTTGCTTCCTGACCTGCATACAGATTTCTCAGGAGGCAGGTCAGGGTCTGGTATTCCCATCTCTTTCACATTTTCCACAGTTTGTTGTGATCCACACAGTCAAAGGCTTTGGCATAGTCAATAAAGCAGAAGTAGATGTTTTTCTGGAACTCTCTTGCTTTTTTGATGCTCCAGCAGATGTTGGCAATTTGATTTCTGGTTCCTCTGCCTTTTCTAAATCCAGCCTGAACATCTGGAAGTTCACGATCATTCTTAGACAGCCAATTACCTCAACTTGAATGAAGTCCTGTGTGTGTGTCCACAGCATGTTTCATAGTGGACAGTTACAGGCTAGACTAGGAATATACAAATGTTATGTGTGTGGCTGGCAGACAAAAGTATTGAGAAGTTTTATTTCCATTTATATTGGGCAATCTGTCAGATGCCAAGGAATCCAGCACAAAACTGTGCTGACCCCACTCAAAGACACTATATCTGGATGGTCACCCCTTTGACCCCCACTGACGAGTGGGGCTTTGCACAATGGTATTAACTTAAATTTTACATCCTAATGCCAACAATGCAAGAAAAATTACAAAATCCAATTTCAGATACTTCTTTCTAAATGTAGCTTATCTCTCATCTTTTATACCATGACTTAGTGTTTTATTAATAGTGTTGAAGAGAAATAAATGCTTCTGGGATATCTTCATTATCTCATTTCTAAAAGAGTCTCTGAAAGATATAGTCATTACAAAAGAAAAAGTAAAAATTTCTAGTCTGAAGCAATAGAATGACATGATAAATCAGTACTCCTTTCAATATTTATATTAAATATATTTTCATCATTTCTATTTTTCTCTTTTTAGGGCAGTTTTAGGTTCCTAGAAAAAAAGTAAGCTACAGTATGAGCGTTCTCATATACCCCTGCCCCCTCACAGTCGCACCATCAGTAACCACACTAGAGAGGTACATTTACTATAATCCATGAACTGACACTAACACATCTTGCTCACTTGAAGTCCAAAGTTCATGTTGGAACTCACATTTGAAGTTGTTGGGCATTCTGTGGGCCTGACACACGTGTAATGGCACTCACTGGTCATTACAGTATCAGGCAAAGGGTGGAGTCACTGCTCCAAAACCCTTCCACCTGCCCCCCGTAATTCCTGGCAACCACTGATCCTGTTACTGTCACCATGGTTTTGCCTCTTCCAGAATGTCATATGGTTGAAATATAAAATATGCAGCTTTTCCAGATTGGCTTCTTTCCCTTGGTAATATGCATTTTATGATTCCTGCATCTTTTCACAGCTTGATAGCTTATTCTTTTTAGTGCTGAATAATATTCCATTGTCTGGATGTACATTTACCCATTCACTGACTGAAGGATATCCAATTGCTTGCACGTGTTGGAAATTATGAATAAAGCTGCTCTAAACACCTGTGTGAACATATATTTTGACTCACTTGGAGTGCAAGCGCTGGACCACCTGCTAAGAGTATAAGTAGTTTTACAAGCAACTGCCACACTGCCTTCCAAAGTGGCTGCACCATTCTGCACTCCCCTCAGCCATGAATGCGGGTTCCTGTTGCTCCACATTTTCAGTAAGATACAGTGTTGTCAGCATTCCAGATTTTGGCCATTCTTATTTTGGAGGGGTGAGGGGGGCTGTGCCATGCAGATTGTGGGAGAGTGGCCACTCTAACAGATGTGTAGTAGTATCTCACGGTTGTTTTAAATTTCATTTTTCTGATGACATATAATGTGGAGCATTTTTCATATGCTTATTTGCTATCTGTTTACTTTCTTGGGTGAGATGTTTGTTCAGGTGTTTAGCCCAGTTTTAATACAGTTGTTTTTCTTTTCTGAAATTTTATTGACGCATCATTGGCTTATAATACTATATAAAATTCATATACATTATATTTCAACTTCTCTGTACACTATAGCATCCTCACTATAAGCGTTTGGTTTCCATTCATCACTATACAGTTAACCCTTTACCCCTAGTTGTTTGCTTTCTTACTGTTGAGTTTTAAGAGTTTTTGCAAGTTTTGGATAACAGTCCTTCATCAGATATGTCTTTTGCAAATATTAGCTTCCAGTCTGTGGCTTTTCTTCTTATTCTCCAGACAATGTATTTTTCAGAAAAAAAATTTAAACTTTAATAAAGTCCAGCTTATCCATGTTTCCATCATGGATCATGCCTTTAGTGTTGTATTTAAAAAGATATCATCAGATCCAAGATCACCTATATTTTCTCCTATGTTATCTTCTAAGGAGTCTTCTAATTTTACTTTTATATGCCATTTTGAGTTAATTTATGAACAGCATAAGGTGTGTGCCTAGGTTCATTTCACTGCCTGCTGATGTCCAGGTACTCTACTAGCTTTTGTTGAAAAGACTATCTTTTCTCCTCCATATTGCACGTGCTCTCATATAAAAAATCAGTTGACTGTATTCACGCGGGTCTATTTCTGAGCCTTATATTCTGTTCCACTGGTCAGCCTGTCAGTTCTCTTGACAATTCTTTTGCCAATACCACCCAATTGTGGCTACTGTAGTTTTATATTAAGTCAAAGTCAGGTAGCATCAATTCTCCAACTTTTTTGTTTTTCTATATCGTGTTGCCTATTCTAGTTTCTTTTGCCTTTCATGCACATTTTGGAATCAGTTTGTTGATATTCACAAAGTAACCTGCTGGGATTTTGAATGGGATTGCACTGAATTTAAAGACAAGTTTGGAAGACCTGATATCTTGACAATAATGAGTTTTCCTATCCATGGAAATGGACTATCTCTCCATTCATTAAGTTCTTTGATTTCTTTCATCAGAGTTTTGCAATTTTCTTCATATAGATCTTGTACATATTTTGTTAGATTTATACATACTTCATATTTGGAGATTATGCTGTAAATAGTATTGTGTTTTTAATTTCAAATCCCACTTCTCTGTTGCTAGTATGTAGGAAAGCAACTGATTTCTATAAACTAATTTTGTTATTTGCAACTTTACCACAATTGCTTATTAGCTCTAGGCCTTTTTCCATCAATTCTTTAGAATTTTCTACATAGACAATCACGTCATGTCAACTGTGAACAAAGACAATAATTTGTTTGTTTTAAAGAATGAAGAAATATAAGCAGAACTGACCAAGAATGAATGGGGGGAACAGAGAGTTTTATAGCTTCCTTCCCAATCTGCGTACCTTTTACTTCTGCATTGGCGAGGACTTCCAGTATGATGTGGAAAATGACTGGTGAGAGGGCACATCCTTGCCTTGTACCTGATCTTTGTTGGATGGGTCTGAGTTTCTCACCATGAATGGAAAAGAAGATGTGATAAGACACACACACACACACACACACACACACACACACACACAGAGGAACACTACTTAGCCATAAGAAGGAAATAATGCCATTAGCAGCATCATGGATGGATTTAGAGATTACTATACTAAGTGAAGTGAATAGGACAGAGAAAGACAAATACCATATGAAATCACTTACATGTGAAATCTAAACAATGCCACAAATGAACTTATCTATGAGACAGAAACAGACATAGAGAACAGACTAGACTGCCAAGGAAGAGGAGGTTGGGGAAGGGATGGAGTGGGAGGCCGGGGTTAGCAGATGTAAACTATTATATAGGGAATGGATAAACAAGGTCCTCCCGTATAGCACAGGGAACTATAACCACATGGAAAAGAATATTTTTAAAATGTATATATATTATAACTGAATCACTTTGCCACAGAGTAGAAATTAACATAACATTGTAAATCAACTATATGTCAATTAAAACACACATACACACACACAAATAGAAAAGGAGCCCAAACATGGAGGGCATGCAGCCAGGCACTAACCAGGGCTCTGGATGAATGAAAAGCCCCAAAGGCTGGACTGGATGAGATCAGATGTGTCTGACAATGAGGAATAAAAGACTGTCCTGGCCTTGGGGTGGGGAGCGGGGAGAAAGTGTTTAGTAGGGAAGGTGGATACACAACACCATGAATGGACTTAATGTCCGAGAACTATACACTTGAAATGGTAAATTTTATGTTATACATATTTCACTACAATAAAAAGAAATGCTTTAAAAATGAGGGGAAAAAAGCTATCATTACTGTTCAAAAATACTGGGTCTCTTCAATTACCTTGGGAAACATGCCACAATTCTCCAAATCACTTCAGTGCAAGAACAGTCTACAGACTGAATTTTCAAGAAGAAATCAAATATGAACACTTTCATCCCTATGGAGAATAAGCAGTAGCCAGGATTTGCATCAAGATCAAATCTGATGCAGCTTCCCCAGTATCTAGTGGTAAAGAAACCACCAGCAATGCAGGAGGTCACCTGCAATGCAGGAGACAGGGGTTCAATCCCTGGGTCAAGAAGACCTCCTGGAGAAGGAAATGGCAACTTGCTCTAGTATCCTTGCCTGTGAAATCCCATGGACAGAGGATCCTGGTGGGCTAGAGTCCATGGGGTCTCAGAGAGTCAGACACAACTTAGCAACTAAACCACAAACCACCACCACAGAAGTACAGGTAATCTAGAAGTAGATTTTGCTCATGCTAATTAGGGGTTAACTGCTTCCACGGCATCTTAAGACATACAGCATTAAGAAATCAGACTTTGGACATATCCACCCTCTAACACACAGCCCTGGGTACAGAAGTCTGAGTCCTCCACCCAAAGACCCAAATGCCTTCATCATCTTCCTTACATAAAAGAGAACTCACAGTAAACCCAGGTACCTGATTTCTCAAGGCATAAAAAATTAAAAGGCATGTCTGACAGGTGTAATGAGAATAATATGGAAGAAGTGACAGAGTCGAGAAAGACAGTGACTTGGGACGGAGTCACGCCGAGCACAGGCCGGGGTGCCAAGCAGCCTGGGGGGTTGTCTGCTCTGTGCGGTCTTACAGCAAGTGATGCAGGGGGCACTGATGCATTTAAGAAAAGACACTGATGTCAAGTAAAGGGGCCGATGCTTGAGTGTCAAGATTTCCTTTCTAAAAGAAGCTATTTTCAGGCTATTAAACACTGCCTACTAAAAACAAACACACTCTCCTTTGATACCCTCACCAAGTACTTGAGGGACCTGCCCAAGGGCAGCGTGCATTTGCTCTCCTGTGGCCACCGAGGGCAGGGCGGGGGCACAGCTGCCCTCCCACCCGCAGCGGGGTCCTGGCACTCCTGCTACAGAAACCAGGGGCTTGTCAGTGTGGAAGGCAGGAGTATTTCTTCCTCTGAGCTCCTCTGCCTTCTCTCATCAAGCCAGCAAGCACCAGAAATCAATTATTTACTTGTCATCTTGTGTAAAATCATTGTGTTCACTTAAACGTCATGCTTTTTATTCTGAAGTTTTTAATCTTGCCTCAGTGACAAAAATGATAACTTGGATAGACAGGGTTTTGTTTTTTTCTAATAATTTACACCTGTGCAGTCAATTCAAATTAGCTTGTGGTAATCTAAATTAGGGGGAAACAGAAGGGAGGCAAGGAAAAAAAATGCAACTTTTCATTGATACTTTAAAGACACGCTAAACTTACTTCAACTCAAAGTGAATCACCTGTCTGCCAGGATGCCTCCGCCTCACTGGCTGTCTACAACTAGAGAAAACTAACTAAGACAGGAAATAGCTTGTGTCCCAAGCTGTGCATAATCTGACTGTTTTAACAGTGAAATTGAAACTGACATAATTCTCTGTCTTCATGATGAACTTGTAACTGGAAGAAAAATGTCAAGAGCTGGCTTCCTCTTCACAGGAAGACTGATGAAGAATCCCTCTCATTCTGAATGCATGTCATTTCATGAGTTCCAGCATTAAACATTTACACTTAGCTTTCTTCAGTCAGCAATGAATGAGCCAAGTGAACTTCTGGGTGATCTTCTCTCCTGCAAAATAAATTCCTGTCTTCTAGCACTTCTTTTGGAGACAGTGGCTGGAGGAGGGGGAGACCCCTGTTCTGCTACGACAGCAGCCATGGTCTGGCCTTTGGAAGCTTCAGCAACTCACGGGCCAGCCCATGTCCAGTACCTGGGCACCCATCTGGGCACCTGGGCACCCAGCTCTGGGGAAAGTCATTTCCACCACACTGGAATCCTCAGCCGGACAGCTGACTGCCTGACTCCCAACTCACTCTGGAACATGACTTTCCATGAAAACGTGACTGCAGGAAAAGAGTACCATCCATACCCTTCATGAGGTAAGGACCATTATTTTCAAGAACACAGTCAAAGCAGAGGTCTCAAGTGTCATGGAAATGAATGAGATCAGAGGTCTGGCATAGGTAAAATGTGCCTTCAAGGGTGGACAAACAATTCTGCTACAAGGCTAACATTAAAATTCTGTTAAAAGTTCAGGTAAATTTGGACGTCACGTGTCAAATGGTTTAAACACAACTCAGCTTTGCCACTGAAAGGCCCTGAGTGGCTCATCAGAAGTGGGAGGCACACGCTGCCTGCGATGTGCCATGCAACTTGCTGACACCACCCATTCCGTGCTCTCAGGGGACCGCAAGTAATCCCAGAGGCATGGGGCTGAGACACGTGGCCCCGAACCACGGCGAGTCCCGGCGAGGTTTACTCCTTTTGTCGTTCTTCTTTCAAGTGGAAGATTCCTGACACTCTCTGCTTCTGACAATGTTTATAAACAGAATTCAGAGAAGCCTTCAAAAACACACAAAAAATTGGTCTTTCCAACCAAGTGCCCTGGACAGTGAAACAGCTGCATCCTTATCTGGCAGACTCGAACCTGGATGATGCCCTTTTAAGATTTACTTTCCACAAAACCAAAACTCAAAAACTGCCCAAATTGCCGGTTTTGGCCTCCATCAAAGACAACTCTTGCATAAGTTAAGCTTTACCATGATCCGTTATACTAACAAGTTTGTTCTGGGAAAATTTAGAAAATGTTGACATTGGGAAAGAAGGTTTGGTGAAATACACAGCAGGCTAAAACCTCCACACCAGCCTTTCATTACAGCCTATAAAGACCACACTCTTAGTGATATACCTTGTGACCCACAATGCTGCCTTATAGTAAGAGAACACAGCTATTTGTGACCACTTTGAAATACAGAGAAATACTGGGTCACTATACTCTACACCTGGAACTAGCACGGGGTTATACAGGCCAGTTATACTTCAAAACCATACAGACAAACTCAGAAAGAGAGACCAGATTTCTTAGCAGAGGTGGGGTGGGGGGAGTTGGATGAAGGTGGTCAAAGGTACAAAACTTCAGTTATGAGAAAAAGAAGTACTCGGGTGTCATGCACACACAACAAATACAGTTAACACTGCTACAGGTCATGTATGAGAGTTGTTGAGAGTGTAAATCCTAAGAGTCCTTATCACAAGGACAATGTTTTTTTCTATTTTATTTAATCTACAAGATGGGTGTTCACTAAACTTACTGTGATAATCATCTCATGATGTATGTAAGGCAGATCATTATGGTGTACCCTTAACCATACACAGAGCTGTGCGTCAATTATATCTCGATGAAGCTGGCGTGGGTGACACATAGGTACTCTTAAAAAGGACACAGCTGTTAAATCCAAGATGACAAAACATGTCATACTTTCCTCCCTAAAATTTGTCATGAATTTCTTACTTCACCATTGACACAGTATCTGCATTCTACAATTCTAACACCTTTGTATAGCACATACACCAAACTGCTAAGCTAAAACATAACCTCGGTGCTTAATGGATACACAGACTTCCAATATAATTAACTGTACAATTCACCCTTCTAAAACTAAGCCTCCTTCCCCTTCCACATCCAAAGAACCCCACTAGCTCCTCCAAGTCACACTGTGAAGTCTGACGTGTACTGTGTAATCATAACATATATCCAATCCATGTGCTTGGTTTATAAGGCTGACTTATTTTACTCCCAGGCAAAACATTCTGCAACAGGAAGTCAGCAATGTGGCGATCATTATTACCTGCATATAAGGTGTTAGTTGTTCTGTATATTTTGACAACTCCCTAACAGGAATTTAAAGTAACAAGAGTTTAACTCCAAGTTAACAACACTGTTGGATAAATACCGGAAGAAAATAAAAACAAAGTTCACTCTAATAAAAGTGGAACTCATAACCTGAGGATAAAATTCAGACAGTTTATTGTTTCCATGTTAATCTTTCACCTTCTAAACTGCACTTTACAACTAAACGTGAGAGAGAATGGAGGTTAACAACTGTCTGCTCTGTGACACTTTAACTTTCATGGAGATCTGTCCTGCTCCCGATCGCACCCCTAAGTCACCAGATATCCTGAGAAAAGGCGATCTGGACGTGGTCTGACCAGGACCCCGCAGGGTGTGACAGCGCCCCCTGGGTGTCTGCAGTGTGGACGGAACCCCTGGGTGTCTGCAGTGTGGACAGCGCCCCTGGGTGTCTAGAGTGTGGACGGAGCCCCCGGGTGTCTGCAGTGTGGACGGCGCCCCCGGGTGTCTGCAGTGTGGACGGAGCCCCAGGACGCATGCAGTGTGGACAGAGCCCAAGGATGCACAGTGTGGACAGAGCCCCAGGACGCACACAGTGTGGACGGCGCCCCTGGGTGTCTGCAGGGTGGAAGGAGCCCCCAGGTGTCCGCAGTGTGAACGGAGCCCCAGGACACACACGGTGTGGATGGCATCCCTGGATGTTCATGGTGTGGACAGTGGCCCTGAAGGTGAGCGGGGTGGACAGTGACCCTGGATATGAGAGGGCTGGATGGCACCCCCAGAGCATGAGGGTTATGAGGAGCTACACCCCGTCACACCCCCTGCCTGCACAGTTGCAGCCCCTATGGGGGAGGCACACACGAGGTCACCTCCAATGCCCCTACAGGTGACAAGGGTCCCCCTGCATGTGCACACTCCCCAGGCCTCCCATAGGACCCCGAAGCCTACACCTCAGGGGGCCCCTCTCTGAGGAAGTCACCGAAGGTCACCTACTCAACTCATGGGGGAGGAGATGCAGATCAAGGCCAGGTGCACTCTGGGGGCTGGCCATGTCAGCCTTGGTACAGCTGCAGGCCCCAGGGATGGTGGGAAATGGAAGTGCGGGCGGACAGAGAACAGTCTCAGCAGGCTGGGGGAGAGTGGCCGGCCTGGCGGGGGGCAAGGGCAGCAGAGATCAGACTGAGATCAGACCTTGCTCCCTGCCCGCCACAATGTCACACTCCTCAGGGAAGGACACTCATGCTGAGCAGTCACAGCAGGTTTGGGGGGCCGTGCACTGCGAAAGGGCAGGCTGGCACCCCACTCACTCACAAGCTTGTTCACCAGAGCAGGAGAAGGGCTGACAGACCCACAAACACATGCCAAGCTCACGTCAGGCTGCATCAGGTACAGAGACAAAACACAAAGCAGAGGAAAGGTGCAGTGGCCTGGAGGGACATCGGCAGGAGGACCAAGGAGCAGGACTCATGGACAGAGACCTGAACAAGTGAAAAAGGAAGTGACTCGGGTAAAGGAACGGGGAAAGCCAAGCAAAGGCCCTGAGCAGGATGGTGGCAGAAGCAGCTCCAGGGGCAAGGAGAGGTGGGCATCCTGTCCCACCCTGCTCGGCATCATGGCCCCTGAGGCACCAAAAGCCATCAGGACATTCCCTATAACCAGCAAAGAAACCCCGCCATTCCAAACAGCCTGCAGAGATGGGAAGATGTACATCCACTCCTGAGATACACCGGTCAGGTCCCGTGTGGCTCTGCTGTGATAAACAGTCCCTGTAACTGTGCTCCAAGTGTCCCCAGGAAATAGTCACTGTGTTCCAGGTGTCCCCAGGAAACAGTCACTGTGTGTTCCAGGTGTCATCAGAAACCAGTTGCTGTGTGTTTCAGGTGTCCCCAGGAAACAGTCGCTGTGACTGTGTTCCAAGTGTCCCTGGGAAACAGTCACTGTGTGTTCCAGGTGTCATCAGAAACCAGTTGCTGTGTGTTTCAGGTGTCCCCAGGAAACAGTCGCTGTGACTGTGTTCCAAGTGTCCCTGGGAA